>BSBH01000018.1:0-327033 GCA_026013035.2 Dothideomycetes sp. NU30
AGAGAGAGAGAGAGAGAGAGAGAGAGAGAGAGAGAGAGAGAGAGAGAGAGAGAGAGAGAGAGAGAGAGAGAGAGAGAAAGAGCATATCATGATTCTTTACAGGAAACGACAATCTTCCTCTTACCAGGCCCTCGGTCGTCTGAGCATAGTGCTCTGCAAAACCAAGACAAGACATCAATCTCGTCGCCCCGTCTGACAAATTTTTTATGGCACAGAGCTTGAGATCCTAAAGACCAAGCATCGAGAGGGGGTCGTCACTCGACACCGACAATGAATCATCAGCCGTCGTTCCGACCCCAGAGGTCCCCCAGAAAACACATGACTAGTCTAGTGGCTATCATTCAACAACTTCCTCAGACCCCACTTCTTTCAGACCCCGAAAGACTTTTTGTTACCAGAAAATGGACCACTGTCACCACAGTCAAAGCACAAATGCGGGTTTCTACAGTTTGGGGGCAAATCTTCATACGAGATGGATGTGAAAAATGATACTCATGTCGCCGCCTTTACGGTTTGACTCTCACAGAACAAAGGGCAAATGATAAACCCAGATAGAATCAGCCCTGGTTGAAAACCGAACCATTGACAGATATATATACACTTAGAGCTTCTACCATATTTTGTTTTTGTACTAAAGAATATGACCTATTACTTATATCTTACTACTTCTGATTCTATTACTTCTATGTGACTAATCTTATCTGACTAAATCCATTTGACTTAACTTTTGATTCGACTACTTCCATCTTACCATTCCGTCTTACCATTTCTGTCTTGGTACTTCTATCTTGTCATACCTTACTCATTCCATGACTTTTTCTTTTCTTTTCTTTTCTTTTCTTTTTTTTTCTTTCTGAAAAAAAACATTCCACTACTATCGTTACACTCTGTATTCCTGTCATATATACTGTTCCAATAGATTGACTCGTACTCGTGCGTCATGGTGACTGATTCTAGATTATCGTGAGGGGGAGTGTTTCCACTTGCGTACTGAAAATGACAAAGACGGATGGACGTTGTTCAGTATCACTTGAATCTTGAGCCAATGCGAGCTATCATGTGTTTTCTATGATGCTTTTTTCTGTGTTTGGTGATTCATTTCTTGATACTTGGGTTTCGACCTTGATTTTCTCTTATCTATTCGAGATCCAGATACATCTAAGCTTTTTTTTTTCTCTCCCCTTCCCTTCTTTGATAGATATCGTACAATTTTTCTCATCATATACTTCTTTTGCTTCTAGACAAAAACCAGATGGGTGAGGTAAAGAACGCATATCCCTCTTATTTCTCACCCTCGACATTGACGGTCTGCTGCTCAGCCTTAGCGGCCTTGTCAGCCTCAAGTGTGGCGTGAACAGGCAAAACATTGGGCAGAGGGGGCAACAAAGCCCTAGTGGCCTGTCTAGCATTCTGTGCCATCAAAGCATCCATAATGACCAAAGCGGCCATGGCTTCAACGATGGGAATGGCGCGAGGGACGACGCAAGGATCGTGACGACCCTTTGCCTCCAAGACACCGGTTGTCTCGTTGTAAGTGACGGTCTCTTGTGCCTGGCCGATTGTGGCGGGAGGCTTGAAGCCGACGGTGAAGTAGATGTGGGCACCGTTTGTGATACCGCCTTGGATACCGCCTGAATTGTTGGTCTTGGTGGTGAGACGGGGACGAGGGAGACCCGCTCTCGCAGCTCCTGATGCGGCTGCTGATCCCGAGGGAGCAGGGGCAACGACGAAAGGATCGTTGTGGACGCTGCCAGGCACCATTGTGCCTCCAAAGCCAGAGCCGATTTCAAAGGCCTTGGTGGCTGGGATGGAGAGCATGGCGTGGGCGAGCTTGGCTTCCATCTTGTCGAAACAGGGTTCACCGAGGCCGGTGGGGACGTTGCGGATGACGCAGGTGACATTGCCGCCGATGCTGTCGTGTTGGTCGCGGTATTTGGCGATGAGGTCGGACATGCGGTCGCCGGTTTCTTGGTTGGGGCAGCGGACGGGAAGGAATTCGTCGACTTGTTCGCGGGTGATTTTGTCAATGAGATTGAGGAATTCGGGGTTTGTAGAGGGAGTAGGGTGGTCGGCTGTGGGAGGGTAGAGTTGCTCGTGACCGATTGACGAGGTGAAGGCGACGATTTCGATGCCGTGGGCGAGTCTGAGGTACTTTTCGGCGATTGCGCCGGCTGCCACGCGACCTGGAGGATGGTCAGTATGTGTGGGCTAGGACGAGGGTGTGAAGACAAGACTGACCAATGGTTTCGCGTGCACTGCTTCTGCCTCCACCACTGCTGGCCTTGACACCGTACTTTTCCAGGTAGGTCCAGTCGGCGTGACTGGGACGAGGGTACAGGTCCATGGTGCTGTTTCCGTAGTCCTTGGGTCTCTGGTTCTCGTTCATGACACGCATGCCAATCGGTGTGCCAAGGGTGATTCCAAACTCGGTTCCTGACTGGATCTCGACCTTGTCCTTTTCATTGCGAGGGGTGGTGATGGCACTTTGTCCCGGTCTTCTTCTGGTCATTTGCGGCTGGATGTCCTTTTCGCTGAGTTCCATGCCTGGAGGCACGCCGTCGACGATGCAGCCGACACTGAGGCAGTGAGACTCGCCATAGCTGTCGGTAGTTGTTAGCTTGGGTACATGTTTGGTATGATGTCGTTGAGAGGGGAGTCTTGATCGTACGTGGTGACCTTGAAATGCGATCCGAAGGTCGACATTGTGGAAAGTTATCTATCTGTCTACTTTGTACTGCGGTGGAGAATCTATGGTACAGAATCAAGAAGGGCAGAAAAAGTGGTTAAGAGTGAATGCGACAGGGAAGAATGTTCAATTGATGGTATTGCTCATACTCCAGAAAAAGTGCCCGCAACCTGCGTCAGTCACCATCCGCACAGACTGAATCGTCGACTATGGCCGGCCTCGGACATGGTTGCAGCGTCACTCCTCTGACCTTGGGAACAACAGAAGGATTTACGATAGATTTGAGAAGATGGACGTGCAGCTTCTTTGTAACACTAGTCATGATTTGGTAGATACAGAAAGAATCGATAACATATCTCGGCATAAAATAATTGATGAGGTATCCAAGAAGAATGCCATCTCCAGGAACATGGTCAAAGCTCAGGCGTCATGATGGCGACGCTTGAAGATGAATCCAACACCAACCACGACCGACAAGGCGCAGGACGACTGACAGTCCGCAAGACAAATTACCAGACTTCTCATTCAACTCGCACAACATGGCCAACGGGCAAGTCTCTTCTCTTTGAAGAATGTGGATCGCGCACAATCAGCATGGCTAACAGTCCAACAGTTGGAGTCTTTTGGTCGGCCTGATCTTCATTTTGGCCTTCTGCGCCGTCTCCTGGTTCGCCAGTCCCAAGGGCGAGACTCAGACGTAAGCACCATCACCATTGCTTCCCTTCCGGGACGATTATATGGAACTTGCGACACAAAGACACACGAAGGACGCGAACAAGAGAACATGGAGGCTGACATGGTGCCTAAACAGTGTCTGGAGATCAACCCTCATCCTCTCAGCCTGGAGCTGCTATCTCATGTGGGGTGTGCATATCTCCACTTCTCACATACAATGCCAGTTTTTGCTAACCAACACATCTTCAGCAATCACCTTCCTCGCTCAGTGGCACCCTCTCATTCAGCCCATCCGAACCGACCTCAGACCCGAAACCGCTCACCACGAAGGTCTACGATTCTAGATCCATCGTGGCGGTCAAACGAGAACAAAAGCACCTGCTGTAACACCAAGTGGAGCAGAGGTGGCTGATTGGGATGATGTTTTACATGGCATTAGGCGTTTGTGATTGAGAGTCTTTTTCAAATTATTGCTGGGATATACCGTTGTGAATACCAAGAGTAATGGTCATGTTGAGACATGGTCCTTTGTTTTGACATTATTTCTATCCTTGTGTCTATGAGGACAACCTGAGGCCGCGGAGCCTCATTGCTAGCCAAAGCCTATGTGAAGTGCGACTTGTTTCCATAACTCGAGTACGTCGCCTGTCTCGACCACCCCTGCCGCCGCCACTCCTGATCCCACGCCTGCTGCTCTAAGGATGCCCTACAAACACCACGTCAGCTTGTTCACAATCTGTGACAACTCAATCAAAAGACTTACCCAGCCTATGCCAGCTCGACATACGGCACCAACAGCTGCCAGTATCGCCGCTCTCACAATACCACATTCCAGCAAGATCTCCAAGGCGGCGACGTTGTTGATGATGACGGCCCAGGACACAGCACTGGCGCTGCTGGGCAAGTCGTAACGCCACACCAATAGGAGAAGTGGGAATAATTTGGTGAAACTCGACACCAAGAGCGCTGTGCTGATGACTGCCGGGTGCGGATAGTAGGGCACCAGATATGAGATTGGTCGAGGCATGCGTATGGACAGAAGAGTGCGGATTGGCAGGTGGAAAGACACAGTTTCTAGTGCGCATAGTAAGAGGAAAAAGACGTATTGAAGAATGATGGGTTGTTCTCCCAGAAGACTGGCGCCAACTCCTGGGTCTGAGCTGTGTGCAGCGTTTCCTAGTCCGGTCGTGTTACTTGCAGAGATAGCAAAAGGATCCGAAGGCGTCGGCATTGCTGTTCCATGAGGTGAGGGAGATGATGAAGGGCTTGCTTCTTCGATGCGAGCCCACGTGAGGTAGACATCAAACAGCAGTAGAAGAGTGCCGAGACGTATGATCGAAGGCTATTTGGATAAGCAACAGGATTGTGTAAATGAAGCAGAGACTTAGACTTACATCAAAGCGACCATCTTCGCGACCTAGACGGTTGAAGAGAAGATGTCGGTAGACCTACATGGAACAGGTCAGTACAAGGAGATCGATGTTGAATCTCGAGAGATAAATTACGATGAAATGAGTGTGAGCAAGAATATGACAAGAAGGAAAAGAGAAAAAAAAAGTCCGATGAATATGTGACAAGCATACAGATGACCTACCTGAGGTTTGATCAGGACTAGATCAATAAACAGAACAACAAAGTCATGCTCGACATATTTGTCTGCAAAGCGTTTGCATCGAGGACATTGTGTCAAACGCACACCCTTGCCGAGAGTACGATCGTCGGCTTTGCTGTAGGTTGTATATAGACTGCTTACAGGATACCGACACTCGATGCAAATCGGCATGACAAGAGAGTTCAAGGGAGGAAGGAAGACTATTCTACAAAAGTAGATGTATCCATGTGATTGACTGGTGTATGCATGCTCAAGGGAGTGACGGAGTGAGCTGTGGTCCGTGCGCGGCGCGTCTTTGAAGCTCAAGTTCACATTTGAACATGACCGAGTTGGAAACAAAAAGTGAAGGTGTTTTGTTTTTACGGGCCGACACAATTCATGCTCTTGTGAATCAACAACAATGGCAGTTCCAGCTACGCCGCAGCGCCCTCTGCCAGGTGCTTTCTTCAACACCCCGGCCCCCGGCAGACCGGGCACCGCAAGCGGCATGCCACAACCTAACAACATCTTTCGCTCCGCGTCGGCAAACACTCTTGGAGCATACCGTACTGGCCCACCCGCCGCCCAGAGTGACGCGACAGTCGCCAGAGCGCCCATGAGCAGCAGCAGCACCACCACATCTCTTGACCCTATCGAAAGAGCGGCACGTACCGTCAATGAGGCCCTACTGAGCGAGGCGCAATACCCAGCCCTAGACAACTATGTCGGCCAGGGCGTTTCCAATGACTACGATCTGTCCACCGGCCCGACGTGGCAGCCTTTCCAAAAGGTGCGCAACTACGAGATCCCCGAGGCCATTTTCGAACAGGCCAACCTTGCCCAAGTGTCAACGCGCCTCGGCCTCTTCGCAGAGCTGAACCACGCTTTCATCGTCATTGACTCGTCGCTCTACCTCTGGGACTACACACATCCAAACCCCGAGCTCATTGGCTTCGAAGACCAAACCAATGCCATCACAGCGATCAAGCTCGTCAAGCCGCGCAAGGGCGTCTTTATCGAGTCCATCACACACCTCCTGGTCGTCGCAACACACGCCGAGATGATGCTCATTGGTCTCGCTGCTACCCCGTCAAATCATGGGGGCTGGACGGTTCAATTGTATTCGACCAACATGAAGGTGCCTGTGAGAGGAGTGTCCATCAGTCACATCGAGGCATCGGAAAAGACAGGTCGCGTCTTCTTTGGCGGCAACCAGAACTGTGACGTGTGGGAGCTTACGTATCAGCAAGAAGAGCGCTGGTTCGCCAGCAGATGCTCCAAGATCAACCATTCCAACGCTGGCATTTCTTCTGCCTTGCAATTGTTACCCTTTGGTGGCCGGTCCGAGCAAGAACACATCATCCAGATGGCTGTTGACGACTCGCGCGAACTCTTGTACACGCTGTCCTCGACTTCGACCATCCGCGTCTACCACATGAAGGCTAACAACCAACTTGACCTGGCCCTGACGCGCAGTCTTGCAAGTCTGCTCTCAAACATTGCCCATATGGTCCCCAACTCTGAAATTCTGGCCCGTGGCACCAAGATTGCCTCGATCAGCCCCATCTCCGCTCAAGAGTCCAGCAGACTCAGTTTGCAAGCCCTCACTACCTCGGGCTGCCGTATCTTCCTCAGTGCTACCTCGGCCAACTACTACAATTCGACCGCCTCGTCTGCTCCCACCAGCATGCAGGTCCATCATATCAAATTCCCTCCCAAAGATCCCAGCAAACCCGTACCTACACAGCAAGCTCAGCCCGGAGCTCTCACCACTTACGCATCCAACACCTCTTCTCTCGATCCCAACACTACCTACCTCAACAACACCAAGGCCGGTGTACGATACGCTCCAGGTTACTCTTTCTGGGTCAAGCCCAACATGCTAGATCCTCACAGAGACTCCATCTTCATCACCGCCCCTGATTCTGGCCGTATTAAGATGCCGAGAGATGCTAGCCATGCCACAATGTACCCCGAACTAGGCATGTGGCTCGATCTCCCATATCCCTCGCAGGGTATTGGTCTAGTCACTCCCCCATATGCCGCTTCGATAACCCCTCTAGGATTCGCCAACGAGCTGACCACACAGTTTGACCAATCTCCGGCCGAGGTTGCCGTCCTGACCAGCACTGGTATCCAAGTCATGCGTCGTAGGAGGCTCGTGGACATCTTCGCTACTTGTGCCCGTCACGGTGATGCAGAAGGACGTGAAGTCTCGGTCAAGCGTTTTATCCGACAGTACGGACGTGCCGAAACTGCCGCTACAGCTTTAGCCGTCGCTTGTGGTGAAGCCTCAGATGTGACATCGGACGCTCGTGTGACAAACATGACCGAGCCTGATGTCGTCGATTTTGCCAGAGAGACTTTCATCACACAAGGTGGCAAGCCTATGCTGAATGAGAACTCGGTGCTGGATAGCAATACCCCTGCTGTGGATAACGTTCGCCCTTCGCCGCGACACGACGGCATGGCCTTGTACATAACCAGACTAGTTCGCTCCATCTGGATGTCGACTGTTTTGACAGAAAATGTCACACCTGCAGGAGGACTGCAAGTCAAGTCAACTGTCGCCATTGCCAAGTTGCAGAGAACACAACATGCCCTCAACTCGTTACAGGAGTTCTTGAACAAGAACAAAAGCTCCATCGATGGTCTGCAAGGGCCCGAGTCTCTTGGACGTGTTGCCAACAAGCAGGACGAGCTTTCTCTGCAGGGTGAACACCGCGCCATGAATGGTCTTGTACAACTCATCTCCAGCATCATTGAGGGTATTGCCTTCGTCCTCGTTCTGTCTGATGAAAAAATGGATGAGATTGTTCTCTCCCTTCCTCAAGCTTCACGCGACAAGACCAAAGCCTTGACTTATGAAGGTCTTTTCTGCTCTACTGACGGCAGAAACCTTGCTAAGGAGCTGGTCAAGGCTATTGTCAACCGAAACATTGCCAATGGTTCGAACGTGGACACTGTCGCTGAAGCCCTCCGTAGAAGATGTGGTAGTTTCTGCAGCGCTGACGACGTGGTCATCTTCAAGGCTCAGGAGCAAGTCAAGAGAGCATCCGAAGCTGGAAATACCTCCGAGTCTGGTCGCAGACTGTTGAATGAGAGCTTGCGTCTCTTTAGAAAGGTGGCAGGCGCTCTCTCCATGGAGCATCTGGAATGGGCAGTCAACCAATACATTGACATGGCTTTCTATGCCGGTACGTTGAACTGTTATTCTCCTTTACTCGCCCGCGCTGACTCGATCTAGGTGCCATCCAACTTGCTCTTAACGTGGCTCAAGAATCTGATCGTGCCAATCGTGCACTCTCATGGTTACGAGATGATTCACCTGAAGATGTGAGTTGTCGTCGTTCTGGTCTAATACGTCCAAGCTAATATCAGTATAGGATCCTCGCCAAAGAGCTTTTGAGAGCAGAAAGCCTTGCTATGATCTCATCCACAAGACAATTCTCGCTGTCGAGCAAGCTATTCAGAGAGACCAAGTTGGCGGCACAATGAATGTTACTGTCAAGAGACAAGCCGAAGCTTACGAAGTCATCAACAATTCCGATGACGAGGTTTTCCAGAACACTCTTTACGACTGGTACATGAGCCAAGGCTGGAGCGACAGGCTGCTGGAGATCAGCTCGCCCTATGTGGTCAGTTATCTCCGCAGACGCATGGACAAGAACCCAGACCATGCAGACCTGCTCTGGCGCTACTACGCCCACCACAACAACTTCCTCGAAGCCGCTTCTGTCCAGCTTCTTTTGGCCAAGAGCGGGTTTGACCTCAACCTGGAACAACGCATCGGCTACCTGAGTCGCGCAAAGACAAACGCCTCCATCCGTACAGTCTCACTCCTCGACGCTGCTCAAGGAAGACAACAACTCTTGCGCGAAATCACTGATCTCCTCGAAGTCGGCAACATTCAAGACGACATTCTTCAACGCATGAAACACGACCCGCGCCTCACTGAACAACGCCGACCGGTCGTGCTCAAAGCCCTTGACCGCAAAATCCTCGAAGTCGCAGAATTGTTCAACCAATACGCCGACCAAGCCGCGTACTACGACATCTGCATCCTCATCTACCACTGCGCCGATCACCGCAATCCTTCAGACATACAATCAACATGGCAACTGTTGATCGAGCAAGAGCACGCTCGCGCCGAGCAAGACAACGTCATGGCACCCTTTGAGGGCGTGAACCTCAAAGTGCGCTCGTTGGGTCAACGCTTGCATACCGCTGAAGCCACTTTCCCCGTGCCTATTCTGTTGCCAATGCTGTTACGCTATGCCCTCGAGTATCAACACAACGCCGCGCCATCAACCTGGGTCATAGACATCTTCTTGGACTTGGACATCAGACCTCAAGCTTTGTTGTCCGTGGTCGAGCAAATGTATTACACCAACGAACAACCATTCGTCGGTCGACACAGGCGTATACTCGCTTCTCACTTGCTGTACCTTGTTCAGGTGTGGTTGTTGGAGAGTGAGAGACACGGTGACGGTGTGGTGTTTGGAAGTGAGGAGAATGCGAATGCGGTCGAAGAGGTTCTGACAGGGTTGATCGGGAGTCAGGATTTGGAAGCCGTACAGAGGGAGAGTGTCGAAGTTTTGAGGATGAAGATTGCGCAGGCCATGCGTTGAAGAGGGAAGTAGAAGGGGGAAAAGGCTTTTTCTGGATATGAGGGATTTGGTTGTTGTATCGTTTCTTCTATTTGGGGGAAAAGCGGTTTCCTCTCTGTTTCTACCATGCGGCGTTTATTATGTTGTTGTTCTTGTTAGTCGTATCTTGACCTTTTTGTTGCATTTTTGGCGAGAAAGAAAAAAGTTTCCTCCGGGAAGTTGAAGAGGAGATTCGAGAGGGGGGGAGAAAGACATTGGAAGATGAGGAGGGAGGAAAGGTAGATGAGGGTAGATAGAGAAACCAAGAGTTACGAAAAATTCAGATAACAACCAAACAGCTCTTTTCTGTACAAAAAAATTTGCGTTGCAACTTCACATTTGATCATCTTGGGGGAAAAGTAAAAGAACACTTCTTTTATGGGTTGTAGATAGGGGATACGGCACAACCATGCGTAGAGGTTCTCAAAAGACATTGGAACCAAGAATTGTTGGCTTTCCTTTTCTCGTATCTACTACGTATTCACAGATGATACCACAACCCTTCTTCCAGGAAAAGCTCTGCCTCGTACATATCGATACCCGATGAGTTTCATGAATAAAAGGCGGCGGCGCTTGATCACGGCTTCTGTGCATTCCCGCGGAGAGAGTATATACAACAACCCATTGACCACCACAGCATGACAAGATCCAAGCTCTCTCTATCATGTCAGATCCCTATCATCTTTTCACGTCTTTTCCTTGACCCTGTTTTTCAGATCTCAAACACTTCCCTCACGCGTCTAGATTTGTCGACTACCAAACGCAACTGTTTTCCTGGTTGATCGGGGAAGATGCCTTTCCGAAGGGTTTCGGTATAGAGTTCGTAGGCTGGGTAATCTGATTGTTTGGGGGGTTTTGTGTTAGTGACCACGCGACAAAAGTGTGAGGAATGTATGAGGGTCAGGGGAAGTAACGCATGGATGTGATGAGATGGGAAGAGGATGTAGAGGTCAATGGGAGAAGGAAGGAAGGGGTTGCGTGTATCAGAAAGAGGGACCACGGAGAAGAAATGGTATCGGTGTATGAGGAAGGGATGAATGGACGCTTGGCATCCTCGAGTCAGGAAGAGAGAGGGTTGGATTTGAGGGATGGAAGGGAGAATGTCGATGTTGAGATTGGGGAAGAGAAAAAGTCGAAGCAGGACGATAACAAAGAATGTAAGAGGAAAGCAAAACAGAAGATGAGAAAGGGAACAGGCAAAAAGGAGGGGAGACACTCACATCCATTGACGAATTCAACAACCTTTTCGTCAGACATTCCTGTGCCTTTGGAGGCGCGAAGAGCAGATTCTTGTTGCAGACGCCATTGGTAAACGAATTGTGTGTCTTGTGCATCACTGTTTTCCGAAATTTGTTACTACAGCCCATACAATCTCCCGAAGATGGTAGAAATGACTTACATGTGGACGAAAGCTCCAAATCGACTTATATCTCTTCGTCAGCGACACGCTCTCCTATTCTCATACCAAAGAAAAGATGGGGAAAACTTACTCGGTCAGAATATCATACCCCTTCAAAGCCTCATTAACAAACTTGATGTGTTGCAAATCTAACTTGCCTAACCGTCCTTGATACCCTTCTCCCTGTCTCTCAGCTTCTTCCCTCGCTTTCTCCCACTTCTCAATCAGCACCTCATCGCTCAAAGCCCTGAATCCAACACACCAACCCTCGAATACGACGACCTCAACTTTCCTTTCTCCATCCTTGTTAACGGTCTCCCAGCAACTTTCGTCGGTTCTGTCGCCTTGGCCGTTGAAGGCGGATTTATCGTAAGACGGGATCTTGATGTTGGAGGTACGGGAAGTTAGAGAGGTGAAGATGGAGGACCCGAGAGGAATATCGTGAGTGGAGGGTTGACCGCGGTGTTGAATTAGTGGATTGGAAGGGTGGGTTTTGGCGAGGGATCGTTGTTCGATGCGTGGGAGGTAGAGGTCGTCGATTGAGAGGATTGCAGTCGGGAGGGAGTGGGGTGGGCAGTTTAGGGTTTTGTAGAGAGTGGAGACCTAGAGATTGGTTAGTCTGGTGATAGAGTGGTAGAGGGCTTGAATAGCAGTGTTCCTGGAGATGAAAACCAAGGAGGCTAATGGGGTAGTAAGGAAGCAGAGGTTATGCTGGCTGATCAAAAGAGATGGAATCGGCAGGGCAGGTGGGGTTGATATGTAGACAGCGTCGGCAAAAGAACGCAAGATACAACCAGAGATGAGGGATCATATAAAGGCGTGATCTAGCATGCATACGGACGAAATTGTACAGGATATACGAAAGTTGGAAAAATATTCAAGCTATGTCCGTGAATTTAAGACAGGAGATGAGTAGATCGCGACGAAGAGGAAAATTGTCTTGTGCTTCCACAGAGATTGTGCCGAATGGAGGATGCAACATGAGTGTACGAAACGCACAACTTACCAAAGTTGTCTTGCCAGCACCTTGTACACCATTGAGACCCAGAAAGAACGGCGGGACTTCTTTGCCTTGTTTTTGATAGGATTCGCGGTGTTCTTGAATCCTTTTCAGGATAAAGGGCACGCAATGTTCGGACTTGTCATCGACGATCTCAGCCATTTTGGACTTTTTAGATGATTGATGAGAGAACAACGTCGTTTGATGTTGTAACAAAGTGCCCCCGCAAGTCAACTCCGAGTGCGGATGCCCGGTGGAGCTTCACATGTCGGCATAAACTCGACATCTCTTGGCATAAAAAAACAGGTCTGGGATAGAAGACTTGACACAGTCGTCGAGGCTGTGGCCAAAGGTGAAGAAGTGACTTCATCGCGAGTTTGCCATCTTAATTCGAGCTCAGCGTGATGCTTGAACTTGTCAATTTTGTGGAAACAGTTCTTCTCAAGAAGTCTCGAGTCGAGTTGTTCACATTCACCGTTCTTCATATGTCATGATTCCCCGCACTTTGCATGTGACGATCGAAACAATGCAAACACGCAAAAAGACCGACCATGAAGTCATGAAGCAAGAAGTAGGGAGACCTGAATCAAACAACAGCTGTAAGCACATGCTAACCGCGAGTCGGCTAAGCAAGAACAGAGCTCGGTCGATGCGAATTCATCGAACGAAGCAAGCCAAGGCATAACGAAACTCGCGTAACAGTTTCCAATCAATCTAGCCGGGTACCGTGGGCCGAGGTATGTCAACGGCTCTCGAAAGCTGGGGATCTTGAGTGTTCGCACTTGAAGCTGATCTTCCTTATGTAGGCTCGAACCTTTCCTCTCCTCTTTTCTTGAATCACATATCCCCGTCAACATTACACAGGGGCTTTAATTAAATCTCAGCACATTCCATAACCATGGCTCACAACTCATACGGCCTCGCGCCAGGAGGTAGCCCTCTTCGTTATGACGGTCAGACAGTTGTCGTCACAGGCGCCGGTGGAGGTCTCGGCAAGGCATATGCGACCTTCTTTGGTTCGCGAGGTGCAAATGTCGTTGTCAACGATCTTGGAGGTTCTTTCAAGGGCGAGGGCAAGTCATCCAAGGTACGTGCTCTATACGGCGGCTTCTTGAGGACCGATCTGACAGCATCGATTCACCACAGGCTGCCGATGTTGTCGTCGACGAAATTAAGAAAGCTGGCGGCAAGGCCGTCGCCAACTACGATTCGGTTGAGGAGGGAGAGAAGATCATCGAGACGGCCATCAAGGCTTTTGGCAGAATCGATATCTTGATCAACAATGCTGGTATCCTCCGAGACATTAGCTTCAAGAACATGAAGGATGATGACTGGGACCTGATCATGAAGGTCCATGTCAGAGGTGCATATAAGGTACATGATTCCCACTTCAGCTTACCCTCGTACGCGGCTTGCTGATACGTGCACAGTGTGCTAGAGCAGCATGGCCATATTTCAAGAAGCAAAAGTACGGCAGAGTCATCAACACAGCATCTGCCGCAGGTCTCTTTGGTAGTTTCGGCCAATGCAACTACTCTGGTAAGTATTTCCTCGCCCTTCAGGACCATCTGCGCAACGAGTGCTGACCTGCCCTTTAGCTGCCAAGCTCGCACAAGTCGGTTTCACTGAGACCCTGGCCAAGGAGGGCCTCAAATACAACATCCTCTGCAACGTCATTGCTCCCATAGCCGCGTCAAGAATGACCATGACAGTCATGCCCCCGGACGTACTCGAGAATCTGAAGCCCGAGTGGGTCGTCCCTCTGGTTGCAGTCCTGGTACACTCTTCAAACTCCAGTGAGACTGGAAGCATCTTTGAATGTGGTGGAGGTCACATTGCAAAGCTGAGATGGGAAAGAGCCAAGGGTGGTCTGCTCCGCGCAGATGACAGCTTCACTCCAGGTGCCTTGCTCGCAAAGTGGAACGATGTCAATGATTTCAGTCAACCCAGCTACCCTACTGGTGTCGCCAACTTCATGGAGTTGCTTGAGGAAGCACAAAAGCTACCACCCAACCCTCCTTCAAAGAACCCCGAATTCCAAGGCAAGGTCGCTTTGGTGACTGGTGGTGGTGCGGGACTCGGACGCATCTATTGCTTGCAATTCGCCAAGTACGGGGCCAAGGTTGTCGTCAACGATCTGATGAACCCCGATGATGTTGTTCAAGAAATTCAGAAGCTCGGTGGACAAGCCGTCGGCGTCAAGGCCTCGGCAGAAGACGGCGATGCAGTTGTGAAGGCTGCTATCGACGCCTATGGCCGCATTGACATCATTGTCAACAATGCAGGTATCCTTCGTGACAAGGCGTTCGGCAACATGGACGACAAGATGTTTGATCAAGTCTTGGACGTCCACTTGCGCGGAACTTACAAGGTCACCAAGGCTGCATGGCCCTACTTCCTCAAGCAAAAGTACGGCAGAGTCGTCAACACCACCAGTACCAGTGGTATCTACGGAAACTTTGGCCAAGCCAACTATGCTGCAGCAAAGTGCGGTATTCTTGGCTTCTCCAGAGCTCTTGCTAGAGAGGGTGCAAAGTACAACATCCTGGTCAACACCATCGCACCCAATGCCGGTACGAACATGACCCGCACAATCATGCCCGAGGAGATGGTCCAGGCATTCAAGCCTGACTATGTCGCTCCTCTCGTTGTTTTGCTCTCGTCTGATATGGTACCTAAACCTGGCACTGGTTCTTTGTACGAGGTTGGTTCAGGATGGGCTGCTCAGACAAGATGGCAACGAACTGGAGGCCACGGGTTCCCTGTCGATGTTCAACTTACCCCTGAACATGTTCGCGGACAGTGGGAGAAGATTATCAATTTCGACGACGGCCGCGCCGACCATCCTTCCGATGGACAGGACGGTCTCAAGTCTATCATGGCGAACATGCAGAACAGGAGCTCTGGTGCAAAGTCTGAGAAGAAGGAGGGTGGCAAGAACGACGAGATCCTTGCCGGCATCGAGAAGGCGAAGAGTGCCAAGGCCGAAGGTACCGAGTTCAAGTACGATGAAAGAGATGTCATCCTCTACAGTAAGCTTGTCCTGTCGTCTGCCCTTGACACACCCACTAACTATCATATCCAGACCTCGGCATTGGTGCAAAGCGTACCGACCTCCCATTCGTCTACGAGGGTGACGACAACTTCCAGGTTATCCCAACCTTTGGTGTCATTCCTCCATTCAATGCCTCTATGCCTTTCTCCTTTGATGATGTCGTTCCCAATTTCTCACCTAACATGCTCCTCCACGGCGAGCAGTTCCTTGAGATCAAGACTTTCCCCATCCCTACTGAAGCGACTCTCATGGCATACCCCAAGCTTGTTGAGGTTGTTGACAAGGGCAACGCTGGTGTTGTGACATATGGTTCTACAACCAAGGACACCAAGACTGGCAACGAGCTCTTCTACAACGAGTCAACAGTCTTCATTCGTGGTTCAGGTGGCTTCGGAGGTCCTAAGAAAGGCACCGACCGCGGTGCTGCTACTCGTGTCTACAAGACTCCTCAACGTCAACCTGATGCTGTTGTCGAGGAGCAGACCACAGAAGATCAAGCCGCCATCTACCGTTTGTCGGGCGATCGCAACCCGCTGCACATTGACCCCGAGTTCTCCAAGGTTGGTGGCTTCAAGACACCTATCTTGCACGGTCTGTGTTTCTTCGGTTACGCCGGAAAGGCCGTGCTCAAGACTTTTGGTGAGTTCAAGAACATCAAGGTCAGATTTGCCGGTGTTGTCTTGCCTGGTCAAACTCTCGTCACAGAGATGTGGAAGGAAGGTAATGTTGTCATTTTTCAAACCAAGGTCAAGGAAACTGGCAAGCTTTGCACTTCCGGAGCTGGCGCAGAGTTGCGCAACGCCTCAGCCAAGAGCAAATTGTAAGGGCAAAACACGAACTGTCTCATTGTAGTTTTATAGCGAGTTTTTGTTTTAATGGCAAATTTTATCAAGGAATTGAACTACCTCAGAATGGTTCACGTCATGCCAGATATAGAGCTGTTACCATTGCTGTCAGATCTGCCTTACGTGTTGCTATGTTTATCATACCTTTCATGCACCGAAAAACAACACGGACAAGAAGCTTCTTCCGTATACGAGTCAGCAAGGTGGTGTCACTAAGACTTTGTCCACTTGCCGAGCCCCGATTCACGAGAGCAAGCAAATTGCCGGTCCACTGACAGTCGGCCAGATTGTGGGCCTCGTTCTTTCTCCTTGCAACAGTTTCTGCTTTGTCCTTTGTATCTCATGCTCGCTCGGCCTGTTGACAACGCTCAGTCACTTCTATGGTCGCTTGATTCCCACGTGCTTCTGCACACATACTGAGGGAAATATAGCCTCGGTTTGAGTTCATTGAAGCCCATAAGATGGACTATGCGGCACAATAGTTTGCCGTTTGGTGCACGCCTCGCTACGGCCCGTTAAACGATCGACTCCTTTAAAATCCTATCTAATTAAAGAGTCTGTTCCTTTAAAAGATAGGCGAGAGTTTGATAGAGGTAAAAGAAATGAGGGCTTGTTCTTTCAGCTGTGATTCCTGTTGTTGATTTCCATCGGTATAGCAGAGTATGTCGAGGTGATCACATC
Source organism: Dothideomycetes sp. NU30 (assembly GCA_026013035.2). NCBI lineage: Eukaryota > Fungi > Ascomycota > Dothideomycetes > Dothideomycetes sp. NU30. The sequence continues at coordinate 16,582 of BSBH01000018.1, forward strand.
GTTGACGCAAGAATATGCGAGCAATTCTCAACACAGATACACATGAAACCTATCTGTCATGCCTTCAGCCTGTTTTGATACAAATGTCAAACATAGCCCCGCAAAACCAAACACGTGGGAGTCATCCTGCTGGTGATCTCTATTTGCTTCTTACAGGTACAGTATGATGGACAGCTGGCAGTGTAAGTTGCAAGCGTCTGTGACATTCCCAAAACCTGTATTGAAGCATGTTGTCATATCGTGTTTGCTGACATTCCCGCCAACCAGAGAGTCGTATTTGCCTCAAAAGATGTTGTGTCCAACACGATGTTGGGTAGTTAGGTTTGAGCCCGGGCGTCTTGGCTAGTGTCCATCACGAACCCCACTGGCGTCCGATTTCAAGATAGCCAAAAAAGATGAGGCACAGATGTGAAAAGTGAGCGATGGAGATCCGGTCGCCGGGCAATCTCTAATTTCCTCCTGCGTTCATTTAAAGTTCCCTTGTCCCTGCCCTGGTAGCATGCATTTATTGCATACCTATTTCCCTTGCCCGTTACGTTCCATCATCTTAGAAAGCCGCCCTGCATCACCGTTCCTTACAACCATATAACGTTGCGCCTATCCCCGGATTACTCTCTTTCGTCCACTCTATCACACAAAACCACGACTCACTTTGAGGATACAAGAAAGCAAGACTTTCGTCCGTACCATCACTAGATCTGCAGTCTCGTGACGACTATTCGATCGTTATATCACATTGCCCCTCACTGGATGAGACATAAAGCAACAAAAAGAGCAGCTTGGCTTCTCATCTCGTCTAACGAGTTCGTTTTCTACGTTCAACGGTCATTAATACCAGTGGACACTTTTGCTTGTTTGTTATCGTCTCTCTGTCTGCGACTGTCATCTGAGAGTTGAAGAAAAAGAAGATCCCTGTTGCATTTGCTTTAACCCTTTATCAAACGCGACGTTTTGGCATTCATTCCCCTGCTTGGGTTCTCGATTCATCTTTCGACCATCGGATACATATCTTCTCGAACATCGCCATCTGAAGGATTCTTTCTTTACTCGACAAAAGACCATCTCATAACAGTCTCATCAAGCCTCAATATTGAAACAAGAACTTGGCATCAACCAACATCACATTTATCACATCAACAATGCTTTCATCAACACTCTTCACTATGGCTCTTGCAGTCTCCACCGTCGTCGGTGTCGCCATCCCGGCCAAAGCACAAGCCATCGTCGCTGCCAACTCGGATGACCTCGTAACACCAAACGTGGTTGCCGCTCTGCCAACACCTCCTCAAGCAACTCGCTTGCCTTGGAAGCCTATGCCTCACCGCGATCCCAACTTCAAGCCTTCATACAAGATCGATAACGGCGAGAGAGCTCCCAACCAAGTCTGGTCATGATTTGATCAAACGCTCTCTATCCTTCCTCTTCTTGAAAACTCGCAACAATAACACCACGATTACACAAATATCACTCGACCCACGAATCTACAGACCAACACACAAAACGACTAAAGAAGAATCCAAAAACAAAAAACACACGAGCTTTTTGTCTTTTTCACCAAACAGCGAAGGCGTTCTAAGGAGTCACACGCAGAAGATCTGTGGCATCGGATTTTCCCACAACTCAACACCATTTCCCTTTCTTTTTTGTTCCTTTTCCATCCAAAGGAAGAGAACAGATTCCTCTTTTTTTGAAATCGGATTGGAGCACTCGACTCGTCCTTGATTTTTGCTTTCCTTTGTTCTTGTATTTTGTTGCTTTGTATCACCAGAGAAACTACCATGTTTACTAGATACCCCCTTGTTTTATGGGATACAATTGAAAACCAAAGAAACTTTACTCCAATACTTCTTTTTCTTCCATGTTGTGATGTCTGCGTCCAGTCAGTACTGCTTCTGTGCGTGCTCCAGCGTCTTGCTCTTCACTGCTTCGTGTCTGCCTGAGCAACAACAGAATGACAGGGATGGAAGAAGGCCAAGAAAGAGAGTGTGTTTCAAAAGTCTGCCAACTTTCAATCCCGTCATTCCACAAGCATCTCTCCTCCCTTCGCTTTCTGCAACTCCAAATGTAAAACCATGAGACAAGAAAGCCCCAGAAGAAATAGGAAACCACAACAAAAGAAATGAAGAGTTTGCCGTATTCCAAGTACAAATCCACGGCCGCAGATCTGAAACAACGGGGTCATGTATGACACTTCCTCTCTATTACAAGGACCAATATATCTAAACTTGCTGAAACTTGAAAGGGTATGGAGTGCTTTAAATTTGACGGGAGGGGGGATTTGCGAAAAAGGTTTCTGAAACTTTGAAAGGGTTACATGACGTGCATGAACGATTTTGTGTGACATGCATTAGATGGGGAGTGTGATGTACATTAAGATGGATCGAGATACAAGTATTGTGCGTACTGTACATCATACACGAAAAGGTGAAACTAGGTGTGTCATGCATGATTCTCTGTATAAGGAGTTTGCAAAGTTCTCGGTAGTTGAGTATCTTGTAGATTTTACATGACCGTCAAACTCGTTTGGGATTTCGCTTGATACTTGGCTTATCCTTGCAATATTCATTGAGTATGAATAGATTGAGAGAGCGAGGGAGAGAGGTGCGATCATAGATTCTAAAGAAAGATATTACGACTCAGAAAACCATATCGAGGCAGGAGCAGTCATAGGGCCGGGATAGGAAGTAGAGACCCTGATCCCGAGAAAGGCAGGAACACATCTGAGGAAAAGGAAGGAACGATCGTAGGCCTGAACAGGTAAAGGGGACATAAGCACACTCGAAAGAAGGAAAGGACTTGTATTGACAACGAAAGAAACCCAATGTTTAGAGATATTTAACTAGATCAAGATAGCTTCAAGATCAGAACATATGTCTCAATATGTCAACATTGTTTCTCCATCCATTTTTGTAATGCTGTTGACTCTCTTCTCTCCTTCGGTCGTGTCGGCTACTTGAGTACAAGGAGAGAATTTCAATCGCCTTTCAGATGATCATTTTTGCTATGCCCTGCAAGTATTTGAGATACATTGTCTAATATTCTAGTATCCAAATTTTCTCAATATCATGTTCGCTCTACTCGAGACTAAATGCATCCTTTGCGATGAGAATGAGTTGTTTATCCGGTTTTGGTGTAGAAGCATCATCTAATTGACGACAGCGTCGTCCAAGCTCTTCTGCAAGGCTGCGGGTACGATATTTCTGCCAATGACCACAATCTTGCCACTGACCTTTTCTGATTCTGTGGCCTGGCCAGAAGATCCAACATCGGCAGCGTCGATGAACTCAAACACTTCACGCACACCTTGTAGTAACTTGACACTACCATCATGCATAATCAGTCTTCCTTTGATACGATGAATGTCAGGTCTCGAACCTGCAGATTCGACAGATACGCCTTCTGCTTCAGGATGCGAGATGAAGAAGCGGTTCCAAAGCAAATTCCGTAGGAAAAGATCGAGTTTCTCAACGTGTTCAGGAGTCAGGGGCGGCAGAGTCAGAGTTGTGGTTGAGATAGCGGGATCCAAATGGCTGTGGCCCTTACTGGCAAAGTCAATGGCTTCCTCGTCTACGTTGTCGTACGCGTGAAGATCTAGCAGGACACCCTCTAGTGCTGGCACTTTGCTGTACTGGGTAACATGGATCTTTGCCAGAGCGTTGATGGAAAGGATCCTATCTTTGACCTGTTGAAGCTCGATCTCGGAAACTAAGTCGGCTTTGTTCACAACGACGACGTCTGCGTGGGAGATTTGCAGATGAGCGGTGCTAAGATGAGGACCTTGGGCGTGGTGATCAGAGGGTGGTTGAGCAATGTCGCTCACGCCAGAGGCATCTTCTTTGGGTGCTTCCTCGTGAGTTGGAGTGGGCTCAGATAAGCTTCGAACGATGTTCTTTGCATCTACTAGAGTCACAATACCATCAAGGTAGATTGTGCTTCCTAAGCCCTCGTCTACCCAGAAAAGAGGGGCCAGATTCCCTGGGTCTGCTAAGCCAGTGGTCTCGAGTAGAATGTAGTCGAAAGCACCACGTTTTTCCATCAGTGATTCAATGGCAGCGACACCGCTGTCTCTGTGAACATTGTCAGATGCAATCCAAAGCAGATGCGAGATGGCAAGCCATACTTTACGGAGCAGCAAAGACATCCATTGGCCAGCTCAAGCCATTCTTCAACTTCTTGGCCCTCTTGGTTGACAGTCAGGCTCTTTTCGATGTCGGCAGAGTCACCAAATTCTGTTCAAGATTTTCACTGTCAGATCTTAGTTTTGGTACATGGGGAACAGTAGGATTGAACCCACCGTTCAGAATGACGGCAATTTTCTTCCCATGGCGTTCATTCAAGATATAATTCATCAAAGTGGTTTTACCAGCACCCAAGTAGCCTGCCTAGGTTGTCAGAAGATGTGCAGAATTACAGTCTTGTTGCTTTGAGAAGGAAAAGGCATTGAGTGGACGTCGGATCCTTAAGTGAAGAGAAGTTGGAGTTGTGCATATGTATACCAGTAATAATAGTAATGGGGACCCTAGTCAAGTCCATGTCATGGACTTCAGCTGATAGGTCGCCGGGTGTATCTGGCTGCTCTCCAGCAGCGACAAGCATGGGAGGGCCGTCATCATCAATTTCCATGTCGGGCTCCATCCTGTAAGATGGTCGTTGTAGGGCCGGTATCTGTAGAATCAGGGTAGAAAAAGAGACATGACGTGGGTTGGATGTACAGTATGGGCGGGAGAAGCCGGTGGTCGGAGGCAGCTTCCTTGTGTGATGGATGAGTGTTGTTGGTAAATGCTGTGAATGGAATTAGCAATCACTTAAGCCGGGAAGTCACACTCACTGTCAAAGTCTCACGACGCGTGCATGTTGGCCTCTCCCGAGTCAGAAAAGATATTTGAATTTCGTATTTTCCTTGCATCGAGTTAGCACATCAAGCTCTAGTAGAAGATGGCGTCTCCAGCGAGTTCACCGCGACTGCCCAGTCCTCCTCCAATGGCCGAGGATCAAGTGTCGCCCAGCGCAATCCTCGACAGCGAGTTTGGGAAGCTGGGGCATGATGAGACAATGGATAAGGGCGCGTCGAGGAGGATCAGACCAGGCACAAAAGCCGAGGACATGCAAGAAGGACCCCCATTGATTGACCTACAATCAGTACGTCGTTTGACACTGAATGGAACACAATACGATTGCAGGAACGACAGTGACTGACAGGATCCTAGATTGATTCGGCATTCCAACTCACCGAGCACCTCAAGGCGCTGCACAACTCACACACACAATCGTGCAGCCTTGCTGTCGACAGAGCGACGGCACAAGAACTGGCCCAACCTCCGCCTGGAGTTGAACGTGGCATCTGGCTGTACGAACTCTGTCGCTTCCTCACCCAGAAGGCAAACCTGATGGCAATCGGCCTATTCGCCGACGACCCTCCCTGCTCAGCTCAAACATGTCCCGAAATGCGCGCCAGCGAATGGCAGTATCTCTGCGCCGCTCACGAACCTCCCAAGTCATGCTGCGCCATCGATTACTGCTGCCACACCCTGGATTGGTGTGCCACTGCCCTCACCTCGACCAAGCTGTTCCCAAGCAGACTCAACCTCGGCACTGAGTCTGCCTCTGCCGGCGTTCAGATTCGCAAGATGACTGAAGTCTTTCGCCGCGTCTACCGCATCTTCGCCCATGCTTGGTTCTCCCACAGAGATGTTTTCTGGCGGGTAGAATCAAAGACTGGCCTGTATCTCCTGTTCAAGACTGTTTGCGACGAATACCGCCTCATTCCCGAAGACAACTACACCATACCCCCAGAAGCCGAGGGCATTGACAACACCCCGACCACCCCTGCCATGTCCACCCCCACAATCTTGCAACGCGATGGCGCCGATATCGAGCCTGCCAGGAACACTACTCTGGCTACTGGCAACACAACAAAAAGACATAGACACACCATGAGTGATCGTGCTGCATCTGTCTCCACCGTCATTCATGAAGAAGTTGAGGAAGACGACGACAATGATCGACCGACCACTAGCATGTCATCATCTGTCCCTGCTTTGTTCCGTGTAGAAACGGCCATACACGAGCAACCTCCTGCATCACAAGAACAAGATATCCCTGCTGAAGACCCGCCACCGTATGACGAGGAATTGTCGACCGAGCATGGGAAAGAGTTGGGGAAGAACACAGTCTCTGAAAACGATACCGAGACCGAAGCTGAGCCTTCAGAAAAGGACAACACTGAACATGACGGCAACGACCAAAGAATTGATGAACACCTTGAGACATCTACACGATCAACGGATGACGCATCCGCTGGCGAGACATTGACTGAGTCTGCTCAGAACTCGAACCAGGACGACGCCGTCGATGTAGCAGAGGAAGCCAACGAAGAAACAGAAGCGCAACCGGAACAGGAAGCAAATCAAGAAGACAAAGAAACAATCGAAGAACAGGAGAAAAAGGAAGAACCATCCAGCAGCACCGAGGAGCCTGCCTCTCAAGAGGACAAGGATATCTCAAGACCCATGGATCCCGTCGAAGCAGATGCCGCAGATGAGTCCGAAGCGTCAAAGACAGTCGCTGATTGAGTGATTGAGAATTCAATCTACTTTCAGTAGAAACCACATGTCACGGATGACCATACGCTCAAGAAGACTTTCACATTACGTCGACTGTAACGAACACCTCTATGAAGAGACATGAGGGTTATTCAGGTCTTGGTAATCTCAAAGCAGACATTGATGAGACCATGAAAAAGATCACAGAGAGAACTTGTCGTCTTTCCTTCAAGAACACCTCTGTCAAACGAGGCTTTCTATAAACCCTAGACCAGACGAGAAACACGAGACCGATGTATCCATGTGTGATGATCGGTCCGGTAATCAACATATAGCACGCAATGTAATCAAACATGCCGTCTACGGCAATCTTCAAGATTCCTACCTGATTTCAACTTGCGGCAATTTCTCGCTGCAGTGCTTGTGAGTAGCAGAAGAGATGCAATGTTGTAGAAGAGATATAACCATGAATAATTGAAGCACAATTATGCCAATTCATCCACCACTTTATCCAAATAAACTCATGCACGGACCATTACCTATTTAAACAGCCGAGCATCACTGAATCCTTCCGGGCTTTCGGAACACCACCTTCCTATATCGTCCAAGAAATGTGGTGTTTGATAAGCCACACATTTCTTTGTTGCAGGAGGAGCATCTGTGAAGTTCTTGATCTCTATATTGATTTCATACCACTGAGCTCTTCTGCGAACTTTTGTTGACAAGAACTTCTTGCTCAATAAGGACGTGAACAAGACTAGAAGTACGCGACAGCAGTGCTGCCGGTATCTTAGATACTAGGAGATGACTGGATGCCAATAAACACGGACCTTCGACTAGACCACATTATAAAGTGTCCTCGTTCTCTCGTTTTCGTGGAACCTATTGAGACCTACAATAAAAAATCATATCCATAACATTCTCAAGAACAAGACAACAGCCCATACCTACTACGTTGATCACCTTTTCCCAGTGATCTCCTGCAACCATGGCGCCAGTATCAGAAGCAACACCTCTTCTGGCCGCCGCTTCCGAAAACCCAGTCACCCAAACCGACTCTGAAGTCCTCGACATCCATAAATTAGGACAAACCCAGATAATAACGGCATCCACAACACAAGACGTGACCGAGGCCTCTGAAGATGTCCCAGAGCCAAACGAAGATGAAGATAAACCTTTACCTTTGGGACAAGTGGCTGCGCTTTGTTATGCTAGGTTGATCGAGCCGATTGCGTTCTTCTCGATCTTTCCCTTTGTTCAACAGATGATTGAGGAGGTTGGTGGTGTTAGTAAGGAGAATGTTGGGTTTTATAGTGGATTGATTGTAAGTCTATCTCTATTCTGAAATCCCCTAAATCGACAAGTCCTTGGTTCCTTAAAGACGAAGAGAACAAAGCTGACCACGAATAGGAATCCCTCTTCTCGCTCACACAAATGTTCTTCATGATATCTTGGGGTCGCGCCGCCGATCATTTTGGGAGAAAGACTGTTTTAGTTCCTTCTATTGTCGGAGTCTCGATCGCGACCTGCTTTTTCGGGTTCAGTAAGTCTATCTGGCAGATGGTTTTGTTCCGTTGTCTTGCGGGAGTGTTTTCAGGTACTATCGTGTAAGTGCCCAACGGAAGTCTCAGAATGCGGTTGGCTTTTTGAATTTGCAAGCTAATGAAGAGCTCAAATCAGTACTGTGAGAACCATGTTATCGGAAGTTTCGTCACCAAAGACGCAGGCTAGAGCTTTCAGCTGGTTTGCTTTCACAGGAAACCTGGGCATTTTTCTTGGTCCAGTCATCGGTAAGTGCTTATTGCAACGAGTATGTTCTGCGCAAACATGGTGAGTGTACTGACATATATCCAAGGTGGTACTCTATCTAGTCCGGCAACTCAGTATCCAGGTACATTCGGAAACGTTCCTTTCTTCCAGGAATACCCATATGCTCTTCCCAGTATCGTAGCCGGTATCCTAGGCTTCAGTGCCGTAGCCACGTCCGCCATATTTCTCAAAGAAGTAAGAACTGAATATGCCACATAAGCTCAAACTAGATTGACCAAAAATCCACAGACGCTTCACCCCAAGGATCCCAAAACTTCAAACACAAACCCTCCCATGACAATCCGCACGCTCCTCGCCCAACCAGGTATCCCAATAACCCTCTTCATCTATGGCTTCGTAATCCTCCAAGGTCTAGCAAACACAGCAGTCTTCCCGGTATTCTGGTACGAACCCGCTTCCCTCGGCGGCTACGGTTTCTCCCCCCTTCAAATCTCCTTCGTACTAGCTTTTGGCGGGATATCGCAAGCCATATGGCTTCTCTTTGTGTTTCCCTCGGCTCAAAAACGTTGGGGTACTGGCGGCGTGTTGCGTTACTGCGGATACGTGTTTCCTGTCTCTTGCGCTCTCAATCCCCTGAGCTCTGTGCTCTTACGCAACGGTCATGTTGCGGCGTTTTGGACGGTCTTGATCGTGAACACGGCGTTTGGATCTAGTGCGGCTATGAGTTTTACTTGCGTGCAATTGGCGATCAACAATATTAGTCCTGGGCCGGAGGTTTTGGGCACGTTGAATGCGGTTGCTTTGTCCATGACGGCCGGGATTAGGGCTGTGGCTCCGGCGCTATTTGCGAGTTTGTTTGCCTATGGTGTGAGGGAGCAAATTTTGATGGGGTATCTGATTTGGGTTGTCATGGGGGCGATGACTTTGATCTTGGTTGTGGCGATCAGGTATTTGCCTGACAAGGCTGGGAATGATCAGAAGAGGTAGAAAACTAGGAGGAGGAAGGAGAAAGTTTACATGTCATTCGTGATATAGGTATTTGCTTATTGCTGAATACTCTTTTCGTTCTTTACATCGTTATTCTTTTTCTCATACAATACTCGATCTTGAGCCTCTTCGTTCGGCAACGACTTCCTTACTGATCCTCACAGCAACAACAGTGATAACAAAACCAATAGCAGCACTAGTCGCAGCAAACAAGAACGCATTCTTCTGACACAACAACTGTGCCTCCAAAGTAACAGTCTTGCCATCAACGCCGCTTCCAGTTTTTACCTGTATCACTTGCGCGATAGCAAGTGAAAACGCGATACCGAGGTTGACTCCAACACTATTGACGGCACCAGCAAGACCTTGCCACTCTCTCGGCGAAGAGCTAGACAAGACGACCGAAGTAACAGTATACGTTAAATCAATGCCCAATGTTGCGCAAACCATCGCCGGGAAGATGAACGGCCAGTAACTTGTAGAAGTACCCAGAGCTAAGAGCAAAGGTGCGGCTATCCAAGCCATGCCGGAAACAAGGAGAACGACTGTGGGTGAAAGTTTGTGAATCAAACTACTGCCTAGGACAGCGAAGACAAAGCCGCCGATTGCCATTGGGGAGAACCAGAGGGCTAGTTTCAGGCCTGTGATGGAGAAGGCGAGACGGAGGTGGTTTGTGGTTGTGAAGAGCCATGTTCCGAAGCTCCCGTAGAAGAATAGACAGGCCAGCATTAACGGTGCGACGGACTTCTGCTTGAAGAATGCGAGGGGGAGGAGGGGGCATTGAGCGACTCGAAGCTCGATGTAAAAAGCGCATACTAGACTGACGAGACCGAGGAGGAAAGGGACAAGAATCTCAGGAGTTTGCCATCCGTTTTCCTGGCAAGCGCTTGCTGCCAAAGCATAGACGACGAGGATAAGGCCTGAAGTTATAGTGATAGCTCCACTCCAGTCCATGGTTAGATTCAGTGAGACTCTGTCGGAGCGGTCTGAAGGGACAGACAGGAAAGCAGAGATGAGGGCGAGGAAAGCTGTAGCTCCCGCGATCCAGAAGTACCATTGCCATTGGTCTAACGACAATGCAGACGAGACATAAATGCCTGCAAAGAAGCCTAGAGGCGCACAAGCACCGTAGATGCCCAGGACTAGATTCCTACGTGGCCCGGTGGGATAGATGCATCCGAAGAGAGCGAAGCTGGATGGCGTGTAGGCGGCAATTGCAAGGCCTTGCATAGCACGACTTATGTTTAAGAGGATCATGGAATTGCTGAAGCCACCGATGACACACCAGGCGCAAAACCAGAGGACTGATAGCATGAAGATGGGATATCCTCCGTACATGTCTGAAAGGCGGGCAAATGGCAGTATCGTTGAGCAAAGGACCAGGGAGAGCACAGTCGCCGGCCACAGGTCTGATGCTGATTCCGAGGCAAAGCGGTCGAGTAATGTTGGTAGGATGACGGCGAATCCTGAGATCATGTATTCCTATAGACGATCAGCTATTGAGTGAAAGCCTTGTGATGTTTGTGCATTCCACGTACAGCTAACAGCTGAGTGATAGCCATAGAGAAACAAAACAGCAATTCGGATACCGTGCATCGGAATGGTGCTCTTGTTGTTGTGTCCTCCACCATCCGTCCATCAGACGAGATCACGTATCTGACTGTGCCCATCTGTTCCTTTTCCATGGATTCCTTGTACTCGAGAATACTTTCCAGACTTGAGAGTCGCCATACCGATGGTCTGGAGTGCACACTAGCTGCAGCAAAGACTTTTGGAGTATGGGCCTGTTTCTCGTCCGAGATCTCGGGTTGTCTTGCGCTTGGGTTAGGTTCTGCCAACGTCTCTAGAGAGACATTGTGAAAAGCCTGCATTGTGTACTCCATCTTGCACACCGAAGAATCTCGTGAGATATGGCTGTGAAGATAGGGGATGATTTTTCTCCAATCCGCGTTGCAGCAAGGTGATTGAGGAAAATGGTGCAAGTTGGAGATGCTATATAGTAGAGCTTGATACCTTCCGTTTGACTTTACGCTCAGACTGCCAACGACCGGTACATCAACTTACATAATGATTTCAAGCTAGAGAGCTATGGCGAAGCATGTTTACAGTTTACCTGCATCAGAGCGAACCTCCAAATCACGCAGAGTTTCCCATGATGCTACGCCAGAACGCAGCCATCACAGCCCTACGGGCATCGAGAGATTGACTTTCGAGGAATGAGGCATTGTATGCAACTCAAAACAAGATACTAGTACAGAACTGAATTGGCCAAGCCAATAAGAGAGTTGCTTGCCATGTGTATGTAGTTTGTCGTCAGCCAGCCACAAAGCTATAAGCTATAAGTACTTCAAAACCTGTGTTGAGTATTTCGGAGCTCCGACATACTGGCTAGATTCCATTGCGCTGGACCATAGTGAGTCGTGAATCTTATAGATCGTTCTCTGGAACATAGGCTGTATATAATGCAGCTTCCGTGGACACACGCAGAATCGATATTAGGTACGACCGGAAAGAAAAGAAGATAGTAGAAGGAAGGATGAAGCGACATGGTTCTGACAACACGTGGGGAAAGATCGATCAACAGCCCGGACCGCCTGCCATCTTGCAACTTTATTTCGGTCTTACTAGGGACCTATTTCCACATTTGGACTACCTCCTTGGTCTATTTGGATCACACGTGGTATCGAGAAGCTAATTTTCAGCTACCGTCTACAAGAGTACAAAGCTTTGTAGCTACTAGTACTCTCGACGGGTGACCACTGACCACGACCCAATTATGGATGTCGTCAAAAAGTGTTTGGCGATTGCCCAAGACCCATGGCACACGAGATGGATATGCCCCCTTTTGCTTTTGGCCGATACGGCTTTGACAGCATTGATCGTGTGGAAAGTACCATGTAAGAGAGCCATAATCATGTTACCGTCGATTGCAACATCAAATTGACGGAAGAGATGACAGATACTGAGATTGATTGGCGAGCGTACATGGAACAGGTTGCCCAGTACCTTGCTGGAGAACGCAACTATACCAAGATCCGAGGAGGCACTGGTCCTTTGGTCTATCCTGCAGCTCACGTCTACATCTATCAGTGGCTTTACCAGATCACCGATCAAGGTCGCGATATACCGTTTGCACAGATCATTTTTGGTGTGCTGTATCTCCTGACACTGGTTGTTGTTATGGCTTGCTATCGTAACGCAAAAGTAGGCTTCCTCCTTGACGTACAAAATAAATTTGTGATTAACATGTCTTAGATCCCGCCTTATGTCTTCCTATTGCTCATCTTGTCGAAGCGTATGCACTCGATTTTCACATTACGATTGTTCAATGATTGCTTCGCTGTCTACTTTCTGTTTGTGGCCATCTACTGTTACCAGAAACGTCTGTGGACAGCAGGCTCGATACTGTATTCAATCGGTTTAGGTGTCAAGATGAGTCTTCTGCTGTCCCTGCCCGCGATTGGATTGATACTTTTGCAAGCGATTGGGACCAATAAGGCAATCGTTCAAGCTTCGATCATCGTACTTGTTCAGGTATGGCATGTCTGACAGCTTGTTCGAGGAGTACACACTGACATAGCCAGGTCTTAATATCCTTGCCTTTCACACTGCATGACCCGCAAGCCTACCTATCACGAGCATTCGAGTTCACCAGACAATTCTTTTTCAAGTGGACGGTGAACTGGCGATTCGTTGGAGAGGAGACTTTCCTCTCGAAGCGTTTTTCGTTGACTCTCCTGTCTACTCACGTGCTGCTGTTGATTTTGTTTGCCTCAACCAGATGGTTGAAGCCGTCTAGGCAATCTCTTCCACAGACAATCCGCTCCTTGTTCAGTCCTCCTTCGCCATCAACTCAAGCCGAGACTTCGGCAAGAGTCACGCCTCGCTTCGTACTGACAACCATACTCTCCACCAACGCAATCGGCATGCTTTGTGCCAGATCCCTGCACTACCAGTTTTACTCGTTGATTGTTTGGGCCACGCCCGCACTGCTGTGGCAAGCCAACTTCCATCCTGTCTTGCAATACATCTTCTGGGCTGCGCAGGAGTATGCTTGGAACGTTTTTCCCAGCACCGATTTCAGTTCCATGGTTGTGGTGCAGGTCCTTGCAGTAACGGTCGCCGGAGTGTGGTATGGGTCAAGGCGGGAGCCCATCAATGGCCGTGTGCCCAAGCATGCGCATGTAGAATAGTCTGTAGACAATTCCCTCAAGAATGCAATAGAGTCGTGTTGGACGAATCACTCATCTTCAGAATCTGAAGGAGGCATCTTTCCCATATTCGACTCTTCCTCATCTGAATCATCTTCGTCCGCGTACGAAACCCTCTGAACAAACTCCTTAGGCCTAGTCATTATCAGTACCGTTGCTCCTCTTGAACCAAGGTAAATCTCTCACAACATACCAATAGCTCATCTTCCTCCACTCCTTCTCATTCCTAACCACATTCGAGATTTCCCCATCCAGTTTATTCTCCCTCTCCTGTCCCGTCTCCAAGTCCACAACCACAAAACTTCCCCTCTTGATCCAAATTGTGGAACGGAATCGCGCGGGTAGCTCGACTAGCAATACTTTCGTGGAGGGCAGTTCGACGCGGTAGAGGTTTTTTCCTGCGGCTTGTTGCATGCGTGCGATGAATTGGGAGGGTGGGAGGGTGGAGGGTGGTGTCATTGTTTCTTCGGCCGTGGCGAGGAGATTGCGGCGGGGTTTGGGCATTTTGGGCGGGTTGTTTTCGGTTTGGCGTTGAGGAAAGATTGCTGTGGAACGGAGGTTTTTTTTTTTTTTTTGAAATGGTTTGGTGGATGATGGTATGGGAAATAATTTCTGTAGTTGCGAAGACGTCAAGGTCGAAGAGTCGGGGATCTCGCTTGCGAAAGCGCTGGGATTATTGCTTCACTGGTTTTGACACTTGTAGTAGACATAACTACCTATTTCGTTTTGTAAAAACCATGTTCAGTCATGAACCCCGAGATTCTCTCATCTTTTTGTAGTTTGGCAGTGTTCAGTACGTGAGAATGAGATCATCTAGGCTGAGAAGCAAGTTATGTACAGAATCAGTTATATACAAAAAAGGATGGAATAGGCACAACCAAGCTAACATAGTTGCCACTACTCCATTGATATTTACAAGGAATATTCTCTCAGCTGCATCCTGTTGATGCTTTTTGGACCGTGGGATCTGCTCTAATCGGCACCTGTCATCATCGTGCTATGGTCGTCCGTTTGGCTCTTTTGATACACAGGCCAAGATACATATGATTTAGTGAGCAGCTGAGCGACTGCTAGCTATGCCCGAGCATGAGACGATTCTATAGGACATGTAGATGTCGATATCGCAATGTGGAACTGCCAAGAATGCGAGGTGTTTTGTTGGCGACCATATCAAACTTTCGCGCGATTCAGGAAGTGCTTGCGAAGGTGATGACTATGCCTTCGTCAATAAAGACTTGCTGCAGTATGTTCCAGTGACAACCGAGATTGGTTGCCTTTCAAAAAAAAAAAAAATGCCGGTCGCGGTCTTCATACTGAAGGTAAATCAGGTATGGCCTTGGACCGAAGCGCCTCCTGCTCATATCGCCTTAGAAAAACAAGACGAGCGTAGAGTGTCTGTACGATTTCTGACACTACCATCATCGAATCGAAGAGCAGCAGTTGCCGACGAATCTCGACTATTCGTGATCATCAATCACATGTAGGTCTTTCTCAGCAAATCCGTCCTCAACAAAATGTCCGGACCCAAAAACCCTGAGGACTGCATGCTATCCGGTGCCCAAGCCCGTTGGACGAATTGTTTAGCTCGTTGTAGCATCCCCGGCCCAGTCTTTCCAGCGCATGATTGTACCAGGCACTCAAACTCATGCTGCTCTTGGGCATCGAAAGCTCCCAAGGCCAGTATCATGATGGGCAAGATGACTGCTGAAGAAGTACATTGCAACATGTACATCTCTTGCAGTACTTTGTAGCCTTGACGAGATAGGCTATGGATCTCGGTGTCGAAAGGTGCAGAGATAGGGTTCAATATTTTGTGACAAAACAGCAAGCAGGCGAATTGATGTGCTTTTGCCATTAGAAGATTTTTCATCACAAAGGGGTCCTCGATGTGGCCATCAACAAAGAACAAGTCTTCAGAGTCTTCCTCCTCTACCGGCGCTTTCCAGTAAAGCAGTTTATGGTATAGAGTGAGGGCCCGTATGAGATCGTCTCCTTCGAGAGGTAATCTGTCGCGCAGCCAACTGAGCTTGTATATCATATCGCAGAGCTCGCCAGACATGCCGACCCAAGGGCACTCACGCCAGGATCGTCGCATATCTTGACGTGGACTCCCTGGCGCGCTCACGTTTTCGTATACCCGCTGGATGTGATCGTAAGGTAGACATGGGAATGAATGAAACAGTCTGTTCATGACGATCCGAATAGAGTAGGCTTCGAGAAGCAAAACTTCATGCATGGATTTGGGTGTTGTCTTTGACATGCTACTTTGGTAAAGGTTATTGGCGCCATGGAGATGCGCCATGCGAGTGCTAGCATCTCCTTCATTATTGGGACTTATTGACTGTTTTATATTATTTAACCTCGTCGTGATTGTCTCAAGGGTAATCAGAACATACCTCGAATGTGTACAATAGAAGAACGGTTGCTAGCTTCCATTCTGGATTTGTCGCACCAGTCCCACTGATGGCAACAGCGAGCTCCTTGACTGCACACTGATAGTGCAACAAGGCTCTTTCGATTCCACCCGGCTGCGCGTTTGCCAGGAATACGGTGCTGCAAGAAAGCCAGGCATGCATGAGCGCTGGATATTCTAGGCAGAGATGGAGTGAGAGCGATGATGCAGGTTTAGTCTTGGCCCTTTCATCTTGAGAGATGATCGCCCTGTCAAAGGTTGTCGTAAGTTGTATCAATTGACTGGATGTTATTTGACTATGCTCGCAAGTGAGCCATTTTATCGAAGCAACTGCATAGTGAGTCGACTTACGGTGACACTTGGTTGACACTAGATGGCAATCTGACTGTAATGGCATTCTCAATGCTACTGCTGGGTGAGGGCGGTGTCCATCCGCATTCTAGATGGCTTGGGTTGATTGTCTCAATGACAGTGCTCCTCGATGAATGCGACGATGCGACTGAGGCTTTTCGTGCAGGAGAGTCCGGTTTTGGTGGTGAGATTGGCAGCACCTTTGCATCTCCATGATCAATGCCCTCACTCACTGCAGACGACTTGTTGATTGGTTTAGTATGGTCACTAGATATAGAGGACGAGGAGGATGAGTGCGCTGGCCACTCGCACACGACCTCGCCAATGCTTTTTCGGCAACGCAAGCATTTTGGTTTTGTCAGGTCACATCTCTTCTTCTTTCGTCGACCTAGATGCACAGCAAGAAATTAGCAGTATACCTAGTTATGACCCCACAGTCCAGCACCTTGTATATTATTTTCGATAACACGGAGCGGGGATCGCCGGATCTGAAGACGGCGGGCTTATTAGGTAGACGTACAAGGAAAACAGCCGAGGTCTGTACGAGTCCGTTTTGGTCGGACATCTGTCTTCACCAGGTCGCCCGACGACAGTTCGAAGTTAGCAAACATGACCACGGGTCAATCTAGGTCAATTAGAGGAGGCGAGAAGCGAGAAGGGAAATATAGGGTCGACGATGGCAGTGGTCACTGAGGAATCATTGACTAGTGAGCGACCTTACCCCATGTAGGCAAAACGTCTTGGCATAGTTGAACGGTCTTGTATAAGGATTAGGCTAGGCTATGTAACAGCTTATCGTGAAGATTCTTGGAAAAGTGGTGCAGATTGTTGAGACAGAGTTCAGCTGGGCTCGGTACTGAGAAGTATCCAATTCGGCAGTGTCCGTTTTTACGGGGTGAGCTCCGCTAGTTGTGTGAGGCTTGCCGAAGGATGATGGTAAAAGTGGTGACGAATCAAACATGTGCACCAGCGTTAGATAGTATGGAAAAGGAATTTTTAGCTTGCAAATATGATGAGGAAAGATCAGACAGGTTGTACAAAGGCATTTAGATACATGGCATGTAATCGTTCGGGTGCTTCTCGATCACAATAGATCATCGATGCCACGCTCGGAGTCCTTCTTGATGAGATCGATCATGCCCTGCAACAAGTCAGTTCAATTCCAGAAAGGCACCTTGTCGTTCAGGAATATTGCTCACTTCGGGGAAGATAGGGTTGCCAGCCTTGTCGAGCACATAACGGAAAGGCATTTCTGTGCTCTCGTGCTCATCAACCTTGATCTCTGGGTGATCAACATAACGGATCTTCTCCAATTCGATACGGTCTTGGACCACAATTCTGGTGGTGCGAACTGCTGTGTCCGTGGTCATCTGAACGGGGCCAAGTCGACGACCCTCGTAGCCCTTCTTGCGGAGCTCAGAAGTGCGGTCTAACACACAACTTAGTAAACATATCGACAAAACAAAAATGCCAAACCCTACCTCTTGGTGGGTCGTCTCCAAGAATACCACCAAACAAGAAGATATCAAAGTTATCTCCGTCCTCAGGGCTGAGCTCCTTCTTAGCGGCGGGA
The DNA here is from genome assembly GCA_026013035.2 of Dothideomycetes sp. NU30. Taxonomy (NCBI): domain Eukaryota; kingdom Fungi; phylum Ascomycota; class Dothideomycetes; species Dothideomycetes sp. NU30. Next base: position 34,429 of record BSBH01000018.1, read on the forward strand.
TCAAGAAGACAGACGCGGTCCTTCTTGTCAGCGTAGATCTCTTCGATACCGCGATGTTCGACGTTCAGCTCTTTGACATCCTTGAGAGCTTGCGGTAGGCGAAGTTCATGGGGAACAGATGTGAGATAGAAGGAAGATCCAGAGGCTGCGGTTTCCAGAGCGATACACTTGTACTCCAATGAGGACCACTGTTCCAGCTCGGGATCGAGGTGTTCGACGATGAAAGTCTTATTGGGAGACATTTTCCGTATGCTTGAGAAGTAAGATTGATCTGCTATGTGATAACAATTGATTTTGCTCTTCACGTGCGGACTTACAGTTATGCAAAAGCCAAGAATTTTTTTTTCTTTTATGCTCGAGGTTTGTATGAATTCGCGATGCCGCACAGAGACGAATGATCAGATGACTGGATGACTGAGATAGGTAACGTAGCCAAATATATATCACGACTCAATCAGAAGCAAGCCTTTGTCTTCGAATAATCTTTTTGAGCAAGGAAAGACTTTTTATTATCTGATAGGTAGAGTACAGTGGTTCCGAGCTGAAAGGGTCGGCTCGATCAGGATTGTGGGGAACCACGAGGGTAATTTTCGAGCAAGAGGGAGTCAGGATCACCTTCTTAGAGGTTCCTTTCCAACAGTGATAGTTTATTTGCCTTGTTATCCAAGGTCAATTCTCTGATAAAGTGGTCAATTGCAAAGGACCAGATGGCGAGGATCCAGGAAGGGGAGGAAAGAAAAAGATAGATGTTGCATGAGCAGAGACCCTGTTCGCTGTTGAAAGTAGGTAGTTGTGGAAGGTCAAACGAGAGCGACGTTGAACTTTGGTGGAAAGCAACCTAGTCAGCAACACAATCTAGCTTGAGCTTTGTAGCTCTCCGTACGTAACAACCTACCTTACCCTACCTACCCCTCCTCATCTCTTCAACTCAAGAAAGTTCAATCCATACATTGTGTCATATCTCGTGTGCTCCTACAGTTTTAGGACCTTTTGCCATTCGACATCCGTGTGCCAAGCACGAGCCATACAATCGATCCGTGACCGAAGCAAAAGGTCCAAACGTGCGTCAGGGTGCGCTTCGTCATACGTTCTACAAGAGACACGAGCCGTCCGTCCAACCGACAATTGACTGACATTGGGCAGCAGCAAGAAGCAGCAAGCAGCAACCTTTCGGAAGAAATAAAGGGCGAGCGAGTTCCAACACGTAGCCTTCAGAAGACGTTCATTCATCTTCTTTGTCCACCGACGTCCCTTTCTCGGCTACAATACATACCGACTTGAGCAACGACATCAACGTTTCGAACAACGCCGCTGCGTAGCGTTTTGACCACGACTATCATACTCTCAAACCATTTTGCAATACTTCTGTCGCCGCCTGGAATATTCCACGAATATCCGAGACTTTTTGGAGCAGACACGTTATACATTGTCGCGTACCGACCACCTCACCTACCTTCCTACCTAGGCAAAGCAGACCAACAACGCGACCACAATGAACCCCCACCAGAAGAACAAGGTCGACATCAGCGTGAGACACCACCCTATATTCACCAACATTCGAGATTGAGCACTTGATTGACTTTTGATCGCAAAGGCCATGTCCCCCGATGAGCAGCGCCTGTTCCGCATGTACGGCAAGCTGCCCGACAAGAAGAACCTACTCCAGAACAAGCTCAAGGTGAGCCACACCCCACACAGTACTACACACCAGGCAGATGAACAATGCTGACGCATTCGCTGCAGGGCCAAGAGCGCAAGTACTTTGACAGCGGCGACTACGCCCTTAGCAAAGCAGGCAAGGCCAGCGACGCCGGCGTCACCAACATCGGTGTTGAGCACCCCTCGCCAGACACCATCCCCCACCTGACCTCGGGTGCTTCTCCCCAAACCGTAGGCGGCCCCAACGGCGGAGCCCTCAACTTGCAACCCACCCAGAGCCACCATGGCCTCTCCGGATCTCCCGTCAAGGAAAGCAGTATCCTGCAGAGAGGCATGAGTGTGGACGACCAAGACGGAGAAGTCAAGAATGCGTTTGAGAACAGCGCTGACCAGATCTCACCCCCGCCAGAGACTGAAGGTGTGCCTATTCGTCAATAGGCCTGGAGACGTGCCTCTTCACTGCTTGCTGTGCTGGCAGAACATGGAAGGGCATGGTCGACGTGTGAGGAGGCGGAGGAGGAGGAGGAGGATCTGTTGTTAGAGATGGCGTTCAATGGTGGCGTCAAAGGCGTTTACTTTGCTTTTGTTTCTTTTCTCTTCATGTCTTCTATGGTTTGGGATTATGGCAACGTTGGAAGGAGGTTACTGCGACATCGCAATGTTTTCTTTTCGTACCCTTATGACATATTTTCTACCACCATGTCGCCCGAGTCCAGTCGTTTCACCAGATTCATTCGTGTTCAGGATAACACAAAGACGAACACAACTTTGTGTCTGAAGAATCGAAAATATCATACAAGATCTCAATAAACCCCCTTTTTTCCTCTGTATTCCTACAAGCACTTTCAACATGATATATTTTGTTCAGGGGTGCACCATGGCACCTCCAAGAGCAGTCTGACCTTCCTGGCTACCAGGAACATCAGGCTCGAGTTCATCCATTGCAGCATGGACATCAGCGTCATCTTCTGCGATACCAACCTCGCCAGCACCTCCAGAACCAGCACGGAGTTGCTTGGCCAAGGTGATTTCCTTACCAGCCCACTCGCGCCACTCCTCGTACTTTTGGTCCTCGAGCTGTAAGCCGACCTCGAGAGGACCGGGGCCGAACTCTGCGCCAGTCCACGAAGCCTCCTCGATTGCGACACGACGTTCGATTTCTTGGGCGAGACGAATGTCGTAGAATTCCTTGCGGGCCTTGTCGTAGGCACCCGCCTTTGTGTATGCCTTGAACGTGTCGGGGCTCTCGGTGGGAAGTGTTGAGCTGAGCACATCGTTCGGTGATACCTTAAGCAGGGTTGCGATGTGGTTGATGAGGTTGGGTAGTTGAGGGGTGGCATTGCGGTAGAAGTTGAATTGCACGGGCTGGACTTCGAAGTCTTCCACCTTGGCGAGGGATTCGAGTTCAATGTCGATGTTGTATTGCTTGCCAATGGCCGAAAGATCGGCTTGTTGCAGGATCTGAGCGGCGTCTGCGTTGAGTGGGAAGGCGGCTCTAAAGGCGCGCTTGTTGATGGCGCCAATGTCCAAGCCGTGTTGAGTGAGAGCGGCGTGTAATTGTTTTAGGCCCTCTTTGAATTGACTGGGGTGTTTGGGATGCCATGTGAGCTGCAGGGTAAGAGGGACGTCTAGCACACTGTCGCCAATTTCTTTCTCCTCGGGGATTGCGCAGCAGTCCAATTCGACAGCGTGGTTGTTCTTGAAGGAGAGTCTAAGATCTTCTTGGAATTCAAGCGACCTTAGGTATTCGCGCAGATTGTGGGAAGCGGGAAAATCGATCTCGTGACGGAGCTGGCCCATGAGCCATACTTGTCTTTGCACAACACTGCTGAAGGTTAGCATCGTTACTAGTTGGCTATATCTTGGTCCACTGCGCACCTCTCTCCGTCTGTGGCCTTGGTCGGTTGTTCTAAGCTGCTCCAGTCAAACTTCTGATAGTCCTTGCCATCGTCTTCCAGAACCTGTCTCGGACGGGCCAATTCCCACGGGTGGTCTCCGAAGAAATTGAGTCTGAGTCTGTCCTCCTCGTATTCGAGTCTCAGGGGCTGGAAGAGCTTGCTGGCCTTTCTGCCTCTTCTCTGCGCGGGTTGCAGCGCAGGACGCACCAGACGTTCTGACGGGGGTATGCTGCCAATTACTTTGTACCACGGCGGGGCGACGGGCTGTTTCTCGCCAGGTTTGACGAAGCGCTTGGTGGTGGTGTCGATCAGGCGTGTAGCGGCCTGGTGTACGCGCTGAGGTGCAAAGTTGTATCGACCCATGGCGTCGATGGGTTATAGCCTTCTTCGCGGGCGGGCTCAAAGAACAATTGCAATACTCGGAGGCATTCAAGATTCAGGTGCATGGATGCATTAATTGTTCGACAGACACAGGCGGCCGGCCGGGAAAGAGCTTGGCACGCCGGAGGAAGGTGCATGGGCGTGATGGGCCAATCAGAGCGCGACCAAAGCCGGCGATAATTAGTTTTTGAAGGTAGAGTACAGGTACTGTGTGCATACGGGATTGAGGCTTCTTGTACAGATAGCTTGACAGAAACAGCAGCAGCAGCAGCAACCGCAGCAGCAGCATGAACTGATATGGTTGGGCAAGGCCGAATGCCCGTCTGACACGATGCTCGCCGCTTCATGTCCCTCCTTGGTAGTCTCTCCCGCACATCGAGCGGTTCTTTCTCGACAAAGACTCAACCCGCCGGCTCCAGCGTTATGACACTGCTCTGTCCTCGTCTCCATCAGCCCCTTCCCCTCGACCAGTCACGCCACCGTCGCCGTCGTGATCTCCACCTTCCCGCCAGACGTCCCAACACCCTGCACGCGACCTCAAAACAATTTCCTCCTCCGCCTCTTCACTCCTCGACCTCCGAGTCTACTGAGTCCCTCTTCCTCAACCTGCTAGCACGTGCCAGCTTGTGCAAGAAACATGCTCGTCCTCTCACATCATTACACCGCCCACCGCCCTCTAGACAGATACCTAGATGTGCCCAATTCAGTACCAAACCTCGTAGCAACGATACCGCCCATGCTTCTGCCCTCGACGACGACGACAACGACGACTCTGATCCGTCCGTTGAGACCAATCCTGACTCGGCTTCCGCTCACGCTCACATCCCTCGAGAAGCGTTGCGCTCAATAGTCGACATATATGACCATGTCCCATACCAAGAAGAGCTCCCGCCTGACAGAGACGCCCACAACACTCCCAAAAGTTCCCGGTTCCGTCAACCAAGGGCACCGTTAAGAGATCCACTGCCTGCCGAGACAACCGAACAGGAAGAGGCCATCGAATACCTCTCCACTCTCCTAGCAGATGAGCTGAGTCCCCACAGCCTCGTCCTGGATGCTTACAAGGCCCTGCCGTCTCCAGGAGTGGCCTATCTGCCCAACTACCTTATTCGCAACCTCTTCCATCATTTCATGGTGGTCGAGTATCCTGACGAGGACAGCATGCTGCGATACTTGGCATTGGTTGACGACATGTTCGCTGCAAACATCCCCATGCGCCGCGCCGAGTGGAACTCGGCCATTCACTTCGCTGGCAACTATGCCCGCAAAGTCACTGATTTACAAGTCGAAACTGCCACCCAGATTTGGTTACGCATGGAAAGAGAGGCCAGCATACCCAGCAGTGGCGTTACCTTCAACATCTTGTTCGACATTGCCATTAAAGCTGGCAAATTCGCTCTCGCCGAGGTTATCATGAAAGAGATGGTTCAACGAGACGTAAGACCCAATCGCTATTTTCGCACAAACAAGATCTTTTACTGCGGCCTGAAAGGAGATGGAGACGGTGTCAGAGCCGCATACAAAGAACTCGTAGATGCTGGCACCTTTGTCGACACGGTCGTTCTTAACTGTGTCATTGCGAGCCTGATCCGTGCCGGCGAGGCCTCGGCTGCCGAGTTTATGTTTCAGCGTATGAAAACAATGGGTGCCGAGAAACAAGGTGGCCAAACAATCAACATCAGCGATTGGAGAAGCACACGAGATTTGGGAAAGGTGTTGCAAAAAGCTGCCGTAACCTTGCGTGACCAACCGGAACAGCGTGCAGTCGTACAGGATGCAACACCCGTATCGCCAGACCTGGCTACATACCGCTTGCTGATCAAGTATCATGCTTTGGAATCGGGCAACATTGACCGAGTCAGCGAGTTGCTGCATGAGCTAAACGCTCTGGACAGACCCTTACATGGCTCTTTCTTCCTTCATATCTTCCGCGGATTTTCAATACACGGAGGCGTACGATACTCGTCTTGGAACAAGGCGAAATTGGATCAACTTTGGACGACATTCTGCGATCTTGCCGCCAAGAACAACACTAGAACAGACGACCCAAAGTTCGCGTGGGTATCCGAAGAAGACAGAGGTTGTTATTTTGATGTGCCCGTCGTCAAAGTTGTTCTCCAAGCGTACTATACTGTCGCTGGCAAAGAGGTCACCATACAAGTATGGGAGAATACAGCAAAGCTGTGGAAACCCAGGTTGGAGGTCTTGGAGTCCGTGAATGGTTCTTTAGCTTGGATGTTCATGTAGAGGAAAGAAAGGAGTCTGGAACACTGTAAAACTAGATATGACATGTACAGATACGAAATATACAAAAGCGATTGACATCTGCCTGCTTTCTATGAGATTGAATACACATGATTGGTCTGTGCGTCATTTGCCTGTCACATTGGCTCACTTTTGTAATATTGTTCTACCATCTCTGGTCTCCATGCTAGACTGTTTTTAGCACTCGTTTTTGGTCCCGTCTGCATAAGAAGTTTTTAACGTTGTTCCAAGAACGCGAGATCTTCAGGACGCCTGTCACTCTGTTTGAGTATACGATGCTGTTGCCTTCGGAACGAATCCGTGTAGTGTCGTTGCCTATTCTGCCATCAGGTTGAAAGAGTCGAATTGATTCTTGTACTCGATCTTCTATCCTAAATCTGCATTCGATCTGTCTTTGATCGAAATGCCTGCCCAAAGAACCCGCAGTGGCAATTTGGACCTTGAATTCACCCTGAGAAGGGTTTTCAAGAAACAGCATTTCAGGTACATCATCCCGACAGACCCTCTGCATTGTATGTGACTGACGGCTCTAGACCAACTCAAAGAGAGGTGATTTGTGCTGCACTCGACGGCAACGATGTCTTCTTACAAGCAGCCACCTCGTTTGGCAAAAGCTTGTGTTTCCAACTGCCGGCTTGTATTGATTTTGGCAGTAAGTGGTCTTGGTTGTCATGTAGTTGTTGTCTCTAATCACTTGCAGTCACTGTTGTTGTCTCTCCGCTACTAGCTCTCATGGTTTGTCTTTATCCCCTGTCCCCGTGAATCGTATGGCTTATAGACCCTAGAAAAACCAAGTCGCTGCGTTGAAAACCTCTGGAATAGAAGTTGCTACTATCAATAGCACCGTTCCCAAACAGACCAAGGACAGGATCATGGACGATCTCAAAACCGGACATCCTCGAACCAGGCTACTCTATGTCACGCCCGAATTCTGTGCTATGGACCATTTCCGAAGGGTTTTGCGTATTGTGCATGCCCAGCGTGAACTGTCACGTATCGCCATCGACGAAGCCCACTGCATCTCTGAATGGGGCCACGACTTTCGCCCTAGCTTTCAGGAGCTCCGCTTTTTCAAAGAAGAGTTTCCAGATGTACCCATGATCTGCTGTACAGCCACGGCCACGCAACGTGTTCGAGAGGACATCATCTCGACACTTGCCCTGGATGCTAAGAAGTTAAAGCTTTTCACCATGACCACCAGCCGTCCTAATTTACATTACGAAGTTCGTTTCAAGTCTGACGAAGAGGACCACTACGACGACTTTTTGGCTTGGATCAAAGCTGCACATGCCCGACGTCGGACACCAGAGAGAGCTGCTGAACTGGCCACGAGAAATGAGCGTCCAACAAACGTACCCGGTATCATCTATACACTTTTCCGCCGTGATTGTGAGATTCTAGCAGAACGTCTGACCGAAGATGGTATTGGAGCAAAACCCTACCACGCGGGCCTTACCCCCGAGCAAAGAGATGATCATCTCAACGGCTGGGTCACTAATCGCGAAGGTTACGATGTGATTGTCGCAACCACTGCCTTTGGAATGGGCATTGATAAAGAAAACGTACGCTTTGTTGTCCATTGGCAAATCGCCAAATCCTTCGAAGGTTTCTACCAAGAAGCCGGCCGAGCAGGTAGGGATGGCAAAGCAAGTGTCTGCATAGTCTACTACTCTCGCGAAGACCGTGACCGTGCAGCGCATATGCTGTCTCGAGAACAGGAGCGCAAACTCCAAGCTGAGATGCACAAAAGACCAAACGGCAACCGAAATACTGATACCTCGAATCTGAGCACGCACCCCAATACGGCGGGAAGAGCAAAGTCGTTGCAAGCCTTGATCAGTTACTGTGAGGCTACAAACAGTTGTCGTCACAAGCTCATAGCAGCATACTTTGGCGATGTCCAGGGAGAACCGCAGTGTGATTGGGCTTGCGATCATTGCAAGGATAAAAAGGGACTGGAGATAAGGAAGAATAGTGGATTGGCAAGCGAGGAGTGGTGCTCTACTCAGAGAGACTCTGGTGCTTTCACTTCTGCTTATGATGAGTATGATTGAATGTTGAAACTAGACGTGTAGATTGTTCTATCATTTGAGCGTCTCTTGTGGGGAGATTGTCATCGAACTCAAGTAAAACTTTGCTAAGGAACACTATCTATCTGCAATTCTCCATGGCCCGATCACACACACGTTATAACCATGATTTCGACAATACACGGTGTAATCATGATCCGAAGAAGAGACGCGGCTTCCATATGATGGCGAAGGAGCCTGGGCATTTTCGGTCGAATGCTTGCCCTCGGTCGTAACTTCCGATGATTCGACGTCAATCCCCAAATCCATGTCTACTCTGATCTCATCCTTTGAACTTGTTCGACATCGCATCTGCAGACATACTACGACGCAATCAACTCCTCGTCATGTGAACCCTCTATCAGCAACCATCAAGACAACGCGTCCACCACGTCACCCTCACATGGCAACTGTCAACGGAGTGTGGACCGCAACCATAAAAGCCCTAACCACCAACAAAGACCAAGCTCTAACCACTAACAAAGACCAAGCCCTAACCACTAACAAAGACCAAGCCCTAACCACCAATCCAGGCCTTGACCACGAGCAAAATCTAAGCCAGAAAGACGACTGCTGTTGCGGCTTGGTCAGTATTGCGTGTTATGCTTCCAGATGGCTGTTACAAATTGTACAGTTGACCGAGTCTAATTTTTTGTCTATCAGTATTTACTCGAGAAAGTCCAATTGACAGTATACACGCCGATTGTTGACGTTGCGCAGAAGCCACAAGTGGTACGCGGTCATGACTATGCTTGCGTTGCTACGAATGTCACTCTTGAGAATGCGAACATGGGTGGATACTTGATCAGTCCGAGGATGAGTATAAATCAGGCAAGACAAGCCTCTGTCGGATACATCTCCAACCCGTTCATATCCCGTCCTCAATCAGTTCCTTATTATCAACACTGTTTCCCCCTTCTTCCCTCTTGAATATGAGCCTTCTAGCTCGTACAGTCATTGCTTCCAGTCTTTCGGCAGCAGGCAATACGACAACTCTTTCGGACGTGTGCACGACCTCGAATGTACAGACTACCCTTCCAGCTAACGGAACACTACTCGGCATCAGTCTGGTTCCTTCGGCTGTTACTGCCAATGCTGTCTACAACGCCTCGACGGGCATAGGAGGAGGCATGGGAGGCACTAGCTCCTCTGGTGGTGCTACTTATAGTTATTGCAACGTCACTGTAAAGTACACCCATACTGGAAAGGGTGACGAAGTCGTCGTCAAGTACGCTTTTCCTGAGCCTTCTGAGTTCAAGAATCGCTTCTACGTTGCTGGTGGTGGCGGATTCTCCCTTTCCAGCGATGCGACTGGAGGGCTCGAGTATGGTGCTGCTTCGGGTGCTACCAGTGCAGGTTATGATGCCTTCGACTACAGCTACGATGAAAAGGTTCTTTACGGGAATGGTTCGATCAATTGGGACGCCACCTATGCCTTCTCTTACCAAGCACTTGGCGAGATGACCAAACTCGGCAAGTACATTACCGGCAAATTCTACGGCATGAACAGCTCCAAGCTCTATACATACTTTGAAGGCTGTTCTGACGGTGGACGTGAGGGAATGAGCCAGGTCCAGCGTTGGGGTGAGGAGTATGATGGTGCTATCACTGGCGCCCCTGCCTTCCGTTTTGCTCAACAGCAGGTTCTCCATGTCTTTCCAGCAACAATTGAGCACACCATGGGCTACTATCCTCCTCCATGCGCTCTCAAGAAGATTGTCAATGCCACCATCGCCGCTTGCGATCCTCTTGATGGAAGAACTGACGGTGTCATCTCACGCACTGATCTCTGCAAGCTAAATTTCAACCTGAATTCACTCATCGGAGAATCATACTACTGTGCCGGAACCACTAGCTCCTCCCTCGGTTTTGGATCCAGCAGCAAGGTCAAACGTGTAGGCCCGCCATCTCAGAACAATAGCACTTCAGGCGGCCCCAGCAGCGGCGGCACGGCAGCCCAAGGAAGCAAATCCAGTACCACACCGACTCAGAACGGCACAATCACAGCACAAGACATTGCCGTAGCCCAAGCAATCTACTCCGGTTTACACAACTCCGAAGGCCAGCGCGCCTACCTATCCTGGCAAATCGGATCCGATCTCGGGGACGGAGATACGACCTTCAACAACAACACCAGTTCCTGGGAACTGAACATTCCCTCGACAGGTGGCGAGTACGTGACAAAATTTGTCCAACTCCTCGACGTTGATAATCTCTCAAACCTCGACGGCGTGACTTACGATACACTCGTTGAATGGATGACCATTGGCATGTACCGCTACCTAGACAGTCTCCAAACCACGTTGCCTGATCTCACGGCCTTCAAGAACAACGGAGGAAAGTTGTTGCATTATCACGGTGAATCCGACCCAAGTGTTCCCTCGGCTTCATCGTCGCATTATTGGTACTCTGTTCTGGATACCATGTACCCTCAGTCCAAGACCAACATTATTAACAACAACAGCAAGAATAAGAGCAGAAATAAGAGCAGGAGCAACAACAAGAACAATAAGAAGAACCAGAAAAACTCGTCCTCGTTCGATAGTGCAACAGACAGGATCGCCCAACTCTCAGAATGGTACCAGTTCTACCTCGTCCCCGGCGCCGCACACTGTGGTGTAAACTCCCTCCAACCAGGTCCTTACCCACAGAACAACATGGACGTCATGATCGACTGGGTGGAAAACGGAATCAAACCTGAACGTCTGAACGCCACGGTGTCTTCTGGCGCAAACGAGGGAGAGACGCAGATATTGTGTCAATGGCCGAGCAGACCGCTGTGGAGAGGCAACGATACTTCTGAGGATGGGTTTGACTGTGTGCACGACGAGAAGTCGATTGAGAGTTGGCAGTACGAGTTCCCTGCTTTCAAGTTGCCCGTTTATTGATGGGTTTGATGTACTTGGTGCGGTCGATCACTTTAGTCAGATAGATCAGATGTCATGTATGGATTCTCTTTCTTTGTATTGCAGAAACAGGCACTGTTGGGAAATCCTCTACCTCATTATATATCCATATTCTTAGGGATGCCTCTCCATTTCTATCCTCTTGACTGGTACAAATCCCAAACCCCAAACCACTTCCTCTATCTTCTAAGAACACTAGGGGCAAAAAAAAAAAGTGCGCTCTACCTTGATCGCCAACTAGAATGCAGTACAAGATCTAGAACATAAATAGTTCTAGGAAACCCAATGTATTTCTTCTGGATGTATTTACCTAAATGTTGATACTTACAATACCTGTATCTAGATTCACAAAGCTCTATGATGATGCCCCTAAGTGACCATACAGTTTCTATATGATAGAGTAATCTCTAGTTTTTGCCTTTGTTTTTTCGCGACTTCTTTTTTTCTTTTTCCTTTCTCTTTTTTCACTTTTTTAACTTTTTTTTTTTTTTTTGGCAGGTCACGATGGATGTGGCAAGCATCGAGAAGGGAAAGGGGGGTCTTATGTGCAGTAAGTGGTAGTTTTAGGGTATGTGTGAGGGGTTCGTAATATTACATATATGTACAAGTATATAGGTCTAGAGGAAGAATCAAGACATGCTCAAAGCATGAACACCATCATCGATGGCCCTGACCTCATTCTTCGAATCTTGCTCTCGGTTGCGTGTATCATCCTCTTTGGTTCCTCCTTCTTGTCCCTTTTCATCTGTATCACTACCCGTGCCCCCTGTTCTCACTTTCCCTCAACTTACCCTGCTTCCTCCAGACCTCGGGACTGACATTCTCAAGCCTGACCTTACCCAACCCTTTCTTCGTAACCTCATTAGCCCCGAAACCCGCATCTCTCATCCTGACAAACGTCTCTACAACCCTATCCCCTTCACCGACTTCCGCATACCCGCCTAGTAAAGAGTTCCAGGTGACTTGATTAGGTTCCATGCCTTTACTCCTCATATACCCCAACACCTGTTCGGCCAACTCCATTTTCCCGTGTCTGGCAAACCCGTGCAGGAAGATTGACCACGAGTAAATGGTAGGCAGTGCTCGGGAAAGAGTACTGGAGGAAGCAGTGGGGGCTTGCATGTCGCGAATGACTTTGGCTGCGTGAGAGAGGGATGACGGTGTTTGGATGAAGGAATACAGGAAAGCGTTTGGGATGTGATCGCTGAGGAAGAATTGGTTGTAAGGAGCGATGTTTTGGTCTGAGAGGGTGTGGCAAAGACGGTACATGTTGTATTGTTGAGTTGTGCCTTTGTAGCCGATGTGGGTGAAGTGGCGCAGGTATGCTGTTATCATTATCCCCAAGGCGGGTACGTTTGGCTGTAATCGGGTTTGAGAGCGGTTGTCGTGTGAGTCGGACAGTACGCCTAGACGTATCAAGGCGGAGGTGTCGAAGAGTTGGGTGTACGCGTCCGCGAGGATGGAAAATGCGTTTGCGGCATCGAGTTGCGAATGATGCAAAAACAGACAGTGCAAGATTTCAAAAGCCACGGTTTGGGAACTGAGAACGGAAGTGTCGGCGATGGCCTGGCGGATTGTCGTGTTTAGTGTTTCCGAGTCTTCAATCACGTTTTTGCAGCCTTTGAGTAGAATGGCGTGGGTGTGTTCGTCGGCTTTTAGATTGTTCTCGACGAGGGAGTGGTAGATTGAGAAGGCGGTTTTCAGGTCTCCTGCTTCGACGGCGCTGAGCATTACGATGTTGCAGAGTTGGACATTTAGTTGTACGCCCAATGAGGATAGGTTCTGCACGAGACGTAGGCTGATACGCAGTCCATCGGGTTGATCGGCAGCCTTTCGCAAGATGGTGGCGCAGTTACTCTCGAATTGAGAAGACCGTACATTGGCGCCGTCTTCAACCGCGTCAAGAAGAGCGTCTAAAGCTTGGGTAAATTGACCGCGATGAGCGAAATAGGTGGCAAAGTGGAGGCGGGTATGCCAGTGCATGGGAGCACCGCTCAAAGTGGCGCTCTCGAAGACACGCTTGATCTGGTCATCCGCACAGATCTTGAGAAGGTGTCGAAAGGCACGACCAGGCACTTGAAGCGGCGAAGCACCGGGACGTTCTAGAACAGTGCAGAACGTGTCGACAAGCTGCTGACGAGCCTCTGCCGACGTAATGTTAATAGTATGATGCTTTGCCAGATATCCCAAGGCATCAGCGACACACGAGGCCGGCATAAACGGGGGAGAATGCGTAATTTTCAATAGACGAGCAGCATCTTCTACCCTATGTCCAAGTGTCCAAAGCAAGGCATGCATCCACCTGTTCCGCCACTGCTTTCCAAGCAAGCGCTCTACAGCTTCGAAGTCAAGGGGCCCTTCGGTATCAAGCACCTTTTTGGCCCACTTTTCAGCATCGCGATGGAGGATCGGACTATTGCTTGGTGGTGCAGGATGATGTATACTGTCGTCGTGTCGGGCGTTCAGTTTTGCAAAATGATGATTCCATGCGAGAAAGTCCGTGTCTACGACATAAGCCACTTCGTGCTCGTCTCCGTCCGGTGTTGTCCTGCGACGACGGACGGGTTGTCCCACCGAGACCCATTTTGTTCTGACCACGGGCTCACGTTTGGCGGCAGTCCATCGGGACTTGAGGCTGGCTTGCGAAGTTGTGAATCTGGTGTGTTCTATCCTCCGAGCATGATCTCGACGGGAAGATCTTGGGAAATCAGTCCTTTTGCGGTCCTTGAGGGGTGACTTGATAACTGGTTGCTGTCCGGATTGATCTTGATCTTCTGGAGCCAGAGCTTGTTGGTACCACTGCTGAGCCAGCCGACCACGCGAATCCACTCTATCACTGCTAGAAGAACTCGTTGACCGTGTAGCATGCAGACATGGAGTTGACGAATATGCCTTTCGTTGGTCCGGAGTAAAGACAGACGTTGTCACCGAAGATCGAGGCCGTGGACATGGCCATGGTTGAAAGACCCTGGGCGCAAGAAAGGGCAAGACGGGCAGTTCAGCTTCGGCCACAAGCTTGACGTGATGGACGGTACATCGTGGCATAGGCGATCATGGACGAGGCGAATGGAGACTCTCCTGCTATGACTGCGGCTGAATAGTTAATGCTTGTATCAGATAATCCACATCCACCATCTCCAACATTTTTGGTCGGGGTTCGTTGAACTTCTTCCCCGGTCCGTCCGACTCTCTCCGCTCCTCCCTCTTGGCTCCTTTGTCTTGTTTGTACCCCCGCCAACCTTCGGCGACATGAGTCTTGGCCAGGAAATCAAGTCACCATAGCAGCATACTCAATCCACCTTCTTTCAGTTCCGGCACAATCCAAAACTTCCCAACCATGTCTAGTCTCTCGTCGGCGGCAGAAGACCGAAAAGCGCGTCTCGCCGCTCTCAAAAACCTCAAGCGCAAACAACCCTCAGAACCTACAGACGGCGACGAAGACACCACCACAACCATCGACAACACACAAGACTCGGAATCCACCCAACAAGACGTCTCATCCATCCTCCTCTCCGGTCGCAATTATGACCCAACCACCCGCGCCCCAAAGTTGGGTTTCGAAAGCGACCCCTCCGCAAATCAAAGGACACTAGAACGACAAGCCGAAGCACTTGCCCTAGAGACGCGGAAGCAGGCAGAAGAAGACGACAAGCAAGACAAACCCTTGGATCTGTTCAAGTTGCAACCGAAAAAGCCGAATTGGGATCTCAAGCGCGACTTGGACCGTAAACTCGACGTTTTGAACGTACGCACCGACAATGCTATCGCGAAACTGGTTAGAGAGAGGATCGCTGCTTCGCAAGCAGAGAAGAGGAACAAGACTGGCGCTGTCAAGGGCGAGGGTGAGGCTGTAGGCATGGAAGGAGCCGAATTGCTCGAGGCAACGAATCTGAGAGAGAGGGAAGACGAAGAGGATGCTAGAAGGGAAGAGGAGGCTGAAGCCGACCTACTGGACGGAAGTTGAGCATTTGACTTGCCTACATCATCATACCCAGACACTACTCTCGGTTTTTGGTCCATCATGTCACCACCCTCTCTCCAGCATGCCGCACATGAGGAACGCCGAGTGTCCTCTAGATTAGAGAGGAAATGTCAAAAGAGACGTCCGGCTAGTGCACCGCCTCGATCATTGCTGGTGGCCTATTAAAATGATTTGGCTATTAAGTAGCTACATGTTGTACAATTCATCTCCTCGGATCTTGTTCCGAGTTGTGCAATCGCTTTGAACTAAAACCAATAACCACCCAATCCAAAGTCCAAACGCTGGAGGTATCTTGAAATTGAGAACAAGCAGACGCTATTGACACAAAACATAAAAGGAAAGAAGAACGGAGAAAGGAAAAGAGAAGAATAAAGAGCAAAGGAAAAAAAGAAAAGGAGAAAAATTCATCACCGACATGGGAAGCAAGAATAGAAAAAGCTTCACCCAAACGCCCAGACTAGCAATATGCTTGAACCAGCCGCGTCCAGGACCAGCAGACCGATAGCTGTCACGGCTGCCGTGAGACTGGGTGATCTGCTTCCGTACGTCACACCAACGCCTCCAATCGCAAATGCCAGACTCGAAGCCACAGCAAGCACTATACCGGCGTCGACCTCCGAGGCAAGCTTTCTGCGGCCGGTAGCCACCAATATGTAGCCAACGGCGAGGAGCAGCATGGACGCCACGAAGTTCATTGCGACCACATAAGGAACCCAGTCAAGCTGTTGCTGTGTGTAGTATTTGGGACGTGTCGCTTGGCCGTTCAGGGTTCCGTATGATCGCTGTGTGGCATACTTTGGTGCATGGGCTTCTTCATCGGACGATGTAAAATTGTCGTCTGTCTGAGGTACTTCGACGGCACCATCTTGACCTAGCAAAGGCTCTTGACCTGTTTGGTTGCGTCCACCAAGCAGTCCACGGAGACTACGCCACATTTTTGTGGCCGTCGACTCCTCGTTAGGATCAATGTACAAGACAAATGCACCTTCATCTTCTGAGTCTGAAGGATTGTCAAATTCGTTCCAGTATCTCTGCTTTGGAAGTGCGTCACCACCCCTTTGATAAGCTGATGTTCTCTTCTTGCGGAAAGAGCTCAAAGGAGGTGTCTGCAACTGGTCGGGTATCTTGATGCGAACAGGTGATCCCTCCTCAACAGCAGTCGCTTCACCTGTTCGATCGGCGACAGAGCCCGTCGAGGTAGACATCTGGGGAGTGGTAGACTGTGATCCATAGCTCGAGTCATTTTTGTGCACATTGCGCCTGCTCGTCGAGGTAGGCGCCTTGCGGATATCTCTTTGCATCAGTGGAACCCAGAAAGGTGGTACGACGTTGTCAGGTTGGCAACAATACCAAACAGCATGCCACTCAAGGGAGAAACCACGCACCCGTTCTACAAGGTGACTTTGATCCAGGACTTTGAGGAGAATGTTGCTGAGAATACCCTCTTGTCGCACTCGCAGTACAGCAAAGGGGAACTCAGCACTGGTGGGTCCAGCAAAGACATCTTCGAGGGGGTTTGAGAGGGAGTCGATGCGCTTCATGCCGATGTTCTGATCAAGTGTAGCGACCACGAAACCAGCAGCGTCCGGGGCTACGTCGACGAAGCGAGACCTGTTAGACATGACAGAAGTAAGAGGCTGGACACTTTGATGTTGATCGAGCCAAGAACGCATCTGCTTGAATTCTGGTTCTTGATGAAGTGAGACAGCAGCCCGACAGGGAGACAAGGATGCATCGAAGAGAGCGCCGAGATGCTTGGGCTTGATTGACATCTTTCGGACGTCCTTCGTGTTGACACGAGCGGTGACCTGACTATCTTCGTCTTTGGTCCATCTTGCATGAACTGCTGCCTCTTGTAGACGGCTGTCAGGTGAATCTTCCCTTTCCTCGAATGTGAAGGAGCTCTGCCTAGCGACAAAGTCGGCAAGATCATCAGCAACGAGAAGACCTGTGTCAGGCTCGACAAGAGGACCGGGTCTTCCATGCATCGACGAAGACGAACTGTTTTGGCGTGACAGAACTGGCTTGGCAGTGGTCAATGGCTGTTTTTGGGTAGCAAAGGAGCGGCTGTATTGCAGGAGGAGGATCTGAAGCTCGACAATGTTGTCGGGGTGTACCCAATAGACCGCATTCCTGCCTCGTTCTCCAAGTGGAAGAGTGGTCAAGTAAGAATCATATTCAACAGCCGAGTTTTTCTGCAGAATCTTCCTGAGCTCCGTAGCCATTTCCAATTGATCTGTTGATTCTGGGGTTTGTGTCGGTATACTGCCGATGCGACTTTGATACAGTGTTCTTAGTGTGTCCAAGGTCTCTTCGTACTCGACAAGTAATGGGTGGAAGTTGACTCTAGTAAAGCTTGAGGCATCGCCGAGGACGTGTTTGTTGAAGTCGGCATCGAGCTCTGTAGAACCAGTCCACTTCTTGTGCTTCTTCAGCAGTTTCCGGAAAGCAGTTTGCTGCGCGCCACAGAATCGGGACAAGCAACGCAGTTCTTCACCAGCCCTGTCATGTATGTTAGCCGGACATTGTCTCGTCACGGGACGGTGCAGGATGTTCCGTCTCACTTGAGGATGTCGGCCTCCAGTCTTCCGAACCTCTCCAATCTCTTCGCGGGGATTCTACCATTGACCGTGGGCTTGGACGCGAGATGCGATGTTTGTTTCCGTAGATGATCTACTGACGTCAATTGTGCTCCGGTGAGATGAATTGCGACGCGGAAGTGAGTGGCTTACCCAGTCTTCTCTCAATCTCACCCGCCTTGCTCCTCACGAACAAGGTGATTCTCTGATGCTGCTGCTGGAGGATGGAGAAGAGATCGTCCTCTAATTCCTTGCCCTTCACGTCCTCGGCGCCTGGTATAGACATGCTGGTGCCATTACCAGCAGTCGTGTTTTCCTTGATGTAGTGCTTCACATCGTCGTAGTCAATGTTGTCTGGCAGGAACAGTCAGTCCGGTAAGCAATTGACCAACAACAGCATCGCGACACTCACGATGCGCCCATGCTGGGATGGATCGTTCCCTCAGAGTCTTTCCATATTTCATGACGAATTGTGACAGAATCGGTGGGGGATCGGGGCTGCGCGCTGAATCTGGGGAGAAGAAAGCTGCGGTTGAAGAGGGACAAAGGCACTGGATTACTTGGTAGTGACTTTGTATGTGAGAAGCGGTTGCACTGGGGTATTTCAATGCGCATACAACTCCGCAGGGCGTGAAATTCTCGTCGACGATAGATATGCAATAGACAAGTGGATGCAGACCGAGGAGCTTTCTTGGTGTTTGGTCTGTCACTGCCGATACTTCGATTGGTTCAGAGTTCGCGGATAATGCGCCTCATCGAGTGAACGTGCGGGTCGGACGACTAAACTAAATGCCCGAAGGTGCTACTTTTTTCTTTTTGGAACAGGAAGGAGCTCGCGTGCCTGCTGAATTCGGCCCTCGGTCGTTTTCTGAGACTACCCTCAACGACTCGAAAGCTTAACGGGCTGCACAATTGATTGCTGCTCCACTACATATGACCCTTGGTTACTACATACTACTACAACTGGTGGCGTAATTTGCTTGACGACCTGTAAAACAGTTCCAAGGTTGACCACGGCAAGCGACTGTACCAACCAGGGCTTACACCCAGTGATAGTGCACGCGCCCATGCACAGACAAAGATCATGATCTTTGGCATCTTCTGGGGGCTCATTTCTTGACTCGGGACACTCCGAGACCGTTGTGTCTTCGACAGTGATACGAGACGGCTGCCATGTGTTTCACGAGAGCAGCAACAAAGACAGTTTCTGCCAGGAAACCTCGGAAACTATCTAGTTACTTGAAGCAAGTATGTGCAAGTTCTTGCAGGCAGCTGACCCCCACAAAGTACGGTGAAGACCTGTCCACATATCAAGTTTCATCCCCCTGGATACAGAACTGCCGTCATTAATCATTTTCAGGCGGCCATCTGGCAACGAACCATCCAGAAGAACTACAGTACTAATGACACGGTAACATGACAGAAGGACACTACAAGCTATAGCTGCTTGTTTCGGCAAAGGTCTAGATATTGTTCATATTGCTGTTGCGTATCCAGACGTCTTCCACATGAAGTCTTTTTCTGTAGAACACTTTCACACGGGCTGTCTAAGCAAGTGATGATTGGTAGATTCGGTGAGGTGGCTTATCTCTAAAAGAGACCCTTGCTCTCGGGAGGATTCAACAACGTGCGGGTGACATATGCACTCACCAAATCCCACCATGCAGGTCAAAGAGAACGATGGTGGCATGTTTAAGCATATTATGAGAAGGATATAAAGTAGGACATCAAGCATTTTTGATCCAGTTCAGAATAGTCCTGGTTCTTCTGATATATACAGAAAACTTTCTACCACTTTTTCGATGATCTTGGGGTAAATTCCCCAGAAGACCCTCGGGTTTGGTCGGCAACAATGGCTAAATGTCGTTTCGCATTACCCAAAGGCTTGACTAAAAACTTCCCCGGTTGTGTTACGTTTTTCAACTGCTCTCTGTACAAGAGTCCCCAGCTTGCAGATTTCTATCACTAAAATACAGAGATTTGACGAGGACGCAAGGACAGTCGTCTCAATGCACGGCTCGCGTGCTCCATTACTTGATTCAAGTTGGCCCCACCAAGCGCTATAGTCAAAATCAAGCGATCTTCACTTCTCACGACGGATCTAGACTGAGGATAGATTGTCCCCATCTCATACTGCCTCTATTTGATTGGCCCTCTCCATCGTGGCCTAGGCTAACAGTAGCGATTCTTGCTGGTGTTGCTATTCTGCATTTCGTCCCCACCAGCAGTGGACGTCGAGAGTTATACAAATGGACCCAGTTCCGGCTCCCCTTCCGTCTCTGATCCCTGAACACTATTTTTTGTCGGAACTCTCCCGTCTTGATCCCTGATCCCAATGCCGTTCGGCTTCTATTGAGGCAGGGATCGAGGCCAGTATCTGTAGTTGAGCATGTTTAGTATATTGCCAACCGTATTCTTCCGTGACTGCTCTGCGAGCCACGTATCCCGGCTGTCCCGTCCACAATGGGGAAAACAAAGGCGCTGAAGATGTCTGATTGAGGCAAGGATAAATTGTCCCCAAACAATGTCCCATTCATCAAGAAGCAGGGATCAAATATGCCGAGAACCTCGTTCCGCGGACACGCAAGCAATGATCACCTGTGCATGTTGATTGCCTGAGTGAGGGCCAGTCTCTTGCTGAACGGACTCATAGACCTTTCGCGAACTTCAGCTCCTGATGCAGCATCTTTCATCTCTCGGTCTTCGTCTCGAGAGTTGTACTGAGGCAGTCGATCTGCACGCAGGCCGGTCTTGGGTCGGTCGTCAGGATCTGTACGTTTGGTTTTGTCGGACGGAGCACGTTGGTTTGTGTTGGTGTGGGTTGTCGAGGTGGAGGGCATGCGTGTTCTGGAACTGTCCGATCTGCTGCGTCTACGGCCGCGCTGAGACGGACTTCTAGAGTTCCTGCGTATGCGAGTGTTTCGTTGGTGAGCATCAGAGGACGCCAGGTGATCGAGAGAAGGAGATCTTGAAGAGCGCCTGCGCTTATCTCCCACTGCCTGTCCCTTCGAGTCGGCCATGGGTAGGTCATGTGTTGTGGCACGCCCATTCACAGTAGCGGTTCGTCTTGATCTTTCCGGGGTAGGAGATCTAGTGGAGATGGTGGATACTGAAGCGGAGGAAGAAATAGAAGCGGAGCGTGTGCGCTTTCGCGAAGAGGGGCGGTGGTCCATGTCGTCTAGAGAGCGTTTGCGCGAGTTGTCTTGAGCACGCTTGGACGAAGTTTGACGCTCAGCGGACTTTCTAGCATATATTAGCAACTGCTGTGAGTATGTTGAATGCTGCGTGGCAAGTACTCTGACTCAGTAGGCTCGATGGTGGTGTTGGTAAGACTGGGTCTTAGGCTGGGATTGAGGAGTTGTTTTGAGCGACTTGGACGGGCGCTGTAGGGTCTCTCTTGGGCTGAGGCTTTACATTCATAGCTGAAGTGACCTGAGACGTGTCAGTGAATGCAATGCGACAAACTAGAACATGCGCACATGTCATTTACCCTTTTGAAGACATTTCTGGCAAACGGTGGTTGGAGCCGCCCTGCTGGATGATGCACCGCCAGCATAGCCTGGCCGACTATAACGATTCATGGCGATATCGATGAGGTGACTCTTGAGTTTGTCAGCCGTGGTGGTTGTGAATGCGACAAGTAACAAGGAAGGCACCGCTGTCAGTCAGCATCCTTCTAGAAGGCTTCCACAATTGCGGAAGTTGCGACGGATGATCTGTGCCAAAACAGAATGCCAAGCGGTGCATATGTTATGAATTGTCTTTCACGCCCGATGACGTTCGAGAGCTTGCATCAAGAAGACCGCACTTTCGCTAATAATTTACAATACAAAAACAAGAGTGATACTATTTGCGAGCAATTCAATACTGTTCTGCTCTTGAGTTTCCTCGTCTTCTTGAGTGCTGAAATAGCCAGGCATCTTATTTGCCTCATCGAGCGTACCACGTATACTGCCATAACGTGCCCAGAGTCTTTGGACTTTGTTGGTTGGCATGCCAAACAATTTTTCTGTCGCCTGGCACTTAGCAAGGCTTGAATGTCCTTTTCTCGATATGAGACAAAAGGGATCTAGGTGCCTGTAAAGGTAGTTGAGGCGATATGACTTGACTGTCATTGTTTTATACTCCAGGAGTAGCAATAAACTAAGGTAGGTAGGTGCCAAGCAATAACGCCAAGCCGTGCGCAATGGTGCTTTCCACGTGAGATTCCACGACTGCCCAAGCTGCGTGTGCTCGACAACTGAGTCTGCAACAAGTCGGGCGCAAGACATTCTGCAATACAGCTCGGCCCCCTCCTGCCAGGACGGATCCACGTCGTTGGCCTTACAGTGTGCCTCAGCAAATCCTGGAACCATCAGTGTGCGCGTCGTTGTCTCCTGTCGCACATCCGGTCAGTCCCTTGGGAAAAAAAGGCCTCACAATCCTCAACTTCTCCTTGTCCTTGGCCATTCATCGTGCAAGCAAATACCCACCAGCAGTTCCACCTTGTTTACCACCTCTATGTCGACCTACCACCATGCTCGCATTTCTGCCCTCACTATTGACCATTTTCCTTGAGCCTCCGGTTTCCTGAGATTCTATACATACACACACGTCAAACCTTTTCATTCGCTGTACTGCAAACAACAACAAATTCCATTGCACCGCTCCTCTACTTCGACTCAGCTCGCACTATCTGGACAAACAATGGCTTCTCTTTCCGCAGACCAAATGGCCGCGGCAAGACGCACTTTTGCGAACGTATGTCTTCTGTCGCCAATTACACTGTCTGTGCGTCGTACACTCTGATTGACAAACATTAGGTCGCTGCCTCTGCCTCTGCATCTAAAAAGCTCGCTACTGAATCTACCGACACCAGTGGCCCAACACCACAAGTTATTCAAGCTGCCCGGAATGAAACAATAATTCCTGCAATCCCGAGACAACTAATTCACTACTCTTCCAATGATACCCAACAGGCTCGTCCAACCAATGGACTTGTGTCGCCGCCTGTCTTGACCACACAGGTCCTGTCTGGTACTTCGGACGAGAGCACTACCCAGGTCTCATCATCAACAGATTCGGCCAAGCCTGCCAGTCTTGATGGCAAGAGCGTCGCCTCTGTTACCACATTTGCCATGGACGAAAAAGAGTCCTTGAGACCTGATGACAGTGCTAGCATCAAAGCAAATGAAGAAGACGACGTCTACTCACCCCAGGCCTTGGGCCAAGCAGCCTCGAGACTGGACCTGGACATCGGAGCCCTTGCCTTCCGTGATCAGCTTCAGGAGATCACCTCTCATGACCCCGCCTTGCGCCAATCAATACCCGTTTCTAGGCCAGACACTGCTGCTAGTGCACCCACAGGCGTGCTCTACGTCCCTCACCCCATGGATGGCTCATCCTCAGTACCTGGCTATGTCCCACCTCCATCAGCTGTCAGCGGAAGACCAGAAGATCTCTTGCCTGACTCCAAATTGTTGGAAGCGCTTGGGAGTCCGAGAGACAGAATTTGGGTACTCAAGCTGGAGCAGGACATTATTGACTTTGTCAAAGACTCCAAGTAAGTTGCTGTTATGGTGGTGATTGACATGCTTAACATGCTCGTACTGACTACAACTCAGGGAACATGCCCTTGATCTGCCACAGTGCAATTCATTTTACCGTATGTTGGCTCATAAGCTGGCCGACTACTATTCCCTTGGCCACGCTGTCGACGGTTCTGTTTCAGCGGTTCGTCTGTTCAAGACACCTACTTGCCGTATTGCACCACCCTTGTCGGCTTTTGCAACCACTCCCACAGATACCGGCACTCCTCCTCCTAGCGCTCCTCAGATGAAGATCCTTCGCCGTGGCGGTGACGCTCCTCTCAATGGCTTGTCAAAGCCCGGCTCCGAGTCTGGAGGTGACGGTGCTGACTCGGATAAGAACAAGGCCCCTTTGACCCGTGAACAGAGAGAACAGCGTTACGAGGAAGCGAGATTGCGTATTTTGGGTTCTGCAAAACCTGTGGAAGAACCATCCGTGACGCCCGAACGGGACGAATCGAGATCGAGCTCTGCAACTGGCAAAAAGAAGCCAAAGAAACAGCGCAACAACAGCGATGACGACTTTGAGGCCAGATCTGCATACAGCACCTTCAATACAGCACAGGGAACCCAAGCAGAGAGTGGTCCTCAAATGTACTACCCCGCATTCCCCGGAGGCAACACCCCTGGCATATACACTCCTCAAAGCCAGAATTCTTATAACGCCGTCTATGGTTCCTTGAATCCCTCCCAAACAGCTTCCTACCCATGGCTTCAACAGGGCTATTCCGGCTACAACGACGCGAACAGCCAACAGCACCAGCAATCCAATGCCAACGACCTCGCTACTGATTTCCAGGCCATGTCTTTCCAGAGTCAGACTGGCCCCACACCACCTCCTCCTCAAAGTGGGCCGTATGGATACCAACAGCCTCAACAGCAACACGGCGCTTGGTCGCAAAACATGTCATATCAGCCCAATTATGCTGGAAGTCCCGGGTATGGCGGCCAGTTTGTCAGTAGACCTGCCTCATCTGCCAGCCACGGTTCAATGGGTCAAGGCTATCCCTATGGAGTGCCGCCCAATCAAATGCACATGTCTGAACAGTACATGAACTATCACGGCCAAGGAATGGCTGGAGCATTTAATCGCGGCGCCTTCAATCCCCAAAGCCAATCGTTCGTGCCCAACTATCAGCCTCAGTACGGTGCAGGAATGACAGGATACAACAACGCGGCATACGGAAACTCTTTCCAGGGACCCCCGGCGCTGCAGCGTCAGAGTTCGAGTCAATCTCAAGCATCTTCGTATAGCGGACATCGTGGAAACGTAGAGAGCAGCAGGCCAATGCATCCTCTGCCACAACCCGTCTTTTCACCACATGTCACGATGCCCTTCCATAACAGTGCATCAAGACAGGTTGGGGCACAAAATCGTGCGAGTGGAAGCATGCAAGCGGAGAATGGACAAAGCAATGGAACAGCTAGCAGTATTGCTAAATGGGGCACACCTGCCTCTCTCCCGGCCAAGCCTCCCCCACCAGCAGCTGGCAACTCGTTTGACATGTCCAGAGTGGCACAGACGCAGCGCAATGCACCTCCGTACAACACTACTGGAGCAGGAAGGATGCCCGGTGTAGCTGGCGGACAAGGGTTTCACAATATGCCTCCGATGGTCGCTCTGCGTGGTGCACAGCCAACAAGAAATGGACAATGAGAATGAAAGTTGAAGAAAAGTATCGTCGTTTATGGAGTTTGTACTTTGGGCGTGTCTTGGTTTGGAGTGATATGGTGACTCTGACGGAAGTGTCTGTTTTGCATGCTCAAGGTGAGCAAGAATCAGGTGGGGGGCTTGTTCGAAAGGGGGATTGTTGTGCCGGTGTCCTTGATCGCTGCAATTATACCTTGCTCGATAGAATAGATCATCATGGCAAGAGAATCGAAGGAGAAACAAAGCACTTTACATGTTTAACTCTTTTTTACCCGTTCCGTGTGCCGTTTGACCATGATGCAATATCATTTCCCTCGTCATTGCTGTTTAGCACGTCGCAATTGTGTAAGCGTAGTAGTGGGTATCTCTTCTCTTGTATCGTTTTTCCACGTCAAACATGCTCGAGGCAGCACAAAACGTCCTATCCGTCCATCACCCTCTCAAAGACCGTGCCAATCCTTTCTGCCCTCCACTCTGCATCCCCATCCTCAATTCCTCTTCTCCAATCCCTCAACCCCTCTCTTCCACAACTCTCCCACCTTCCCCTCGACCCCCTCAACAACACCATCCCACCTGACCTCGTAAATTTTCCTCACCGCCGCCTCCAACTCCTTGTTCCATCTATGTTTTAACCTCTCTTGCAAACCAGGCACTGTGTGTCGTAAAGTCTGAGCTGGCTCTGGTGGTTGCGGGTCCGTTATGTTTTGCAAGAGGAGTTTTTGTTGACGGAGGAGCGAGGATTGGTAAGATCGGTTTCTCTCGTGCAGGGTGAGGGTTAGGTAGAAGAGGGATGATGTCAGGGCTATACCGCCGATCTGGGAAGAGGTCTGGTCAGATTCTTTTGTTTTAGGAATTGGGATGGGGGTGGAGAAGCGTACAAAGCCTGTTGTGAAGCCCATGTTTTGTGTTGTAGAAATATGGAATTTGAGATTGGGGAATGTGTTTATGGAATTTGCGACTTCCGTACCAGTTTTGAGGAGTGAATGTCTGGTAGATCAGAGAGTCTTTTAGTACGGGCAGAATAGTCAGGGTCTTCAATGTTGACTTTCCCAGCTTGCGGTGGTGAGACGGGGGTGAACGGGCAGCCAAACCACAAAATCCCGGGGGTCCGCGCCGCCCTCATCCCAATGTCTTGGCATCATGGAAATCCATCAATCTTTCCTCACATCGATAATTCAAGCTGCATACGCCTCGATCGCCAGCACTTCCTCCCTCCACCACAGTACACATCTCCTCCCCAGCGAGCCTACCCGCATAACCGCAGATCGCTCAGTCTTACGCGAAGGACACATAATCTCAACACCCACCTGTAGCCCTCGCCCATTGCGGCAACCCACCTTCAGCATCCTCGAAAATGGCAGGCGGACACATGAAATACAGAGCCCTGTCTCGCAGCAGCGCACACAGACAAGCTCTGCTCAGAAATCTGGTCACCTCCTTGTTCAAACACGAAACCATTCAAACGACATGGCCAAAAGCACAAGAAGCCCAACGATTGGCCGAGAAACTGATTACGCTTGGAAAGAGAAACACCGAGGCCAGTAGGAGGAAAGCAGAATCCATTTTCTACGTGAGTCTTTTCTTTACTTTGTTCATCTCACCGTGTACAACCCTCCCCGAGGGATCCATGAGGAGAGAATGCCGCCTTTCCCGCCCCTTTCCCCCGCCATAATCGAATGCTTTCAGAAAGAAGAAAGACTTGAAAAGATGCTGACACACACACACAGGAATCGCAAACCCTCCTCCCCAAGCTCTTCGGCCCCTTGCGCCAACGCTTCGCCACCCGCCCGGGAGGCTACACCCGCGTCCTGCGCATCGAACCCATCTCCGAAGACCAAGCACCGTCCGCAATCCTAGAACTCGTCGACGGGCCCAAGGACATGCGATTCGCCATGACTGCACGCACGGTAGCTCGTCTCCGCGCCGAGGGAAAACCGATCAACGATATGACGGCGGGGAATATCGCCAAAGTGACTAGGTTTAGGAGGGATGGGGAGAAGGAGTTGGAGGAGATGGTGGGCAAGTTTGAAGGCTTGAGTGCTGAGGGAGATGAGGGTGTTGAGAGGGTTGTCAAGAGGAAGGTTTATCACAATACCAAGGCTTCGAGGTAGAGAAAGGAATGATGGGATGGAAAAAGATGATGACCATTGATAGGGGAGGAGTCTTGTATTTTTACCTTCCATTTGGCATGGCGTTTTTTTTTTCTTCTTCTTCTTCTTCTTCTTCTTCTTCTTCTTCTTCTTCTTCTTCTTCTTCTTCTTCTTCTTCTTATCGTGTACAAATTTCTGTACTACTTATTCTGTATCAAAAGAACCTTTCTTAAATTTGTCTGGGTTTCTCTCGTCATTGGGGGCTAGTGATGAGAGAGAATCTCATAACGCATGATTGTCTCTTCTCATTCTGGTACAGTCCCCTCCCCATCGGCCATGAATTGTTCTTCTTTCGAAAAATCACTACCTAGATTGACTCTTCCTTAGTTTTTTTTCCTAAAGCATAAGATCGTGAGCCGTTTTCATCTTGAAGTTTTACTGTAGTCGTCCCCCGACTTTCGCCAAACAGCTCCTTCTCGATTTCGGAATTACAGGATACTACTATCAGGCTCATCCCTTCCCCAAGACATTGCAACATTCATAATTTCATACCTCCAGGCAAACGGTATCTCTATCAACAAGGAAACCCATCCAAACAATAACCACAAAAGCACACTGTTCTACTACTCCCCATCACTGCTAGGTTCCTCCTTGACGACAATGACCTCTTCCCCTCCATCCTCACTCTTGACATAAACATCCTGCAACCTCCTACCCCTCGCAACCGCAACCTCCTCAGCCAGAACAACAGTCTCAACGCCGGCAGGTTGGCTCTCATCCTCGGGACCCCAAGGCAAAGCCTCGACATCAATCTCCCTGCCCAGGAGACTCTTCAGCACGACTTCAGCCCCGACTTTGCTCATGACGGAATTATGCTCTTTGCACTGTTCGGAGCAACAACATTCCAGACACCCGGTTTCGCAGGGGCAATTCTCCACGCGATCGCAGGCTTGCGTCAACAGGCGGTCTATGAATTCGAAGGCTTTGGTCGAGATACCCGACCCCGCTGCTCCGCCTTTGGCATCGTAGAAAGTCAGGCGAGCGGGACGTTTTCGTGTATTCTCTCGTGCTTGAAACTCCTTGAGTGCGTTTTTGCATTCGGTGCGCACGTCGCCTGGCATGCTGACGACGAAATTGGGCATGAGGGAGAGTAAGGCGTGTTCGGCTGCGTGTATCGCTCCTGCCATGTTCAATCTACGGGAATCTAGGATGTTTAAAGCGGTGCGGGGCACATCTAGCCACATTCCTTTGCTGAATATTATGATGGGTGGATTGTCGACTTCGACGGCGTCGAGGATGCGGCGTCTGGCGTCTACTTTGAAGAACCCGAAGACGACTTGTTGGATCTTGATGCTGCCGTAAAAGGCTCGAGACAGGGATTTGGGTATGCGGCGGATGGCTTCGGTTTCGATTGGATCGACGTCTTGGAAGTCGCGTTGTTGGGTTGTCCAGTCTACCCGGACGAATTCTACTTTTGCCATCATCCGGTCTGTAGACATTTCCTTGACGAGGTATTTGTTGCCTTGGTGCAGGAAGATTCCACCTTCGTAAATTGTGTAGAAAGCTCTTGAGGCTTCGAGTTCTTCGAGCACGATGTTGCGGTTGTTGGTTACATCTATAACGGCGAAGTGATCGTCTTCAGTGTCACGTATGGCCACAAACTTCGAAGGACGTGGGAGGAATCGATCTGCCGCGTGGAAGAAACCAAGCTCGTCCTTTCTCATCCTCGTCTCTGCGATCTCGAAAAGGAGCTTGCCAAAGTAGACCTTGTCTTCTTCTGGACGTATGGGCATCTCATTGGCAGCACATTGTACGTGACCTTCGAGTACAAGCATATTGCTCAGATCGACCTGCAACTCGCAATTCGGTTTGGTAAAAATCTCATCCGGGTTCTGCATGTAATGTTGATCTGTAGGGAAACAGTCGCCAACAAGTACAGACATGGAATCCTTATTCCTACGACCTGCTCTACCACTCTGTTGACGAAGGTTGGCGATAGTGTAGGGAAATCCAATCGTAAGTACGGCATCCAAGGACCCGATATCGATACCCAGTTCGAGCGCGTTGGTTGCGACTATACCGACGAGTTTGCCGTCGAACATTTCCTTTTCGATCTTGCGTCGGTCTTGGGGTGTGTAGCCTCCTCGGTATGACATTACTCTTGCCATGACTTCGTTTCTGTCCAGGAAGGCGAGTTCGTTTTTGACGGCACCGAGCAAGACCTCGCATTGCTTGCGTACTCTGCAGAATGCAATGACCCTTACGCCTCTTAAGATTAGTTGGCAGAACAGTTTCGCAGATTCTTTGACCGTGTCTCCTCGACCAGATGACGGATCGGCGGGATCCTTGAAGGGTGTATTCCAGCATAAGAACTCTTTGCGTCCTGAAGGCGAGCCATCAAAGTCGGTTAGTCTCACTTCATCCACTCCGAAAATGGTCTTCATGTGTTCCTCGGGATTGGCAACGGTAGCAGAGCAGGAAATGAACTTGACATGCCTGTTTCCCACGGCCGCACATATCCTGCGCAGTCGTCGCATGATCAGCGCAACATGTGCTCCGAAGAGACCATTGTAGACGTGCAACTCGTCAACCACGACAAATCTCAAGTTTTGCAGGAACGTTCGCCACGCTTCTTCCTGTGGCAAGATGGTTATGTGCAACATGTCCGGATTGGTGAAGATGATGCTGCCCTCGTCGCGGATGAGGTTTCGATCGGACATTTGGGTGTCTCCGTCAAAGGTCTCGACAATGAGGTCTTCCATACCCTCCATGTACTTCAAAAGATCTTTGAGACTTCGTCTTTGGTCTTGCGCTAGCGCTTTGGTAGGAAATATATACATTGCCCTTGCTTGCTTGTTCTTTTCGAGTTCGTGAAGGACGGGGATTTGGTATATGAGAGATTTGCCAGAACTGGTTGAGGTTGATACAATGACATTGTGTCCGCCATAAAGGTTGTTGATAGCTTCTGCTTGGTGCGAGTATAGCTGGGTGATACCTTTGGTATTGTACAAGGCGTTGACCAGACTTTGGGATAGCTCAAAGTCGAGTTCGCCATAGACTGGTGGTTGAGGGTCAAAGACACGGTGGCCGTCCGGTACGATTTGACCCGTATACCAGTCCAAATTCTTGATGTCGCCGACAATTTCTGGTATGGTCTGACGTTCATCGGGTATTGTCTTTGGCAGTCGTACCTTTTCTTTCTCTGGCGCAGGCGTATTACTCCTACTGTCTGACGGCATGGGTATTGTCGAATTGTGTTCGGTTTCCAGCTTTTCCACTGGGTCTACACCTTCAGCAGAACACTCGTTCAGCCACGCATTTACTGCAGAAGTAAACTTGACGTTCCTCTTGTCAATCAGATTCATCATCTGTTTTTGACTGTAGACGGGCATTTTCAAATCCTCTTCTCTCAGCTTGCGAGTGACCTTGGTAGGCTCACCCGTTTTCGGATGTTGAACCTGTCTCTTCAAGTCACCGTCAATGAACTCAAAGAGCAAAACCTCCTTCTTAGCCTGTTCTTCCTTTTCCTCTTGTGTCTCCGGTGGTACATAGCTCTGGAAGTTCTTATTTTTCTTGTTCTCCTGTTCGCCCATTAGATTCACCTGCAGCAAATCCTCATCCACGTAGACAAAGTTGATGGCGTTGGGAACCAGCACTTTGATCTTGGCGACATCCTGTATAGAGAGTTCTCTGCCCAAGTGCGATTCGACAGTAGTTTTGATCGTCTCGAAAGTGGTGGCCAGGTGTTTGCGAGTACAGCAAAACGTGTAGACCAGGTTCAGAGCACGGTGCACTTGGCCTAACTTGGTGAGAGGTTCTGGCCACGGTATATCTGTTTCGATCAGAGTCGAAGAACCTTTCCGAGACAGATTTGGAGCAGCTCCCTGAGCCTTGGTTGTGCGTCGCGGTTTCTTGCCGCCATCTTGAGTCTTGGTCGGGACAGTTGTGGTGGTACTTGTAGTGGAACTTGGTTCGGCATTTTCTGTAGGCTCCACCCTCTCTGGAGCATCTTCCTGAGTCTTTCTCTTTCTCTTCCGAGCTGGTTGGCTCGATACTGTGGCAGCTTCTGGTCTCACCATTGTGAATCGTGAGCTGTGTTGACGATGACGTAGTTGTGTTTAGTAGATGCCAGGAACAAATCGACTGCTTTATACAGTCGATATCTCAATCGACTGGTGAATTCATAACCAGCAACTCTACGCAAGCCGGATCTATGTATGGAAACACAATTTGTGGTTTGTGAGCATGAAGATAATGGTGGATAGAAAGTGTAGAATGCCGATATGCCTTTGCCACGCCAGCGTCACCAAAAAAGGAAATTCAAGCACACCACTTCTTTCATCAAAAATTTTGGTCTTATTTCTTTGATCTGTCTAGAAGCTCTACTTCTCTAAGCTCACACTGTCTCGTTCTACATTTTGATCCAACCGAAAATAGTGCAACGGGATGGCAATTGATGGTCTGTTTTCAGCAGCTAGCCGCCTATTCAATAACAGGCATTCCGCGTATACATTTTGTTCAAGGGCAATGAAGCAAGCAGACTCAATCTGCCTCACATAAGCTTCTGCAAGTCTGTGATGTGATCCCACAGCTCGGTGGCAAATTGTTGTCGGATCTATAGTCGTGTGAGCAAATGAGCATGGAAGGAGATGAGTGGTTGCACACACCTTGAGTTGAAGTAATTCGAGCTTAGGCTGGCCA
This sequence comes from Dothideomycetes sp. NU30, assembly GCA_026013035.2. Taxonomy (NCBI): domain Eukaryota; kingdom Fungi; phylum Ascomycota; class Dothideomycetes; species Dothideomycetes sp. NU30. The sequence goes on from BSBH01000018.1 coordinate 66,177, forward strand.
TCAATTGACCCCATGAAATAGACATAACCACCAGTGGGTCTCTCTCCAGCGACAGTACCAAATTTGAGTCCCTTCTGAATGGGCGTGTTCAAGATGACACGATGAGAGCCATCGGAGCGCATGACAAGTCTTGCCTTTGGTGATGTGCTCTCGTCTCCTTCCTTTGGATTGAGCACATTCAAGCGGACGACACCAAGACCACGTTCTTTCCACTCTTTCTTGTCGACGAAATTATAGAGCTTGGCACGGCAATTATACTCGGTCGTCTCATTCTCCTCACCAGTCTCGACTGTGATATGTTAGCGTTGGCCATGTGAACGAGATGCGACCAAGTCTTACTCTCTTGCTCAAAGAAACGTTCGTCCTTTTGATCTCCTTCGATGGGCTTTGGGCTCTTAATCTCGGCTTCACCATCTTCTTCATCGCCGGACTTGTCCTCTTCCTCGGTCGCAGGTGCACCAAAAGCCTTGATCCCAGTCTTACTTGAACCAATGACGCCGGGTGTGCCGCTGCTAGCAAAAGTGGTCAACTTTGAACCTCCTCCAAAGCCACCAAAACCGCCACCCATTCCACTTCCCCCAAGGGTACCAAAGCCAGAAGCTCCTCCTCCAAAAGCAGAGGCACCAGAAGTCGCTCCTAGAGGTTTGCTTGCAAATGCAGATTTGGGCGCTTCCTTTTCGTCCTTATCAGTGGATGCAGGCGTGCCGGCAGGACTTGGGCTCGCAAAACTGGACAGAGTCTTGTTTTGACCCAGTGCGCCAAAGGCTGATGTGGAGGAGGCAGCAAGAGCACCAAATCCAGATGATGCGAAGCTGGATGTTGCTGCAGTTTGAGGCTTCTCAGAAGACGATTTGGTAGATGCGAGTGAAGCAAAGGGAGAGGCAGCGGCAGTATTGGCGAAACCGCTTCCAACAGGGATTTTGGCAGTCTCGCTCTTTGACTCTTCCTCGGTGGTGGATTTTGCGTCCACTGTGGTTCCTTGCTGCTCAGTCTCAACTTTGCTGCGCTTTGTCTTTGGGCTCTCCGGTAGGTTGGCGACAGACTCAGTTTCTGGATCCACGGTGCTGCTGGTGCTGGTAGTCGGTTTGGTGGTTGATGTAGATTGCTCAGGCATGTCAACGGCGGCGGGCTCTTTAGTCCTGTCATGTTCGCCGGATTGGCGCTTGCCTGGCTGATCCGCGTCGTGTTCGGGCGAATTCTCTCGTGATCTCTTTCGTCCATGTCTTGTCTTGTGGGCTGGAGCCTCCTCTTCCTCTTCTACATCATCATGGCTGCGCTTTCTCTGTAGTCGGCCTCTGGGCCTCTCCTCCTCGGACTGTGGTGCGGCTGTAGAAGCGGTTGCGGCGATCGAGGCCTTGCGCAATTGTTCGCGGACAGGCCTTTCGGCGCTCTCGTTGTCCGAGGTATTGGCCTTATCGAGTGACGCGGACATGTCAGGTTGAGTGCTCGGGGAGTTTTGTCCAAGGCGTCGTCACAGAGCAGCGAGCTCAGGCGGGGTAGTCGCGCAGTGGAAAGCGGAAGATAGCTAGATAGGCCGAGGAGGCGGGTCGCGTTTAGTTGTTGTCCTCGGAAGAATGGGCGCACGAGTGACGGGGTTTAGCAGAGTGAAGTCGGGTTGAGAAGGTTCAGGCACGTTGGCACGCTTTGTTTTGAGACGGCCCTCGATCAAAGATCTGCACGCACGCCTGTCGGTCGGTCCAACTGAGTCCGGAGGCTCGATCCACACGTAAATCCAATACTGCGAAGCGAAGCCACGATTCACTGGGGGTGGTGAAGTGTGGAAAGGATGATTGTTTCAGAGATTCAAAACACCGAACGTATATGACTGTTCTGAAAGGTAATATGCGAGCAGAGGATGAAGCGGTAGACAAGAAGAACTCCCATGTTGTGTCTTTCATACCTAGGTACGTACATAAATATCACTACGCGCCGTCCCTGCTTCGACTTGGCTTTCGATCTGAAGCCCACTTCCAAGGCGACTACAAACACAATTATTCAGAAAACAACCAGAGTTTTATGGAACAGCTAACTAAAGTCATGATTGAAGAACCTTTGTTCATTGGATTTGTTTCTTGACTCTATGGTAACAAGCGAACAGCACATGCGCATGCTTCAACTAATGAAGCACAAGCATCCTAGACCGACATAGAAGACGAACAAGGGGAAGACAGCAAGTCCCACCCGATTCTTCACTACACCTGATCCACCGAGAATGCTTATGCCTGCCGCGAGAGACCATGTTACCAGCACAATGTAGACCGGTAATCTGATAACGATGGGCGTACCAAACGCGCTGAGTATAGAAGCGATGACAAGCGGGAACAAAGTGTAGCCGATGATACACACAGATTGAAAGAAGGAACTGTCGACTGTTAGCTGATGCCACAAGAAACGACTGAAGCATCTCGACATACATGCTGCCACCGAGAAGTTTGATCTGGAGGGTAACAACGGCTTCTCCAATCCACACGGTTGCAAAAACTCCAGAAAAGACCAATGACTTTTGCTCATCCTGAGCTCCACGAGATAGGAAGAAGCTGAGCAACAAGCAGAAGACAAGAGGACCCCTAGCACAAAGTTAGTGTGATCATCACCCTTTTGAAACGGCTTGGTATGCCACATACCAAAGATCCCAATCTCTCAGTCCTTCACTCATGCCGCTTTGCAAGACAACATCTGCATCAGGCCATCTGCCAACGATTCCTCTCAAGCCTCCACCAGCAAGACTGTCTCCCTCTGCTCTTTCAGCACCTCCCATGCCACCTCCTCTTTGCATCAAGCCGCCCAAGAGGTACTTTGGGTACAGTACCTGCCGCATCTTCTCCCAGATAGCAACCAGGTCTCGTGACAGTGTCTCCCACACGCTTTCGTCAATGGTATTTTGAGGAGCTCTACGGTCTTCGCCGCCGATGGTGTTGTTCAAATATGATGTCGTGTTCTGGGCGCGGGCTGATGCTTGTGCTTGAATGTTGCCAGTCAGGGGAGCTCGGTCGGATGTCGATGTGAGAGGATCTTCCAGGTCGAGAGCAGCTGCTCGAATTAGTTCAACCATTCCCTGACTTATCACATCGGATTTTATATACCATCATCAGGGTCAATCAGATCATCCTCCATGGCATCGCGATCATAGTGTTCGTAAGGGTTCGCCGAAGCTGTTGTTCCACTAGGCATCATGGCAGCCATCTTTGCAGAAACTTGATGTGAGATTCCTCGCTTGTGCTATCTGTCTTCGGGTCTTCGTTTGTGGAATATGAGAGAATCGTTATAGGTACTTCTTGAGAGTTGTTGCTGACCCCTGATTTATGTATCGAATCAGTAAAGCTGTCACCTTGAACAGCCTCAAGCTCCCTGCTGGACGCGAAGCCATGCGATCGGCTGTTGCCGTCTGTGAGAACAAACAACCGTCCCGTCATCTTCACATGCAACATTGATGGAATGCATCATAATTAACCATTTTCTTGAGATATCCTGGTCACTCGATCTTCTTGGGCCAGTAATTGATATGCCTTATACAATAGACAAAAGCATTGTGCAGTATCACCGACCTCTTGATGTAATAGTCATCTGTTTCTCAGCACAAGCACAACCCTTCTCGTCGCAACATTCAAGACATACATGTTTACTGGGCATGTACTCGAGATCTGTTCAGACATACAGTCATCATGAGCTTGACCAAACTTTGAGAATGCCTGTTATATGTCCTCGGTACGATGTCGGAAATCTGTTGAGAAGTACCTACTCTGTCAAGTCTCCAGAGTGTCCGATGCGCAAAGGTCAAAAGCATTGACCGCAAAGGGCGTAATTACCCCACCACTTATAGAGGGGTAGGATTGTGGGTTAGTCGTCACGGCTAATATGGAGTCTTGGAATACGAGGTAGAACTTGGTCACTCTTACAACTCCTAGCCTTGTTCCAGTTTGTCAACTTCTTCTCTACCTTACATTCTCTACCCACACAAGAATGTCGGACGCTATCCTGGACGATATCAGTCACCGTCGCTTCAACCCTTTGAGGGGCAGCTGGATTCTGGTCTCCCCTCACCGAACCAAGAGACCATGGCAGTAAGAGTCGTTGTATCCTGAACAATCCAAGTCGCGAAACTCATGGCCTATCAGAGGACAGCAGGAAGCTGCATCCAAGACGACACTACCTGCTTATGATCCCTCCGTAAGCTCAACCTTTCCTATATGCTCCGCCGCAACGAGCTAAGAATGATAGTGCTATCTCTGTCCTGGAAACAAACGTGCAGCAGGAGACTCCAATCCGCAATATGAGAGCACCTTCGTCTTCGTCAATGACTACAGCGCTGTCAAGGAGGAGCAAGCCGAATATGATCCTCCTGCCATCGATGGGAGTAAGACAATCGGTTGCGCGTTGCAGGCTTTCCAATTGCTAACATGATCCAGGCCCTTCGAGTCTTCTTCTTCGTGCCGAGTCCGTCACTGGAAAATGCTACGTTATTACTTTTGCGCCTACGCATAACATGACCCTTGCCGATCTTCAGCCCTCAGAAATCTTGCCTGTCATCAAGACCTGGACCAATCTTTATACTACTCACCTTTCGCCCAAGTCTGTTCTGGCCGACGTCGCAGAGCCCACGACGCTTGCTCCTCACGGTCAGGACATTGCAGCGCCTAGTGCCCAGTACCGTTACATGCAGATCTTCGAGAACAAGGGCGCCGCCATGGGTTGTTCGAATCCTCACCCTCACGGCCAGGTCTGGTGCACAACCGGTATGCCCGAGGAGCCAAGTTTGGAGCTGGACAACCTGCAGAAATACCACAAAGAACACAATGGGTCGCACATGCTTGAAGACTACGCCAAACTTGAGGCAGAAAACAAGGAAAGGGTTGTCTATGAAAACGAGACTTTCCTTGTTGTTTGTCCTTGGTGGGCAGTATGGCCCTTTGAGACCATGATTGTCAGCCGAAAGCACAAGAGAGCCTTGATTGACTTTAACGACAAAGAGAGGAAGCATCTGGCTGAGGCCATTGCTGAAGTCACCAGACGTTATGACAACTTGTTTGAGACTCAATTCCCCTACAGTAAGTTTCCATAAGCAATTCGACGTGTTCGTCACATGGCTGACTGCTCTCAGGTATGGGTATTCACCAAGCTCCTCTTGACGGAACTCCCGAAGAAGTCGAGGCAAGTCATTTCCACATGCACTTCTACCCTCCTCTGCTGCGCAGCGCAACAGTCCGCAAGTTCCTGGTCGGCTACGAGATGATGGCTGAGCCTCAGCGTGATATCACCCCCGAGCAAGCTGCTGCTAGACTGAGAAATTGTGGAGGGGAGCTCTACCGCAAGAAGCTGTCATGAGCCTTTGCAAGTAGTTGAGCGCTTGGCCGCTTGGGCGATTGCCATTTGTATACCCTTAGTTTCGAATTGTAGTTTGGACGAGAGCGCTGTATTATATCTTGGTTGTTGCATAATACCCGTAAGCCAGCGATCCCATGTCTCTGGCCTCGATGCTCTTTCATTTTGTCTCCCTTGCGGACAGTGTCTATATCTCCGGCGTACAAGATCTATGCCTTGACATAGTAGTCCCATTGCAGATACATCCACACCAACGACCCAGTACTAACGCAAGCCGGTCCAGCAAGACCCTTGCCCATTTTTGTAGTGCCAAAGACCAGCCATTCCGACATGAAATGTGCGAATGCTACAACGAAGGTCCAAACAGCCAGCTCGTACATCGGCTTAGTCGTGATGTTGTATGCGGCGTAGAGACGGACAATCGCAGTGATGGCAGTCCATGTACCAAATGTTCGAGCGGAGAGAGGTGTGACCGGCGACGTTGCTGGAACTCCGCCCTTGCCACAGTAGACCTTTTGGGTGGGACCGAGAGATGCGTATGCTTGGATGCTGTTTGCGAGCGAGACGACTGAGATCTGAGGGACCTGATTAGACAGAGCTTCATTTGACGCCATTCTGATGTTGTTGACTTACGAAGAGTAGCCATTTGGGCAGGAAGCCCTCGGCCGGTGGTAGGTATTCCAGAAGAGAATTCATCGCGATTGATGCAAGTGATATATCAAGTAAAACAGTTGAGATGGATGTCCTTGTTTATTTAAAGAATACCATAAGGCATCACGCCAGAAAGGAGCCAGTCATTTCACCTTCTCTTGAAATTGGCGTCTGACTCGCCAAAACTCAATCTGTAAGCGGCTTCTTACTTTCTCCACGAGCATCCAGCGACACGACACTTTCATTCTCCCGATTCACGCACAGCTACATAATTCATCATGACTACACTTGTCGAAGATCCTCTCAAGGAGCCTGTTACTGCTCTCTTGGCCGGTATCGGTGTTCTCTTCATCTCATGGAAGATTTTCAGCTTCTGGAGACTGATTGCCAGCTTGTTCATCTTGCCTGGAACATCTGTAAGAAGTCATCATATGCATGGAGAGTAACGTGACTAATTTGGTTCAGCTCTCAAAATTTGGTCGCAAGGGAAGCTGGGCTGTTGTTACTGGAGCTTCTGATGGCATTGGCAAGGAGTATGCTTTGCAACTCGCTGCAAAGGGATTCAACATTGTTCTGGTCTCGCGTACTCAGTCAAAGCTCGATACACTGGCCTCGGAGATCCAGAACAAGTACACTTCTGTCCAGACAAAGACATTGGCCATGGACTTTTCTCAAAATCTTGACTCTGACTTTGCCAAGCTGAAGCAATTGGTATCTGATCTTGAGGTTTCCATCCTGATCAACAATGTCGGTCTGAGCCATGAAATGCCTGTTCCTTTCGCCCAGACCCCCGAAAAGGAGATGAAAGACATCATTACCATCAATTGCATGGGTACTCTTCGTGTCACTCAAATCGTCACTCCCGGCATGATCCAGCGCCGTCGTGGCCTGGTCCTCACTATGGCCTCTTTCGGTGGCATCCTTCCTACTCCTCTTCTGGCCACCTACTCTGGAAGCAAGGCTTTCTTGCAACAATGGAGTAGTGCTTTGGGTTCTGAACTCAAGCCTCACGGCGTACATGTGCAGCTCGTGCAGTCATATCTAGTGACCTCAGCCATGTCAAAGATCAAGCGTGCAAGCGCCACCATTCCCACTCCCAAGAGATTCGTCCAGGCTGCTCTAGGCAAGATTGGTCGTTCTGGCGGTGCGCAAGGTATTGCTTACACGAGCACTCCCTACTGGAGTCACGGTATCATGCACTGGGCACTTGCTACCTTTACTGGTACCATGAACTCTGTCGTCCTCGACCAAAACAAGTCTATGCACGAGAGCATCCGCAAGCGTGCTTTGAGGAAATTGGAAAGAGATGGCAAGAAGTCCCAGTAAATGGTTGATCCAATGAGCTTTTTCGTCCGACTCCACCCACGAAAATAGAGTGGCTGAGGCACTTTTCGCAGTACAAGGTCTCTGGATGATGTGCGTCAATTGAGCCTCACCGCCCGTGCAGATTCTCAGATATACTGTACAATACTCCGCGAAACCTGCGTGTGGGCTTGGCTGATGCTTACAGGTTGTTCTGGTACACAATCACCACACCCAGTGTTGATATTGTGTCAGAAAGAAGGTGGAACAATGACGATGCATCGCTACAGCTAATTATGGGCTGTCTTTTGTATGTATGGGCTAGAGGCATCTATTCATTCCTGTATTCACAAAATTCGTCTATGTTTTAGAAGCTTGGTACCTTGATGAAACTGCAAGGTCGGAGCGCAGGCCGTCTTATGAATGTCACTCCCGGTTGCAACTTCCCTCGCCAAAAAGCCCGCACGTTACAGGCAAGCGCGAACTTGGTGCTTTCCCCACTCTTATAAACAACTTCTTACTGCTCTTGTACCCTTCCTCTCCCTTCTTGTTAAAAGCAACAAGGGCAGAAAGTTCTTGATCTTTACATTCACTTTGCTTATCAATCATGCCTGAAAACACTTCTGAAGAAGTCGGGCAAGCCCTTCATACCGCTCACGAACGAGTTCATTCGGGTATGTTCAGCCGTTCATCACGTCTCGTACCGAACAGGCAGCCATTCGCGTGCGCTTCTGATGCTGACGATCACAGTCAACCCTTTCATGAATCGCGACTCGTATCCTGCAAGAAGCCTTTGGGCCTACAAGGTCCTAACGGCGGCATCATGGCTTCTTCTCGTCGTGACAAGTATCTATTACACTTTCAACACCCCGACTGAGGGCAAGTACCATCGCGGCACTATCTGGCACCAGAACTCACGCCGACACACTCCTTTTGCGCTAAACTCCATCATTGTGTCCATCTACATGATTGTTCTCTATGTCATGCAGATAGGCTATGTCTGGCATCTCTACTCGGGCAATGAGACTTATGTCAACGCTGCTGCCAACGTCGGCTCTCACTTCATTACAAACAATCTCCTTTGGTTCGGCTTCATTCATCTGTGGTGCCGCTCGCACTTCTGGCTTGCTGAGCTCTTGGTTGTCATCAACTTCTTCAACCTCTCCGCTGCCTACTTCAGACATTCAAGAACACCCCGGTTCATCCACATCCCGGTGGTGTCTGGTCCCTTGGCTCTCAACTATGTCCTGCTCTTCACTGTCGGCGCTGCCGCTGTCAATGCCCACTCTTTGCCTGCTAGGATCCTTGCCAATATCATGATCTGGTCTATCCTTGGTTATGGCTTCTTTTTCCTCGTCGCCTATAAGGATTACACCATGGGCTTCAATCTTAGCGTTCTCTGCGCAGGTAAGAAAGGTTCACATATCTCGAACCGGGGGTATACATGACTAATCACAAGTAGCCCTGGGAGTCTCTCAGTTCCTCACCCATGTCATCGCTTTCCAATGGATTTTTGCCTTCACCATCATGGCGACATTATTCGTTCTGTCCGTGTTGGTTGGCTTCCCTGGTCTCATTGGCCAGGACCCTTTCAAGCGTGGCGCTGTTGTCGACGAGGACAGAGAAAGACAGCCTCTGCTCCAAGAAGAGTGATCACGCTTCGTACCGAGCTCGAAGGTCTTGCATTCGGTCAATTGCTTGAACGAGTGTATGTTAAACATCTCTGTATTTCTGGTATTACATATACTTCAGAGAGTGAACAGTTCATGCTGTACTGTGAATGCGATTATCAGTACACCGGAATTTAGCTTTAATCATGAGCCATCATAATAACAACTTAAGCCAATCTTTAATGAGTGGTTCCATCAACCTAACTCCTTCGTTAGAAGCAAAGAGCAAAACTCTACATGATACAAACACCGCTTTCCAACCCTAAATGCGCTGTAGTTCTCCAGTTATGCGTTCTCAATTTTGGTGAGGTTGGAGTAAACGAGCACAGCTCAACGCTCGCTCACAGCTGCAGTCTTTTGCCCATCTCCGTTCAGTCCGTTCTTTGTAACCGACTGTATACCGTTCGGATACGAGTTCTCTCTCTTGTAGCTCGCACGACGTATCTGCATGATCCTTCCCACCACATCTTCCTGATCTTCATCCTCGACAAAAGTGCCCTTTTGCTTCGAAAATTCACGACAGCTAGCACATATGCTATTGAGCCGTGGTGCGGACAGGTCATAACCGTTTGAGCAGGCGCCGCGCTCATTTGGTAAGCTTCTCGAGGGATTCTTCGGGCAGAACTCGTGGATGGGGATGCTTGCGTGGCCACATTTGTGGATGGAGGTTTCGATGCGACACATTCTTGTGCTCTGTTTGTATTGAATGTTTTTTGATTCGTGTTTTTTTGTCCTCTTCAGAGGGGCGTTTATTGCTACGGCGAGATATGTATATGAGTCGGCGCTTCTTGCTCTTCTATCGTGGAGATCCTCAAGATCGGTTTCATTCCAGATATGTTCCAAGATACAGTGGTAGAAGGAAAGAAGTTTTGGAAGCCAAAGTGGGTGTTAGGCAAAGAGGGAAACCGAGGCCAGGCGAGAGGAGGGGGGGTTGTGGGTGTTAAATGGTCTTCGTTTAGTCGTGCGAGGTCTGTCTTGACGGTTACTCGGGCCGTAGCCAACACACTCGGTGTCACGGTCTTGTAAGACCACCTGTTTCGTACCAGTCCGGTTTTCTTTGCTACTAGGTACCCGAAGTAACTCGACGATGTTTGCTCATTGGATGCCTTTTGGATTCGTTTGCGCGATGTGTGATATCACGCCTCTCCACCACGAACAAGACCCGGAGCGAAAGTTGCCGGTACTTTGTGATTGAAAAGAAATGGGGTGGGTGACACTTGGGGGTCGTTAGTTATCACATTGCTCCTCTTTTAATTTTGATTGAGAAGGTGTGCATGTGGCGATGATATATCGTTTCTGGTTGATTGTCCACACCAGGAGCTTGCCACGATTTCTGTCGAGATCGCTCCTCGGCAAAGGTGTCATTGGTCGAGAGGTTTTGGCATGATCAAGCCATTGATGACTTCACTAATTCCCATCATCGATGGGAGCAATCCTTCGATGCGAGATTCTCTTGCAATTTGATCCTGCCCATTGATTTTGCAGATTCTACCAAGCCCTCAAGAATATCACTAGGTTCGTTTGCCTGGTCTCTTTGGCGAATCACAACATGAGCTCTCTCGAACTTCATCCAACCAGAGAGTGCGCTTGCGAGATTGATGACAGCGTCGTATCAAGAACCAGGCGAACCTGTGTTTCTAGTCTTGTCTACAGGCTTACTCTGACTGATCCGTTTCTTTCCTACAGTAAGCCATTCACAATGGATTGACTCTCCAAAGTCTCGTGTCTCATCGTTGCAGGAAACAACCGGCGGAGCCTAGAGGTCGAGGTTCCCCGCTCTGCGTGTGGAGATTGCGGAGGTGGGGGAGTCGACTGATCTCCAGACTCCTGCAACTGCTTCCCCTTGTCCACTTTTTCCTAGCCATGTTTCTAGTATGTCGATCATCAAGGAGAACGAACTGCAAGACTGCAAGTAGTCCGGCTGAAGCACAGGATAGACTCGCATAACCACTATATCCCGCTGGGAGCGAGGGGGCAGTCCGCATGCGGCCACCGGAACACGGCACCGTACTTATATCCCATGAAGAACAACCTGTCATGGTACATAAAACCCCGTCCTTCCTACGCATCTCCAGCCTTCAGCAATACCGGCTCGTCTCTGCCGCTGCGAAGTGGAAGTTAGGCAAAGAGACTGTCATGTGTATTTAGCCGCGAGCATGCACTCAACTCCTCACTTGCGTCACCAAGTTGACCATGAACAAGGGCGGATGGATATATAAATCGTATAGGATAGTTGGACGGTAGGTGATGGTTTCATGCCAACCAGGAGCACTCGAATCATCAAGATGTTCTGGCATCACTCAATCGTAGCAGTCTCCACTACATACATAGCGATAGCATTTGCAGCACCTTCAACTTCACAATTGGGAGACATCGCTATTCTTGCTTCAGATGATCTCAGAAGTTAGACAATATCCCAACAATGACTCTTTGGGTCCCTCACTAATCATTGAATATAGCGAGCGATGCATCAAATACAAGCGCTGCGTTGTTGGTCAAGTCTTTCCAACCTCAGTACAGTGCACAGAGTGCCTGTGCAGCATTGAGCGAGAGTTTATGGTCCCCCTCAAAGCAAAGCTTCAATGCCGGCTTGAACAACTCTCTGGCCTATGAAGTCTACGCTGGTCACTGCGAGAAGAACCAACTTTTCTGGATTGCATCTGAAACTCCTCCATCTAGACATTACGGACAACAATGTACTGCAATCGATACCCAAGGCAAAAGTCATAATGTGCAATGCCAGGAGCACCTTCCTGTTCTTTGTACGCAAAGTGCATCTGCATCAAACAGCACTTTCGCAGACACATCGGCTTCATTTCAGGTTGCACAACAAGTTGGTGAACAGACACTTGTAGGCTACCGAGACTTCTTCACTTTCCGCTTCATGGGTGTGAGGTTTGCAAAAGAACCAGAGCGCTTTACTTACTCGACTCCATTTGAAACTGCTACTGGTGTCAACTCTGCTCTTACTCCAGCGCCTGAGTGTTTGCAGGCACCGAACAACGGAAGTACGGATTGCTTGTTCTTGAACGTGTGGACGACGTCTTTGCCAGGCTCTAGTAACCATGGTTTCCAGCCTGTGAAGAAGACCCTCAAACCGGTCATGGCAAGTAGACTGAAACATTTTGATTGTAGATTATGATTCACTAACAGGCTTGATAGGTCTACATATATGGTGGTGGCTTTGCTACAGGTTCGGCAAGCAATCCCACCAATGATGGTGGTAACCAAGCAGCACGCGGTGATGTTGTGGTCGTCGATATTGCTTACCGTCTCAACTCCCTCGGATTTCTGGCTCTGAACGATGGCGTCCACAACGGCAACTACTGGATCTCGGATCTGATCTCAGGTCTAGAGTGGGTACAAAAGTACATATCGGACTTTGGTGGTGATCCAGAAAAGGTCATGATCTTTGGTGAAAGTGCTGGAGCACAGAGCGTGCAAGCTCTGTTAGCATCGCCGAAAGCCATTGGACTTTTCAGGGGTGCCATCATGCAGAGCAACTACTTGCTGCCTTACGTCCCTCTAGCTCAGGCCATCAACGACACCACAACGCCAATTCTGCAGGAGACTGGATGCGCTAACTCATCGGATCAGTTGGCATGCTTGCAAGCATACAATGCCACCGCTCTGATCAATCTGAAGACAAACTTCAACTTCCCCGTCGTTGATGGGACTTACTTGCTGAGCACTTATATCGACTTGAACGCGAGCGCAGCCAACAACGTTTCTTCTTCTGTCCCAGTAATCACAGGCGTCAACCGGAACGAAGCAGGCGTGCTCATCCCACTTCCAAACAGCACACACTATACTCAAGCTCTTTACCAGCTAGCCGCTGCAGAACCCCAGGATACTCCGAATGTTGCCGCAATCCTCAGTCATCTTGCAGACTTCCCTCTCGGGTCAGGTCCAAGCTTCAACAACACACCCATCAACCAAATCTTCAACGCCACAACTCGCATCTACACCGACACCGACTTCCATTGCAGCGACGAATATACCGCACTCGCCGCCGTGAGCACAGGAGTATGGCCAAAAGTGTGGTACTACGAGTTCAACAGAACATACCAAGATCCAGGTTACAACATGAACGGTGTATGTCAAGCACCTGTTACTCCCACCCATCCCTACGGCGACCCAGAGCTAGAATACTTCAAGTGCCATGCCGGTGACTTGCCCATAACTTTCGGCACAGCAGTACGCTCAGGCTTTCCGGAACGTGACCAGTACGATATACCTTTTAGTCAATTGGCAGTGGATTATTGGACCAGCTTTGCAAGGACTTTGGATCCCAATCCTGATCCTGGGTTCTTGATGGCCAAAGGGTATTGGGATACTTTGAATCAGATTGGGTTTTCTGGTCCGTGGGAGGAGGTTACAACGAGCCAGCCGAAGATGATGGAGTTGCAGTGGAATTCGGCGATGAGACCTTTCCCAGATGCAGTCCAATGTGCTGTTCTTGGTCAGCCCTTGGACTATCTGCTTTGATGTCTATAGAATGAAATACTATGCATCACTTTCTTATGTTTAGTGTCGCATGATAATCGAAGCGACCCTGTCCGAAAACTTTGGCTTCGTCTTTTGACTTTGCACTAGTCCGGCAACAGCATCTCCGGATCATCTTTCACCTCGTAAACTTCTGTATATAGAACCAAGGATTATTCTCAAGAAGAAGAACTTTCGTGTTCATCGTAGTATGTGATGGATCTCGCCCGCAGCTAGCCCGAGTTTCCGGGGTCAACCTCGAGTACTGCATTTGCCAAGTTGTTACGAACGTGGGGCTTCCTCACTGTCCACCTCTTTGATCTTCATGAATTTGGAGAAAGTCAAACCGCAATGGAGTGACGTAGAAGCGCTTCGATGATCTCCATTAAAATACCGCAGAATGGTGGAGAAGCACGAGGTTCAGTTGCCGATATGCTGATCGAGTCGGCTAAAGATGAGCTATAAGTACAGACATCTTCCCTGAATATACATACAAGATCAGGAAGCCGGACAATATCACACGAGATATGTCCCTTAAACAATACCTCGCTCTCTTCGGGCTACTATGCCTGGGTGCAAGCTCAGCGCCCACAGACAAGGGCTCATCAACTACAACTGACGCACTCCCTCGTATCTTCGTCTGCACCGACATTTCGAATGAACCAGATGATCAAATGTCCTTAGTACGATTGTTGGTACACTCAGATATCGTATCAATTCAAGGAATCTCAACAACGACCTCATACTGGCTAAACAACACCACATATCCTGAGCACATTCTAGATGTCATTTCCGCCTACGAGAACGTAACAACCAATCTCAATGCCCACAGCGAAAACAGATTTCCCACCGCAGAGGAATTACGTCCTCTAGTGAAAGCCGGACACTCTGCATATGGCCTCGCAGCATTGAACAACGGTACCTTATCAAGTGGAGCAGAACTCCTCATTTCTTCCGTAAACAGCAGCGAAGAAACACTTTACGTACTTCTCTGGGGTGGTGCCAACGTCCTTGCCGAAGCCCTCCACCACATAAATCTCACAAGCACTCCTTCCCAACTCTCTTCCTTCACCAAGAAACTTCATGTCTATTCGATCAGCGATCAAGACAACTCGGGCCCTTGGATTCGTAAGCATTTCCCGAGTATAACTTACATAGCTTCCGTGCACGGCTGGAACATGTACAATAACGCAGCCTGGACCGGCATCTCGGGCGACCTCAACTACGGTTTCGATTTAGGAGGTCCCAACACCTCACTCGTATCACCAGATTACATACGCACACACTTCCAAATCGGTCCTCTGGGTGCCAAATACCCAGACGTCGAGTACATCATGGAAGGCGATTCACCATCATTACTCTACGTTCTGCCCAACGGGCTCGGTGTCCCAAGTCACCCCGAATACGGTAGTTGGGGCGGAAGATACATTCTCTCCGACATCTCGGGCGCTTCTTACCATTACGCCGACACCGTCGATCGCGTCACCGGATCCAACGGAAACACTTTCGTGTCCAACAAAGCCACGATCTGGCGATGGAGACAAGCGTATCAGAACGAAATGAGTGCCAGAATGCAGTGGACTTTGTCATCGAACTACAGTTCCGCGGTTCACCCCCCGAAGGTCGTGGTTAACGGATCTGCTGGTTTGCAGCCATTGAATTTGCAAGCTGAGCCTGAGGAAAAGATAAAATTGATTGCTTCGAGGTCCGAGGATATGGATGGGAAGGGGTTGACGTTTGAGTGGATGCATTACAAGGATATCACCGCCACGAATAATTGGAATGTTGGGTACAAGGTGCCTCAACTCAACTTCACTTGCTTGGATGAGCTGTGTTCGAGTGTTGAGTCGAAGATGCCGACACGGGATCTTGCTTGTCCCAAGGGTAAGTGTGATTCCTATCATGTTATCTTGTCTGTCACTGGAGCGGGTGAGAATGGCATGACTAGGTATAAGAGAGTCATTCTTGATATGCAGGAGTCGAGTCAAGGGTCTCTATGACTGAGACCTGGACTCGAGTAAAGAAACAAAGAATCAAAGATCAATCTCATTGCTGAGACGTTTACTGTGAATTGCCCTCATGTTAATTACTCAATGAAATCGATTATATACATTATACATTAGCACGCATTACATATGTCAATATGAATCTCCAAAAGGCCTAGATCACTATGTTATGTTAACGCCATGGCCACTTTGAATACTTCTATAGCGCCTTTTACAAACAACCGTATTCTTCTTCAGTTGCAAGAAAGCTCTATTAATCATAAGACGCATGTAAAGACTGCAACTATGACGACAAGCAACAATGGCCGACATGACGGTGGCGATAGCCTAGCACTTCCAGATGTGGTCTTTTGGTGGCTTTGAGTGGAGACTGAAGAGGCAGGATCGGGCGTGATACTTGAGCTGACAACTGCAGTTTGCGGCGGTGTCATGTAAGTGGTCGAGGCCGGCGATGCGGAAGGGGTTTGAAATTGTCCTGGAAAGTTCGGTGTGGGTATCGCGACTGCAGTTCCAGGCCGTAAAGCCAGGGGTGGATCAAATATGAAGTTGGGCAAAGCTTCGTCGAACATGCTACACGTCGACCATGCTGGCACCAGATTGCGAACTTCGGTCGGCATTGCCAGGATCGGATTCAAGTCTGACCATATAGTCGAACATTGAGGAGGTGGAGTGTAGCGTTGCGCCGTGCCATTGATTTGTGTATATGATAGATCCGTGCTGCAGCGATTCATGCAGTTATAAGCGCTGGCAGGCCATGGGAAGTTGAGGTCAGCATAGTTCAATGGCGTTCCTTGGCCTCTTGCAGAAAACCATCCTCCACACTGCGTCGAGATTGCGCTTGAAGGAAGTGGTAGGATGAAGTTGTCGAAGGAGGGACCAATACGATTTCCAAATCCTTCTTGATAGGCAAACAACGACTGGAAAGATATGTAGACAGTTCCAGAAGTAAGAGTCGTCCCTAAAGCTTCTATCGTGGTAGGTCCATTGGTATTGGTGATTGTGATACCGTTGGACTGGCACTTATCACTGCCTGCAGTCGTAACAGGAAAGTATGCCAACTGAACGGGGCCACCGGCAATCAGACACGGAAGACCCAAGTGCGCAGGGCTACCACAGAGAGCATTGAGCGTGATGTCCTCCCAAGATAGACCACTATTGTAGTACAGATATTGACAGTCCTCAGACGAGGCTGTACATGGGCGAGAGCTCGCGAACGTGGGCGTTCCTACTGTCAACACCTTGGGAAAGACTGTCGTAGAAGTGACATTAGATGTCAGAGTCAATGGATCAAGGTCGACACGAGCAGACCCATCGCAGAGCTTGTAGGTCGACAAACTTCCAGTAGGATAAATAGTCGATACGGCAGGAAGTGTTTGAATGATGGTAGTGTTGACAGAGTACGTCGACCAAGACTTCTCAGCAATCTCATGTTCGTACCAATCCGTTGAACTCTGGCGCCACGAAGAATAGGCCAAGTAACAGGAATATGCAGGCTGACTGACTGCGGCTTGCGTACTGATGTTTGTGACAACATCTGTTAATTTCAAGTCCCTTACGTCGCGCTGGGGATTTGAAGCAGTGCAAAGCGCTAATGTTGTGGATGCAACATTGTCAAGGCCCGATCCTAGGAGCGGCTCATCTCCCGAAGAGCGTTCGTCGATACTCGACGACTTCCCGTTTCTATCGGATGGCGCACAATTATGAGCCGGATCATCTTTGACTTGGTTCGCATCGCAGAGGCCAGCAAAAGAGAGAACCAGAGATAGCGCCACCAATAGGCTCAGATTTGTCCGTTGCCCCTCACGGGATAACCCCATTTGTGCTGGTCAACAAATAACGTTTACTTGACTGCGGCATTGAAAGAGCCAAGGATCAAGAGCCAGAAGCAGTTATTTCCACCACCGTTTGCGAGCGTCGGACTTGCTTGGTATATGTCTTGATGGTCAACAATCGAAGAGGGGATTCGGAGGGATAATATGGAAGCAACAATAATATTGATGTCTAGCAAAACGATGAGGGAAGCCAAGGAAGGAAGTTCTAGCCAAGCGTCAGCCCTGCCAAGCGCTGCCATCGGTCGGTCTCGGTCGGAATCCGGCTTTTCGGACATATCGTTCTCCTTGAAACCTGTTCCCATGTCGTTTCCTCTCCGATTGAAATTGGGGCAAGATAGATGCAGCTTCTTGTTGTTCTTTTCTAGCAGTCACCAGTGTTGCTACTGGCGAACGCGCTTACTCGTGCAATGTCCTGTCTGGTTTCCGGGTGGATGTTGACCAATGCTGCGTCCTGGCACCAACGTTCACAGTGCTGTATCGCTCAGGGATATTGAGATCTTTCAGGCTCCAGCAGCCATTCTCCATTTAATTGGCTACGTTATCCATTACCGTATGGAACCGGGGTGGTTCATAGCATCGATGAAGTTGCACTAGCATTATTCATGCTCAAACCCACTTGCCCGGAACTGAATCTGGTTCGGTAGTTGAGCTATATTCAACGTCTATTGTAGGCGTACGATAGTTCAGCCTCAGGGCAAACTCGAACATCCGCAATTTTAATGAGCAAGAAACGCTCGTATGACGGATCTGGACATGTACTGACTCGTCACGTCTCAGCACCCCATGCTCGAACGTATTAGTCCTTTTCGACCAAGACACAGGAGAGTCCCAAGAACAGAGGTTGGTATCCGTGCCGTAGTAGCCAAGACATTGGTGAGATATTGACATTCACGGCCTGACTTAAAAGATCTTGGGATTTAGTGCCTACTGAGGATTCTTTCAAAACCAAGGGCATGTAGGCAAGATGGAAGCGTCTTTGATGACCGCCAATGTTGCGCTGGGTACCAGGCATGATAGAGGATGCGATTCATAAGCACTCAATAGGGCAGCCATCCCTCGATTGTGCTGCGAAACCCGTTTTTCCTTCACAACTTGAGCAATACCTCCTTGGAAACATGTTCAACGGTTCCAGGTGCCGCGGACGACAGTGGGCCATCTCAGTATCCAAAATTGGATACACGAGAATGTAGGCTCTATAATATACGGCTCAAACTGCTGCCCACTGCACCCGGGGTCATTCTTCCTCTTGGTAATGCCTTTTCCATCTTTGAATCAACCCTTCAAGGTTCTTCTGTCCAGCTGGCCCTACTGACACTAGATTGATCATCAAGACCAGTTTCAGTATGGCTGCAAGATTGCCATTGATGGAGGTCCTATTTCTGGTGCTCTCCTGTTTGGGCATGGTCCTCGCTCAGAGCACTACTCTCTCGAGCTCGACGAGTACAATCACGACTGCACCCTCAATGCCTTATGTAGGATCTGATGGATATACCACCGTTGCCTATCCTCCCATCTGTACGCAGATCAGCTATGACATATACGCCGTCAATGATACGGCAGGTAAGCTCTTGATCTGCTATGATCGCGAGATCAGCGCGACCATTAGTCTCCAAGCTTTGAAACGGGTATCTTGAAGACTGACGCTCCTAAATAGTATCTGTATATGTGCGGCGCTGGGTCAGGCGGTACAACAGCATCAGTAGCTAGCAATGTCGCAAACTGGGATGCATGCTTCGCCATCTGCGATTCTTTCAACAATGGAGACTGCTCTGGATTCACCTACAATCAGGGAGCGTAAGTAGCATAGCAAGTCGTTGTCTCTCGTTCTAGAACTTTGTCATCGAAAGGTTGCTGATTCTATCCTCACCTTTAGACTCTATGGAAATGGAACAGGCCAATGTCTTATCAAGACCGGCAAGCCTAACTGGTTCGCTTCGACAAGTACGCAGGCTTAATTTTATACATGTGCTGTTCTGACAATGACCAGACAATATGCTCAGTACCAGAATTGCGGGTGTCCCACGTTCTGCGTATTCGATTCCTTCGACTGCGGTCATTGTAAGGTCAAGTACGACGTATACTCAGGGAGCTAGTACCACTACCACTACAAAAACAAGCAGCACGACGGCCACGCCAGCCTCCACTTCTTCACAACCCACAGCAACCTCGTCTTCAGCATCGTCTTCCGCTAGCACTTCGGCTGGTAGCTCGACCGCAACAAACTCTCCAGGCTTGGCGGCAACCACATCGAGCAGCGTTTCTCTAAGCGCTGTGCCTGCTAGTACCTTGTCTTCGAGCACATTAACCTCGAGCACGCTTATTTCGAGCACGCTGACCTCGAGCACGCTGATCTCAAGCACATTAACCTCGAGCATCAGTTCTACAAGCACTACCTCTTCAAGCACTGCCTCTACAAGCACTACCTCCCCAAGCCTTTGTCCTTCTATCGACGGGCAAAGTATCACTGACACCAACAATATCACTTATACTGTTCACTGCTCATCAGATTCAACACAAGGGTCGTACACCAATGCTCAAGCGTCAAGCTCATATCTCGATTGTATGACAGCTTGTGATGCTGCTAACAGCACAGGTTGCACAGCATGGACTTACGTTGGCGGCAACTATGGAAGTGGAAGCGGGACCTGTTGGCTGAAGACAACACTCGGCAACCTTTCACCCGCTGGTGTAGGTTACATCTCAGGCGGCCGCCCTTCTGCATCAACCAGCTCAGTTTCATCCTCGACTTCATCTACCAGCTCTTCCGTTTCTACTTTCAGCGCAAGCAAAGTCACTACAACGAGCTTGCAGACCACTACCAGCACTAGTACTGCGAAAGGATCTTCAGCCACGGGAGCGACGGATCTCTGTCCAAACTACAACAATGCCGTATACACTGACGCCAATGGCGTTGCGTATTCTGTTTATTGCGGATATGATACTACTACTGGGTCTTTCGGGAGTACGTCGACAGCAAACATGTCCATGTGTTTAGCAGCATGCGACTCGACAGCCAATTGCATGTCGATTTCATATACTGGAACCACATGTTATTTCAAATCAGCCTTCTCTGCCACCTCGGCAAACGCAAATGTGTACAGTGCCACATTGTTCAATTCTCATAACTACACAGCCCCATCGACATACAATAGCACCTCGAACTCCAGCTCGACCGGATGCGGTGTGGCTCTTCCGGCTGGTCTATCAGCAGGTGGACCCACAACCACGATGTACATAACCTCGGGAGGACAAAACCGTTCTTACAACATTCATATCCCCTCGTCCTACAACATCAACAATTCTGCGCCTTTGATTGTGGCTTTCCACGGTCGCACCGAAACTGCCGCTACGATAGAGGGCTACTCAGGCCTCTCTTCAGCCACATGGAATCCATATGCCATCACTGTGTACCCTCAAGGCGTGTCGGTAAGCTCTCTTGGAACCTTGCTCTTTCGTAGTACTCGGCTGACCTGACAGAACCAATGGGAAGGAGACCCTAACGCTATAGGGTCAGGTATTGATGACATCCAATTTACACTGGATCTTGTTGGAAATTTGACATCAACATTTTGCATCGACCCTGGTCATGTTATGGCTGTTGGTCACAGTAATGGTGGCGGTTTCGTGGGTAGCATAGGTTGTCATCCGGTGCTTTCGACAAAGTTTACCGCGCTTGGAGTGTCCTCTGGAGCAGAATACACCAACACAACTGATGCCGCTTGTACTGGGTCCACGCCATACACTGTCACAACCAACAACCTAGTTGAGTCTGTGTGTACTCCAGGACGATCAAACATACCAGTCATTGAGATACATGGTGATGCAGACACTACAATTCCCTATTTCGGAGGACCCAGACGTGGTTATTGCTTACCCACCATGCCTCACTGGGTAACAGATTGGTCACTTCGTAATGGGCATTCTGCTGATAACATTACAACATCATCCAAAGGTGGCAACGTCACGAAGTACGAATTTGGTGCTTCTGACAACATGCGCGGTATCGTCACTCACTACAGACTCTCGGGATGGATTCATGCTTGGGCAAGCTTGAACGCGGGTGCCCTGATAGATGCTACTCCCATCTTTCTTGACTTCTTCTACAACTATGCCAATCAGAGCAGTCTCATTTCAGCCTCTTCAACTGCACCAAGCTCTAGTTCCGCGAGTTCATCACAGTTTAGCTCTGCTTCTCTCGTGGCTACTTTGAGCAGCACGTTGGCGGCCTCTTCGACGGGTGTTTCAAGTTCGTGGATGACTTCTAGTTTCTTCTCGAGCTCATACACATCCTACTGGTCGAGTACGGCCAATATCTCAGCCACGGCGAGCTATTCTAGTGCACTCAGTTCCTCTGAGACGAGTCTTTCGAGCGCATCTTCGGGTCTTGCGACTGCATCCTACTGGTCGAGCCTCACAGCTTATTCCGCCACAGCAAGTTATCCTAGCACATTTGACTCATCTACATACATTCCTAGTCCCACGGCCATAGCACCCGAGTCTGCATACGTAAGCACTGGAGAGTCAGACACGCCGAGCTCTGCTAGCTACAGTACAGCGTGGTCCGCCTCAAGCAGTGCAATTGCTTCGGTATCATACTCTAGCCCTGGAGTCTCACCTACATCAGCTTCTCCAGACATCTACCCTGTTGTCAACCAGGGATACGCATCCGGAGCAGTGTTCACGTCAACTCCAGAATCGGCTTATCCGACATACGAGCCAGCTTCGACCGCGAGTACTTGGTACAGCTTGGATGATATCTACTCCTCAAATACGGGCCTGGCCGTGGTGTCTTCGTCTTTTTCAGCTTCTACAAATACCGATCAGTCCACAGTGGCTACCGGTACTGACAAAGCTTATACGTCACAGACGGTGTCTACACTACCTGCTCAGTTGTCTGAGTCTGCTTATCCAATATACGACGGGATCCAAACTTCAAGTGTTTGGACTGCTCCTAGTGGCATGTCTCTCTCAAATTCAGATCCAAATTCTTTGCCTTCATCTACAACAGATCAAGATGGACTTCCGACTACGGCAAGACCAAGTCTCAACCAGGCTTACGCACTGACATCCTCATCGATCTCTGATATATCTCAAACTCTTGGTTCATCATATTATGTGGCTCAAGCTTCCAGCACAGTTAAAATGTCATTGACTTCTGGGAGCGAGGCTACTGAGTCCACTACTGGCTCGTACACCGCAACCTCATGGTCGGGTGATAGCATTAAGTACACGCAAGCAGATGTCTCCTCGAGTCCATCTCCTACGCAGGTTTATTACAGCTCATCCGATACAACTCTGGTTATTGATGATCAGGCGACTTCTAGTCTTCTATATCCGTATCCCACAACGACATCGGATGTCGTGCTCAACAAACAATTTTCTGGTAATGCGACTGACATTGGCAACAATACATCAAATCATAACGCTACATCAGCTAGCAATGCTACATCTAGTATCAATGTCATGTCTACTAGTGATGCTGCATCTACCAGTGATGCCATCTCTAATACTGACAGCACGATTATGAGCACGCTTGCACCAACTACAGTCAGTGCCGATACTTTACCCAGCAGCGCCTCGATCATTGAGAGCTTATCGACAACCAACATAGTATCGGTCACGGTCAGCGGCGTATCTATCACAGAGACATCATCTGTCTTCGAAGACTCCAGTACATTCGTAATCTCTCCAACGACAAGCAATCCCACAAGCTCCGTGTCGGATTCTGGCCAGAATATTCCACTGAACTCACAGTCAGTTGTGGAAGAACCGTCCAGCACCTTTTCGTCAGGGGACGCTGCAACATCAGTCTTCGTTTCGGTTTCCACGGTAGTCAGGGATGCCTCTCCTACTGTCACATCTGATCTTGATGTCACACCCTCATCGTCTAGTACGTCTGATTCATATGCACCAGTGTCGTTGCAAAGTGCTGCAACGACGACTGGTGCCGGACAGAGCAACTATATAGCGAGCTCAACATACAATAGTGATTCGGCATCAGCTTTGGAGGCTACAAGTGACGCTAAAACTTCCGCGATCATGATATCTACTGCAGAGGCTGCGTCTCCAGCCTTCTCAAGTGGTAGTCTTCTCGAGCCAGGTTCTGTTAGCTCTTCCAGCGCGCGATCTCCACCCGAGTCAAGCCACAAGATACCTACCTCCCTTGCACAATCGACGAGCTCATTGATGGCAGCTGATATCGAATCTTCGGTTATTCGCTCTTCAACTAATACTGTTGCGCCAGTTCCAAGTGCAAGTCACATAAGCACAAGTGCACCTAGCAGAGAAGTGGTGTACTCGACAGGCTCACTAAGCTCCGGCACTAATAGTGCTGACATGACAAGCTTGACATCATCGGGAAGCACGAGCATTTCTGATTCACAAACGACTACTCAAGTGGTGTCTAGTAGTTCGACTGTGATTGACATATCGAGCACTTACTTACCTTCATCCACTAGCCGTACTGGAAGCCAGACAAGTGTACTATCGAGTTCTGCAAGCTTAAAAAGCGAGAGTCCAACAATAACCAAAAGTTCAAGTCCTGCAACAATCACTGTAAACAGCTTGCTAAGTTCCAGCAGTGAGGTTCTATCGACAACCTCAAGTGTGAGCATTTCGGCCGATTCTAGTCACTCGGACCTTTCTACAACACACACAAACCCTTCCATCTCGACCCACGGTGTTTACACTGGGACGTCCACTACTATGTCCAAGATCACGAATGTTCATACTATGCGTGGGCAGAAACTGAGCAGCAGCGCCAGCACCCGCAGCAGCGCCAGTACCATCAGCACCACCAGCACCAGCACTAACATCAGCACTGCTTCGGTGAGGGATGGAGCTGGTAAACCACTTCAGACGTCTTCGTCTGCATCGATTGAAGAAGCAGCCAGTACGGTGATCACGGACAGCAATCAGTCTGAGACACGGACTTTGGACCAAGTTGATTCAACGACAACCAGCAGTACTACCACACTAATGGCCAAGATCACAGCAATGGCCCCCCGTCGTGGAGAAAAGCTCGGTGCTACTCGTGCTGGTTCGAATATAGCACCAGCTTCGAAGACTTCGGCTGTACTCGTAAGAGCTTCAACAGGGACGGATAGTGCAAGCAGCGGCACTACTTTGCAGACGATTATCAGCAAATCAAGCCATCCATCTACTACAACACCCAGCACGAGCACAACCTCTAAAGTGACGGTTGGTAGCTCCAAGGCATCGGCTATCGACTCAAGCTCGAAAGCGGTCACCAGCAGTTCCAAGGTCACGACCAGTACGAACAAGGCAAGCGTCGCGCACAACTCATCGCTGAACAGCCAGGTGTTGAAAGCTAGCACGACTTTTACTTCAAAGTCTACCAGCGTGATTAGAGGCCAGTCCATTGTGAGTCAGGGCAACAAACTCAAGACCTCAACGACCAGTTCGCAAAAGGCATCGACGTCCACAAAATTGTCGTCAAAGTCTACGGCCACGTCTACCAAGACTTCGGCCGCCACAGCAGCGAACAAAGTCGCCAGCACACAAGTCAAAGCAGCTCAAACCACATCACCCGCAGCAAAATGTCCCAGCAGCAGTTCATGCTCAACACTCAACAACGTGATCTGCAACGATTCTGCCGGAAAAGCCTATCACCACTACTGTGATAAGAACGTGGCTAGTGGCACGATGTTGAATAAGATCTTGAACTCGGGGACATATGACGACTGTCGTGTTCGCTGCGATGGCATGAGCAGCAAGTGTACGGCGTTCACTTTCACGGCCAGTAGTGGTGCTTGCACAATGTACTCTACTGTGAAGAGTACAACTACTTCTGCTGGGGTCAGGTTTGCTCAGAGACGTCCTTCTTTGGATTCATCGAGGTGAATGTACCGGGGCTTGCTGACCTTTCTTATGTTTTTTCTTTCCTTCTTCTCTGAGTTCATGTTCTCCTTTTCTCCATCATGTTTCTTTTGTGAGATAGTTTTTGACATCTTTCTTTTGACCAGCGCCATGTTTGGCCTCTGCATTTATATATACCCCATCAGTTAGATAGAACTAATGAGACGTACATACTTTAGACCACTGACTCTCCCTTCCTTTGAGTCCCCATTCAGGTAAACAACTCCGATGACACCATCCCTCAACCTTCTAATAGATCGTACATATAACTCAATCCGGCATCTTCGGCCACTTTCACACGCATAGATAAGAAACCAATCCCCCCCTCTCGGAGCTCTCCTCTCCATGGACCCCCTCCTCAGCAGATCGACAATCAATTGCGGAGAGCGGACGGCGGCGTTTGGGAAAAGACGACACTAACCCCAATGCAGCAGGTTCAAGCGGTTCCCTCTGTTTCGTCGTTGGGTTCTCGAACGCTTATTACCTATGCATCTAGATAAACGTACTTTGCTACGTATCTCTCAGGGTTTCCGGAGGGGTTTTTGGTCTGATAGGGCAAGTGTATGCGGATATGTGTATGTGGACTAGGTCATGTGGTCGTCCCCCTCTGTTCCATTTAGTAATATCTATTTGTTTGGAACTTGGGTTGCAAAGAGATCTGTGAAGACAGAGGAAGGTGGTTCTATGTAGATGTCTAGTCCTGATCTTTGCTATCGAAGGAGATACCGATAGGCCAGAGGAAGGCGAGAAGGAGGAAGAATGTACGTGTATCATGGAAACCGGTTACCCGTATTTGCGACATGGAAGCTAAAAAGCGGGTTAGGCCGAATGCAATCCTCCAAGGGCTTTGAGTTTACCATTGCGCATGCCTGCTCTTGCTGGAAAAACGTGGGAGGATTGTGTTACTATTACTTACTTAGACTAGTAGGATAGGGCTGTAGATCAGATGTCCTAGTATCTTGATTGTTCTTACATATCAAAACTGTCACTTTGCAACCCCCTCCTTTTCTCTCTTCCTCTTCTTACAACTACATTCACCGGAACAGTACATCGTACTATTTGCTCATCCAAACTCTCGACTCTCAATACATACACCCGAACGAATATCTTCGTAACGCTTGTCTCGACAACGACCGTATCAAAGCCCTTCCAAAGGCATATCGGATAGCCAGATATTGATGTCGTTTTTCGTCGCCATCCACAAACGCACCGGCAGGACCTTCATCCCCCTCAGTAACTACAGTAGTGATACCAATAAACCCAATAATAATTTACCTTCATCATGGAGGGCAGCATCGATCGTCAAGAGACAATCCATGTCAACAAGCCAACCATGAATGATGCTGCCAACAACAAGAACCAAGTCAAAGGGTTGAGTGGTATCACTACTGGCGCTGTCGAGGGGGATGAGGTCCGCTTGGTTACCTTGGCTGATTCCAAACAAGCTGCAATGTGCTTGGCTGAAGCCTTTGCCGAGGACGACGTCGCTCGTTACGCTATCGACACTCCTGACCGTGCCCACTGGACTGCGAAACAGAAATGGGATTTGCATGTGAGCATCTTGGAGTACATCACCTATGCTCACATCCTCAAAGGTCAGGTGTATGCCATGGGTGCCGATTATGGCTGTGTCGCTCTCTGGTAAGTCCCTTCCCTTTTCTCCTTCCATCTTTTTCTTCCCAGCTTGCTCGCTTCTTCAAGTGATTTTGCTTGTTTGGCTCATTCAAAGAGTCAGGATGCCCCCAGGCCAGAACATGGATGACTACATGACCCTTCTCCGTAGCGGCTTATGGAGACTCTGGTACAAGCTTTCTACCGAAGGCAAGACTCGTTTCTTCGACGAGTTCTTCCCTTTGTTGCATGATACCAAGCATGAAGTCATGGGTCTCAGAGATGACGATTCTTATTACTTGGTCTACATCGGCACTAGACCTGCTGCTCGCGGTAGAGGTCTCTGTCGTAAGTCCATCGAGTTCATGACCAAGAAAGCGGATGCCGAGGGAAGAGCTTGTTATCTTGAGAGCAGCAACCCTATCAATCCGATCATCTATCGCAAGCTTGGATTTGAGACTGTCAAGAAGATTCATCTCAAGAGGAGAGAGGATAAAGATGTTGAGATGGAGATCATGGTCCGCGAGCCTCGTCCTTGTGAGACGAGATCGTCGTCTACGAGTCTGGAAAAGGTTGATAGCCTGTTCTCGAATGCGTCGGGGATCCAGCAGGTCTCGGTCTCGATGAAGATTGGAGGAGAGAAGGAGGCGGTCGCGAGAGTTGCTCTCGTTTGAAGGTGGGCTGTTGCGCTTTCTTGTTTTGTCATCAGGTATCCTCGTCTGTTTCGTGTTCCTACCCACGTCGCTCCTTCCCTGCTTTCTACCAACAAGGGTTTGCTCTTCTTGCTCTTGCGTTCTTGCTCGCGTCGCTCGTTTCTTGCAATTCAACAATAATTTTCTGCTCTTCCTCTTCTTCTAGTGGAACGCAACTAGTCCTTCTGCCAAGTCAAGTCTAGTCTAGTCAATCACGTGGCTCTGTCCCTCTCGATATCTCATAACCTCGTATGCGCCTTGATGTGTCACGACATGATGCGACGATTTTGTACAAATGTTTGTTTGATGATTATGCCATAACTCATGCCAGTGTGGTATCATGCTGAAACGCCGTGTATGCTTCCTTTAATAGTCTGAAATGCGAACAGAGATGTAACAGAAGGACGAACAGTTCTATAGGAAATAGTCCCTGACTGGATCTGACCCAGTATGTTGTTGTTGGTTCTGCTGTTCGATGCGGTGAGCGTCGTTCTCGGGGGCAGCATCGAAAACGTTCCACATCCTTTCGCCTGTTGGGCCGACTTCAAGAACACTGGCCTTGTTGCCGCAGCGGTAGCAGTAATTTGGAGCACTCCAGACGGTGGAGAGTCGGTCATCAAACATGACCATATACCCCTCGTTGCAGAGTTGGTGCGCGCGAAGGATATGCGTCATGGAGTTGACTTGGAGGAATTTCTTAACGACTTGTGCGCCGAATGTGTAACCGGCGCCTCTCGGACTCAGGGAGAACTCGTCGCGGTCGGCATCCGGATCACTCCAGACCAAATCGGCCATAGGCCCCTCATGGGGAATTTCTCTAAAACGGTCTATGATCTTGATTTGATCAATGCTGTGGATGCTAGGACTCAGACCTCCATGGACACAGAAGATCTTGTCGTCGATGACGCATGACAAGGAGAGGTAGTCGAACATGTCGGTAAAGTGATGCCAGACAGCGGCGTTGCCGTATTTGCGACTGCATTCGGTGTAGAAACCGTAGGATTGTGTTACGCCACGTGATTCGTGGTTGCCGCGGATAAGATGGACGCGGTGTGGGTAGCGTAGCTTGAGGCAGACGAGCAACGAGATGGTTTCGACACTAAAGAGACCGCGATCGACATAATCGCCTGGACAAGGTCAGAAATGAAGGCGACAAGTAGGTCGCGTGCACAGGCAGATACACACCAAGGAAGAGGTAGTTGGTATCGGGACAGGGACCGCTGATTTTGAATATCTCTAGCAAGTCAAAGAACTGGCCATGAATGTCGCCGACGACGGTGACGGGAGCTTGGATATGCACAACATTGCTCTCTTTCATAAGCAACTCTTTGGTCTTTGCACAAATGGCCTCAATGACCGACTCTGCAAGCAGCTCCTTCTGATAGAGGCGAGCAATGCATTCGTCCAGGTCGATGCTGGCTTGGAAGGAGTCAGCGCGGGGCGGGTAGGAGAAGAGTTGCCAGCCTTACATGGAAGACCGGGCATGGTTGCTGCGATATGCGGTTCTGTGCTGTGGTCCGGGGGAGAAGGAGGTGGGCGTGCGGGCGTTGTGTTCAGCAGTTCAAGGAAGTGAAGGCGATATTAGTGCCGCCAAAGACAAGACTCTCTCGAACATTGTCAAGGCAAGACACGACAGGGAATGACTTGGGCAGTTCAGATAGACATGAAAGCCACGTCTTGATGATATTGCTTCTGCTGTCGATGTTCGTCACTCGCTTGCTCACTCACTCACTCACTCACTCCCGAACTCGCCGCATCACAAATTCTAGCACCAACAGGTTGCCAAGTTGTCCGCCCGTCTGTGCGTCGAGCTCTGAACAGCAGCCTCGGCTACGGGCGTTTTGATTGGCTCATTTGTTAATTTACCGTCTTCTAAACAGTTTGGTTGTGCTTTGTAAATAATAATCTTTCCACCTTGCTTTGCTGCAGCTCTGTTGCTACCTTATCCTTTGTCGATACAGGACACCTACCTGTTTTACAGCTCGGCCCTCGAGCAGGCCATCATCTACCAAAGCAGGAAGCAGCAAACGCAAACACACCTCTGACAAACAGGCTTGTTTCTTTCTGTCGCAGTCCCGCACCTTGCCGTCTTCTTGTCTGCCCGTGCATTCGCGTCTCTTCTTTTCCCATCAAATCATCGCATTGCACAAGGTGCTTGATATCCCTCTCTTGCAACTTTTCTTCTCGCTTTTTCATCTCACCCTTCTCTCCTTGCCCATGGCATTTCTTTGATCAAAATTTTCTTCAAGCCCTTCATATCAGCTTTGTTGCCCCTTTCTTCTATATCCAAATTTTTGATAGTGGCCTAATCGGATTGGGTGGTGCCCAGCATGTATACTGCGCCCGCCGCCCAACATCCGTATGTGCCACCATATGCGGCGAATGGCTATGCTGTGCCTGCTGTTCCAGGCCCTTACGGTCGGCCTCCATACCAGCCGACGCCGGTTTATGGTGCACAGCCTTACCAACAACAGCCTGCATCCACAGCACATCATGGGTGAGCAGATTTCTATTCTTCTCTAACCTCTTTCCCCGTTCATGTCGAACTTTTCTGATGTCTTGTTCTTCAGTCCGCCGCTCAAGAAACAAAAGGGTAATCCCGTCATAACTCGTTACCCTCCACCCCCAAACTATAGACCTCCAGCGACATATGCTGCAGCTCCTTATTCTGCGCAGCCCTATTCTGCTCCACCAGAGTATCAACAACCCCAACAAGCCTATGCTCAACCAGCATATCAACCATATCAACAACCACCTGCCGCAGCCTATCAACCACCAGCATCTTATCCTGCGCAGCCAGTGTATGATCCCAATGTAGCTTACCAACAGCCTCCCTACCATCCTCCACAGCCTGATCAGCCATATGCTGCCCCCGCTCCTGTAGTTTATCCTCCTCAGGAGCAGTCTGGCTACTACGATGCAAATGGTGCTTGGCTGTCCTACAGCGCGCCTTCTGTCGCCTCGTATGGAGACACCCCAGCTTACTATCCTGCTGCGAGTGAAGACGGTCATGCGCCCTCACATACGCGCCAATCTAGTCTTGACTTTGGCCTAGACTTTGATCTGGAGAGTGAAGTGGGCATGCAAGCTGAAGAAGTCCAGCCAGAGCTCAGCCTTGGACTCATTCGTCAGTTCTCTCGAAACCATTAGTTGTTAGGTGACGTTGCTGATTTGTTCGACAGTTTGGCATCCTCCGCAGCCCACGAATACACCCCTGCCTTCAGTATTCGTCGAGACGGCCGAAGATTGGCTGGAAAAGGCCAAGGCAGCCGATGGCAAGCATGCTTACATGTTTTCTCAATACTTCCCACCTGAAAAATCTCGTGATATCGCGCCCAGTGTTCGTGAGACCGAAGCGTGGGAGAAGGCCAAGGACGACCTCGTGTTTGTTGAATTTGGAAAGACATGCGAGACTGTACCGCTTCTCGCTGTCATTGCTAATCGCGATCGCCCCGATGCTGTTATAGAACAACTGAAGCCGGTGACTGAAGGCGATGGTGCTGTCGAGTCCGACAGTGCTCCAGCAAACCAAGGCCAGCGCAGCGAATCAGGTGAGAATGGAAAGCCTCAAGACGAAGATCAGTCGGATGGTGATCAGGCTATGGACATGAGCGAGTCGGAAGATGAGCCTGTCAAAAGCATGCCCAAGCCTGTTCTCCACTCTTTGCCCCGGCCGGTACTCGCTCCTGCAACTCGAAGACAAGTCACCATTCTGGACAGTCTTGAAGAAGCTCTTGTGTCGAAAGAGCCTCCGAAGTATGAGAGACGTAATTCGAGGGCACCTGCTCGCCACTCCAGGTCACGGTCTCCAGAGAAGCGGAGCAGGCAAGGATCACAGCAACCAAAGGCAAAGCCTGGACCTCTACCCAAGGACACGGCTCAAGAGAGTATCCTCGCTGCGCTCGGCGTGGAAGGATCCCCTAAGCTGGTCTATCCAACTCCTCCTCCTGCCTTTGGTCCTACAGCTCCTCCCCCTGGCAACCGGTACGTACTTGCATTGATTGTAGTGATTCATAAGCTGACCTCTTGGGATAGCCGAAATCCTCAGATGAGTGGCCCCCCTCCACAATCTCAGAATGGCAGGTACAATGCATTCCCTTACGGTCCTAATCTACCTCCACCTCCACCGCCACCGCGCGAGGCTCGTTCACCATCCTTCGACCCCTGGCGTGCCCATGATCCTCATAGTCCCAAATCTACGACATCCCAACACACTGTGGTCGGGTCAGACTTCCATCCCGAGGATGAAGCGCATGACTGGGACATGGATGCCACCCCTAAGGCCAAGGCATCTGCTGTGCCAAACACGGCAGAAAAGGGAGGCAGTGGGAGGAAACGTGCATTCGACGAAGTTGTCGAGGCGGATGATAGACGACGGCAAGACGACGACACACCGAGAGCGAGAAGAAGGCAACAGAGCAGGCAGGATGTTTACAGGTACGTGTGGTTGGAAGAGAAGACGGTCGAAATCA
This sequence comes from Dothideomycetes sp. NU30, assembly GCA_026013035.2. Classification (NCBI taxonomy): domain Eukaryota; kingdom Fungi; phylum Ascomycota; class Dothideomycetes; species Dothideomycetes sp. NU30. The sequence goes on from BSBH01000018.1 coordinate 98,095, forward strand.
GCTAACATCGTGACATAGCCGTTATCGCCGGTAAGCCTTTGACTCGAACATTTCCTGTTCAAATCTTTCGATTCACGGCAGCCATTCTCGATTGTGACTTCTGGAGATCTGTTCTCCTTCCACGGACAGCATGTCTCGGAAAGTTCAAGTACGAAAAGGATATCATCTGCTGGGACTGGAGAACCCAGCACTGATGAGAACGATGATGATTATGACGACGACACCCATGGTAATAGCTCTTTTCCTTCTTCTCCACCTTTTTTCTTTGTCTTTTTTTCTTTTTTCTTGACAGAAAGATTATTCTTGTTAGATTCTTTTCTTTTCTTTTTCTTTCACATCTTGCTTTCCTAAAAGTTTTTCAATGGATAAGCAAACAGTATTTTCTTCAACCGTTTTTCTATAAGAGAGAATTTGCCAATGGCGATTCCTGTTTCAAACCACATCTATATCCTGTTCCGCAAGGCCGATTTTAGAAGCATTGTAAGGCAACGAGTCGAATCAGGTGTCGCTCTCAAGCACGGTAATCAATTTTTCATAGGACCTATACGAGGTAACAGGACATCGTTGGCTGTCAGAGTGACCCTATAGAGCAACGTTGATCTGGTGCAAATGGCTCTCACACAAACACCGCAGCGTCAAGGTTAATATTGCTCTGTTCTGCATATGCAGTAGTGTTTATGGTAGCACTTTCCTTTTCACCGTTTGGGGTGAATAGTCTGTTCACAGACCAAACGTTACCCATAAGAACGAAGCTCACTTGATAAGATGCGACGTTTCAGTGAAGAAGCTTGATTAAGTATCAATTCCTGTAGACCAACATCTTCGTTGAAAAAAGATGGGCGAAGAATTAAACACGGATGGAGTACGAAAATAACACAGGGTAACGCTTCGAAACAAAACAATGCTTCATCTCCATGGACTACTATTACCCCCGGCCCCCAAACTCGCACTCTCAAACTCCATCTCCCAATTGTCCACGTCTGCAAATTTCTCTCTGGCTTTTCTCATCTCAGCACTAATACCATCGTCTTTCTTATCGGCGCCAATGGTACTAACACTGGTATCGGCAGTCTGATCAGCATCTTCAATATCATCGCTGTTGAGTTCACTTAGTTCCGAAGACTCAGATGAGATATGGATTTGGTTTTCTTTGTTGCTGCCACCGCGGGAGTAGGTTGATTGTTTCTTGTTCGTCGGAGCAGTGGTTTTCTTGCGAGGTGCGACTGGGCTGAGAGCGCCCTTCTTCTTCGATTGCGGTGGTTTTTTGGTTCTTGCTTTCTTTGCGCCGCGTCGGGAATCGTCTGAGAAGGAAGTGGTGGTTTCGGCTGAGGAGCTGGAGGGAATGTCGTAGTCGTTTCGAGCGTGGGCGGAACGACGTTTTGGTAGTAATGCACGTAATGCTGCTGTAGTCATGGGTTTTGACTTTGAGGATGGGTTGCCGCGGTTTGATTTCCTTGTTGTTGTAGGAGAGGCTGTTGGTTGGCGTGGTCGTTGCTCTTGTGGGGATGAAGGGCTTATGGGCGAGGGGGGCGGAGAACTGCTGACGGGGTCTGCGTAGGTGTCGCTGAGGAGTCTGCGTTGTTGGGATTCCGTTGTTGCTGGTTCTTCCTCGTCGACCTCGGGCGCTGTTGCGGGTATGGGTTCGAAGTCTTGTTGTTGCTCGGAGAGTTCCCGAGAGGGCGAGGGCAAAGAGGGCGAGGAGCGGATGACTTGAATCTCGCTTTCATCTTCTAGGGCATCCGATTTACGTTTACGACCTCGCGAGCGCTGAGGCGTGGCACCATATAGATCGTCCTCTTCAGGCTCAACTTGTAGTAGTGATGGTGGTGTTTGCGCGCGCTGGATGACCGACTCTTCTGCGACTTCCTCTTCCTGCTCCTTCTCCGCCTCTGCTTGCCTTGCCTTGGCCTTTTGTAAAGGGGTTCCTTCGTCATGTGGTGCAAACTCCTCTTCCTCGTCATCGCTCATACCCAGCGTAAACTCCGTAGTCTCGTCTCCTTCAGGTGCCAGATCAGGATTCTGCACCATTTGCAGCAAACTCGGTTGACGTGCTCTCCTCCTGAAGTTTTGTAAAGCCAGTACAGATGTCTCGGCGCCTGGTGTACTTTGCATCTTGACAGCCGATTGAGGTCTCTGAACCGTTCCAGGTGCTTTGACCGCTGTCCCCGGCACCGCGGTCTGTCGTACTTGAGACGGTGATCGCGGTACCGCTACCGGACGAGCAGCCGGCACCAAAGCCGCATCTCCATCGTTGTTCTCAGCCTCACCGATCCTGCGCTCGGCTTCTTGCTCTCTTGTTTCTTGTACGGGTTGTGGTACAACACCGGCTTGATTCGCCCTTCTATCCTCCTCCATACGCTTCTTCAGCGCATCCAAAGCACCCTTATTCACCTGACTGGGCGCAGCTTTCTTGACCGTTCTCGGCGGTCTTCCTCGCGTCAATGGTCGTTGTACAGTCCTCGGAGCTGGCGCGTCTTCCTTGGTCGTTTCTGGCGTCGTCGCAACAGGCACATCTTTCTCACCAGCCGTGGATTTACGCGTCCGAGTACTGCGAGTCATACTTGTATCCTCCGCTGCTTCTTCCTGCGGTGGTGTTTCCTTTTGCGCACGCGATCTTGTGCTTCGAGTCGCCGTGGTTGCTTTTTTATTCGACGCGGGTTGCGGCTTCGCTGCCGCTTTGGCGGCGCGTTTTGGTGGCATTGGAATCGTGTTTCTGGCGTGTATAGCTTTGGCGATCACGATGATAGCAATTCTGGAAAGAACGATTGGTGTTGAGTGTGGTTGCGACAGATGTGGAAGGGACAGATGGGTGGTGGCTGCCTCCAGTCATGACGATGGAATTCCCGATCCGTGGTCGTGTCGCGTTCGAGACGCGCTTTTCCGTTTTTGGTATGGTTGCCCCTCCCCTCTGCTCATGTAGTTCTTACCTCCGTCGTCTGATTCCTTTTCTCCGACCACATCTACAACAATCAATATTTGGACGTTCAGGATTATCGTCAGGTCTAATCAATGGAATGATGAATATCAGATTGATCACTGTCTGCGAGTGCAGATCTTCTACTATTGCTATCTAGACTTGGTGCTCTCACCTCTCTATCTACTGATCTTATAGAGGCTTCTGGCACGTATCGAGTTTGCTCTGCCATGTACCATCCATGCAGGAGAAAGGTTCAGCTCTGAAATTCTGTATATCGAAGACTTCTGTCTCGTCCCGTACCTCATACTGATCACTGCTCCCAATCTGTCCAACACAGAATCACAAGCATACCCAATCGAACTCAATCTTCTCAATTCGAAAACTCATCAATAACACTCTTCGGGCTGACAAACCTGCCAATAGGTTTATACACCACATCATCCAATCCGAAAGCCTTGGGTCCCCCAATCTCAATACCACGTTCAGTACTCGTCCATTTCTCGCTAGCCGTGATGCCTAGCACAAATACTAACAACCCGTACCGATATTCAGGTGTACCTATCGCCTCACCTGATTGTGCGTCGATTACGGAGATGAGATCTGGTACCGTGGCTAGTGCTTCCTCCGTTCCATCTGGCATCTCCTTGAAGACGGCGATGTTTTCGTTTTTGAACGGGATCTTGATTCTGCCTGAGAATTCTGGGGGATCGCTGGACGAGGAGGAAGTAGCGGTGATGTCGAGATCGTTGGCTTCGATGATGACTTGACCGTACACATGACCATTCCTCAAAGTCCTTTCCACGCCGACAATCTTACCCTTGAAAATCACTTTCGCCGCTTCAGCGCCACCGACTGCATCGACGATACTCTCCGCCACGCTGTCGATCCGATTGGTTTGTCGTGATTTTGCTACCGCGCGACCGATACGCCATGATAATGAGATTGTGTGTTCGACTACCCAGCGTTTGGTTTCTGCGCCGGTGACGGGACCTTCGGCACATCCAACGTGAGAACCCATTTGGGATAGGGCGGAGCGGAGGATGCGTTCTACGGCGTGGTCGGAGACGGCCGAGGGCATGTAGAGGATGTTTCCGTTGCCGTCGGCGCAGGAAATTGGACAGAAGATTGGGCGGCGTTCGTTGAAGACTACAGGGGTCGTTTGCCATTTTGTTGGGTAGGCGCGACCCATCCAGTCGCCGTCGACCTGTCATGATTCAATCAGACGGAGAGCTCTTTGTGTCTTGGTGAGAAAGGTGTACGTACTGTGGGGAGGTTCATGTTTGAGCTAGCTCCTAGGATCATGCCTTGAAGACCGTTGCCTCCACCAATCTCCAGAGCAATCATTGCTGTTGCCTTTGTGTTGCACATCTCGTATAGATAGTTCTGAGCTTGCATCATCCTGTAGCACAGTCAGCACAGATATTTCCTCGCTCTTCGTTCATGGTGGATTCACTTACTCATCGCCAGGAAGTTTTTCGATGCCTACAGTAGGCGATCCTGCTCCACCACCACATCCAACCATGTCATCGTCCTTCAGATCATGTGGGTTGACAACTCTGATGATGCCTCCCTCACGCAGAATGGAACGCATGCGCAGCATGTGGGAATAAGGACTTCCGCCTCCTCCGGTACCCAAGATGTAACATCCGATAGATATCCAGGAGAGGTCGGTCTCGGATACATACCAGACTCGATCGACGACCTTGGGCTTGTAGCTTGATACGTCGACCGGTTCTTCTGATTTCGCTTTCTCGAAGCCATCTGGAGCGATTCCGTTGGTCTTGCCGTGCTTTTCATATGCGTCCATATCGCCGTCTTCATGAAGATCATCGTCATCTGCGGCTTGAACTTCATCCACGCGGTTGAAGTCAAAATCTCCTGCGGCACGTATGATGAATCGAGATTTGTTGGAAATGTACTAGAACCTGTCAGCTTGAAGTGACGCTCAAGACGATACATGGCATACTGGCAGAGGTAACGTTTCGACTTCGACAATCTTGGCCGAGTCTCGTGAAGCACCTGAATCGACGGCCTTTTGTACAGCTTTCTGCGAGATCTGCTCGACCAGGGTAGCAACACTGCTAGTTTCCGTAGACTTGACAGTGTCAATGACCGCACTGACACGAGCGATAGCAGCACCGATTGCATTTGCCACGCCCGAGTATTCAGGTTTGATGACACGACTTGCTCCCTTGAGCTCATCAGGAGCAATGACTGCTCCACCACCAACTAGGAGAACAGGTAGATCTTCTGGTGAGGTTTTCATATTATCGACAACTTTCTCTATCATCTTCTTGACAGCCGTCTCGAAAGCATTGATGCCTTCGGAAGAAATGTGCTGGACTTTGGTACGATCACCAATGCTGATGGTCTTGTCCCCAGCAACTGTGTAATCTGTAGTGGTCGGAACAGTGCCACCAAAGACCAGAGCTTCAGTTTGGATTTTGTAGCCTACACTGTCCGGACCGATAGTCGTTTTGCCATCTTGTTCTCGGATGATTGAACCGCCACCAAGACCAATGCTCCTGACATCGGGACATGAGAAATTCATACGAACGCCTGCAAATTCGGAGAATGCAGCCGCTTGTCTTGGAAAGCCGTTGGCTTGGAGGAGGCCAACATCTGTAGTGGTTCCACCTGTTGCGTGTAAGCGTTATCTCAACCTCTGGTATCAGAGGACATACCGATATCAACCACCATCAAAGCCTCTTTCGTCTCGCCTTGCACCAGATATGCAGCACCTCTCATACTGTTCGTAGGTCCACTCGAGAACGTCCTGATTGGCAATCGAGAAGCCATCTGTCCCGTCAGTACCGTACCGTCGTTCTGGGCCAGGAAGACAGGGCACTTCAAACCCAGTCTCTTGATAGGCTCCTGGAACGAACGAATAGTCTTTCTCGCAAAAGGCAAGATGGAAGCATTCAAGATTGCAGCGTTTTCTCGTTCCAGGAATCCAAGATTGGCCACCTCTTTTGAGAGCACGACGTGACATTCTGGCAGGACTTCCTTGACTATCCGTGCAGCATGTTCTTCCTGCTGATATGTCGTGTCAATTGGACTGAACACACCATTGATAACGATGCTTCTGATGCCTTTTTCCTTGATAATGGCGCATTGTTCCTTGATTTCATCCTCGTCGATTTCGGAAATCAAGTTACCGTCCACTTTTGTGACGAGTTAGCATGGCAGGCGTGTTTCCTTCTTACAACGAGCAACACTGACCTTCCAGACCACCTTTGAGTAGGGCGTGATATCCGAGAATGAGTCGTCTCATATCATCTGGCCAGTCGATGCAAGGTGCGGCATGCTTACTGAAAGGGCCACAGAGACGAAGAACTGCGACTCGTGCCAGACGTGCCGCGTCTCTTTCTACCACTGCATTGACGAAATGCTAGATACAAGTCAGTCTTTGGATAAACGCGACATCTGCTTGGACACATACTGTCGTGCCGATAGTCACGGATGCCACATCTTTGGGATCGACATTCGATTGTTTGAACATGGAAACCAGTGCATCATTAATTCCCAGACTTGGATTGGTGGTAGTGGGAGCTTTGTGCCTTCCAAGTTCGTCAGCATATATATCTTCATGGAGAAGAAACAACCTCGTCAATTACCATGCTACGATCCCCTTGCCCGGTTCTGAAGCCTTGGTAGGATTTAGAATTACTCCATCTGTGTTTGTTCCCCCAACGTCAACACCAATCCTCAATTTATTTTGTGACATTTTCTCATAATATGGTCATAAAGGTTTTTGGTGTCTGTATATACGAAAGATGCTTTCAAGTATATCATAAGGCATACATTCGTTCCTGGCCGTGGTCTAACCTGATTTGGAACGAGGATGGGGATACGAAGACCAAGGCCGAAGACTGGCAACGCCGACGAATCCCAAGCCGATATTGATGGCCTATCACTTCTTCCAAGGCACAATCAGCATTTATCACTATTGTACAAGCTGTTATCTCGCAGAAAATCGTGATACTTGGTAAACATAAGATGTTCAGGGATGGTCGAAACTTAATAGAACTTTGCAAAGCGTCGCCATCGATAGAGGCTTAGAATCTTTCGGCGTCGCTATCAGATGGTAACGACTGTTCATATCAGTACGTGTCAATATGCTTTCTTGATCGACGAATCAACAGGCCTCATGAACGTTCGATGATATGCAGGTCCCAACATCCGTCGCCTATCAGTATGGGGGGCAGAGTCCGCCTCGGTTCGTTCGCACGTATCATGCATGGCGGAACAGGCAGAGTGATATATTGACGCTGATGTTCATCCCTTCAACACAGTGCTCACTGTCAATTGTCCTTGTTCTTATCTATTAGCAGAGCGACATGACAACACTACGCTTCCGACAATTGAGGGAGAAGGCGCAGCTAAAAGGCCATGAGGAAGACCATGAGCAAACCGATAGGTGGAGCAATCGAGACCTTATACCATTACCTCCTTCTAGGAGGACCTGGGGATGGTTCAACTACTTCGGATACTGGACACTGAGTTCGCTCAATGTGTCCAATTGGCAGACGCCAAACACCTTCTTGTGTGAGTATGCAACCCAATGAGATGACGAGTGTTGCTTACCTGTCCTCGCAGCATTCGGACTATCTGTAGGTCAGAGCATGATGGTTATTGTCATCGGTAGAGCTCTTGTCACCTTCTTCTCGACACTCGTTGCCTGGGCCGGACTTAAGTGGCACATCGGCTTCACCATCCAAAACCGGTATACGTGGGGAATGAGAGGTAGCTGGATTCCGCTACTGCAAAGAATCCTCCTGAGCTTCATTTGGTGCGCGATCCAGTGCTGGAATGGAGGCAGGTTGTTTGCGGTCTGCATCACTGCTATCTGGCCATCCTTTGCCCGGATCCCGAATACATTACCGTCTTCGATGCCTACAACAACATACCAATTCGTCGGATTCATTGTCTTTTGGGTCGCTTCGGTACCCTTTCTGTTCATCCGACCCGAAAAGTTTCGACTACCGTTCCTTGTAACCTCACTCTGGTGCGGTGTCGGGATGATCTGCATGCTGATCTGGTCACTTTCTGTTGCAAAGGGTGCCGGTCCGCTACTGCATACCGGAGTCAGTATTCCAGAAAATTCCGCGTTCAACACCTCTTGGTTGATCATGCGAGGCATTGATTCAATGATTGGAAATATTGTGGCAGGCATCACCAATGGCTCGGACTTTTCAAGATACTCGCGTGGACCAAAAGATTATGTGATCGGCACCATCACATCAGCTTGGATCACTGGCGTGCTCGTCAGTCTGATGGGACTACTGGTAACATCAGCTTGCCAGTCTATATACGGAGAAGTATACTGGAACCCGCCCGATCTTCTCATGCGTATGATGGACTCGGGTCACGGTTCATCGGCAGCAAGAGCTGGAGTGTTCTTTTTGGCATTTGGTTTCGCCCTGACGGCCATGTTTGAGAATGTCTGTGGCAATGCCGTTGCTGGAGGGATCGATCTTGCTGGTCTGTTTCCCAAGTACATTGACATTCGCAGAGGTGCCTTCTTGACCTTCTTCGCTGTTTGGATTTGTCAACCATGGCAACTCGTCAATGCTGCGGATACTTTTGTGCAAGTGCTGAGTTCCTTCTCAGTGTTCCTGAGTCCTATCTTGGGAGTAATGGTGACCGACTTTTACCTGCTGAGGAAGACGAAGATCCAATTGAGTCACCTGTACCGAACCAACGACACCAATTATTGGTTCACAAGGGGTGTGAACTGGCGTGCAGTTCCGGCATGGATTGGCGGATGGATCCCTACTATCGGTGGACTGATTCTCACAGTCGGCAAAGCTGAAAATCCTTCCATTGCACTGATCAAGCTGTATTACATGGCATTCCTGGTCGGATTCTTTGTCAGTGGAACGATCTTTTACCTGCTAAACGTGGCTTTCCCATGTCATGGTATGGGGGTGTATGATTTGGTGGATGTGTATGGTACGTTCACTGCCAGGGAGGCAAGAAAGATCGGAGTAGAACCACTTGATGAGCAGGTGCTTGAAGGGACAGAGTATGAGCCAGGTAACAAGAGGTCTGGAGTCGAGACTGTTGTTGAAAAGTCATGATGGACCAAATCAGCCACATAGTATATGTTAAGATACGATATCAGGTGCGAAACTCGCAATGACACGTACACTTGCTTCCTGAGAATGTGACTAGTCTTTGAAACTGTGCCACACTTTCCAAGGCATAACAAGCCAGACCAGACCAACATGGACTCGAGTTACCTAGAGCATGAACATCACAAGAATCACCAGAACGATCGACATGGACGATTAGGCCAAAGGGGATGACGATCGATACACTCTTTGCCATAGCCACAACTTGCAGAGATGCAGTTGTCGTCGGCCAAGGAGAGGAGGTCTGTCTGTCTGTCTCAATGCATGATAACGTCCCGATTGGTTTGTCCGCGAGTAAAAAGAACGTAGGTTGTTTTGAGTTCTGTCGATGTCGCACGATGCGTGATACTCAGGGCCTAATTCCACAAGCCACACTGACGTATGCTGCTCAATGACACACGCCCAGGGAAAAAATCCGATGTAAAGCACAGCCACAAGCGCAGTGCATTGTTGATCATCACATTCGAAAGCAAGGAAAACAAGAATCTGTTGATGAGCTCAGATAGGTGGTTATTGAATAAAAGCAGTAGAAGTCTGACTTGTGTCGTTCTTTCCTTCCAATCTCAAAACATCCTACTCTTGAACAATCACACGTTGATAAGAACTTTTGATCGCAGACAAACTCTCTACAACCCTTTTCTCTATCACACACATATACATCAACATGCCTCTCATGTGGACAAAGGGCTTTGGCGGCAAGCACGCTGGTAAGTCACCTTGCCTTGGACATCAATGTCCTTCTGATCATGTCTAACAAATGAATAGGTGGTGGTGTTGTCGTTGATAAGCATGGTCCTCGTCGCGCACCTTTCCGTTTCTCCTTCAAGGGCTTGAACTGCTTCCGCTGAAGACGCATCGCGACAAAACCATTGCGTGGAAAAGCGCAAATCTGACACCTACTCACGACAATACCGGTTGCTTGGAACGTAAAGGGGATGACTGCAGCATCCTCTTTGGGCTTCTCTCTTCACTTGTACTGTTGAAGATGGCATGAATTCACGATCGAACGAACTGTAATTTTATTGAAAGAAGAAAGGAAGGACGGATGCTGTTCATGGCATTCTAGGATTACGAGGTCTATACCCTAAGCGATTGAATTAATGATCATATTTCTTCAATTTCATGAATATTTGTTGCACGAGTAACCCTGAGTATGAAAGATCCCAACGATCAACGATATTGCATACGTACTATCCAATGATGTTCATACCACAAACCATTCGCCTTTCCATTAACGCTCATGTCAGTCCTTGTTTTCACCAAGTATGTTTGATGCTTTGCAATCTACAATGTCTAAAAACGGAAACAACCTCAGCAATGTTTGCATGGCGTCCATCCTAGGATGTCTTCACCATTTGAGCAAAAGAATAGGCTCCTTGAAGTACGAAGATCAAAAATGAATGATGAATGCCCTCTGACAGAGTCGAACTGGCGACCTCGGCATCACGTATTGAATACTAGTGCCGCGCTCTACCAACTGAGCTAAGAGGGCTTCTTGATGTTGAGAAGCAGAAATAACGGTGTGTATGTGCTTGTGAGTGAAATTTCGACCCATCTGCACGGACGTTGGCTTGAGGATGTTAGTCTGATAGGCGGGGTCGAAGGATGCGACTGAATGGTGATAGAGAAGGAGATATGATAGTCATGGGGTGATGATGCTAGTGACAACGAGAAGAGAAGTCCGTCGGAAGAATACAAGCAGCGGTGAGTTGAAGCGGTTCGCTCGAGGACAAGAAGAATGTTGGAAGAATGGTCAATCGTTCATGCTGTCGAGGTTGGTGTGGAATTGTCTTGGCAAGCGGAGAAAAGAGACTTTGAGCGGACTTTTGACGCTAAAGAAGTTGCAGACCGCCTTGGCGGCAAAACACCCTGCCCCGACAAAGATTGAAGGCGAACTTTTTTGTGCCTGTCGGTTTTGCAGCGGTCGGGTCTTTTTTTTTTTCTGTATTCCCACGACATCTTCCACACAATACCGCCACAATGAAGACAACATGGAAGGATATCGCCCCGGTGCCGACGTCGCAGGAGTTTCTGGATATTGTGCTGAGCCGCACTCAGCGAAGACTGCCGACTCAGATCAGATCTGGCTTCAAGATCACGAGAATTAGAGGTTTGTGAAGATTCCGCTATTTCTGGCAAGAGGAGGGACTGCTCTGCGTTGGAAGAAGGATTGATGGGTGGAACGACGGACAAGATGGACAAGAGAAGAGTTAAGGGTCGAAGAGAGAAGAAGAAGGACAGAACAACAGAAGAGCAAAACTGACCGTCGATTGCAGCCTTCTACATGCGCAAGGTCAAATACACCTGCGAGACATTTGCCGAGAAGATCACGGCCGTCCTCGACGGATTCCCTCGTCTCGCCGACATCCACCCTTTCCACAAGGATCTGCTCAACACCCTCTACGATGCAGACCACTTCCGCATCGCCCTCGGCCAGCTCTCGACCGCTAAGCACTTGATTGAGACGGTGGCACGCGATTACGTGCGTCTGATCAAGTATGGGCAGTCGCTGTTCCAGTGCAAGCAGCTCAAGCGCGCCGCTCTCGGTCGCATGGCCACCATCTGCAAACGCCTGAAGGATCCGCTTCTCTACCTCGAGCAGGTCCGCCAGCACTTGGGTCGTCTGCCTTCCATCGACCCCAACACCCGCACCCTCCTCATCTGCGGTTACCCCAACGTCGGAAAGTCGAGTTTCCTCAAGAACGTCTCTCGCGCCGACGTCGACGTCCAGCCCTACGCCTTCACCACAAAGAGTTTGTTCGTCGGTCACTTTGACTACAAGATGTTGCGTTTCCAGGCCATCGACACTCCTGGTATTCTCGACCACCCTCTGGAGGAGATGAACACGATCGAGATGCAGTCCATCACTGCCATTGCTCACTTGCGCTCTGCCATTCTCTACTTCATGGATCTGTCTGAGCAGTGCGGTTACTCGGTCCAGGCCCAGATGCAGCTTTTCCAAAGCATCAAGCCTCTTTTCGCCAACAAGCTCGTTTTCGTCGTCATCAACAAGATCGACGCCATGCGTCCCGAAGACCTCGACCCCGAGACCCGGCAACAACTCGCCGACCTGTGCAAGGGCGAGAACGTTGAGATGCTCCAACTTTCTTGCACAACCACCGAGGGTCTCATGAACGTCCGCAACGCCGCTTGTGACCGTCTTCTCGCCGAGCGTAACGCCCAGAAGCTCAAGGCTGGTACCAACTCTTCTGGCGAGGTCACTGGTCGTCTCAGTGACGTCCTCCGCCGTATTCACGTCGCTCAACCCATGGGCGGTGTTGTCCGCGAAACCTACATCCCCGAGGCCGTCAGCACAAAGGTCAAGTACGACAAGGAAGACCCCAACCGCATCAAGCTCATGCGCGACATCGAAGAGGAGAACGGTGGTGCTGGTGTTTTCAACATCAACCTCAAGGAGAAGTGGATGCTGGAGAACCCCGACTGGCGCGAGGACAAGATGCCCGAGTTCCTCGACGGCAAGAACGTCTACGATTTCGTCGATCCCGAGATCGAGGCCAAGCTCGCCGCTCTGGAAGAGGAGGAAGCCCGTCTCGAGGCCGAAAACTACTACGACAAGTCCGACGACGATGTCGAGGATGTTGACGACGCAGACATCCGCTACAAGGCCGAGCTCATCCGCGAGAAGCGCCAACTCATCCGCAACGAAGCCAAGATGCGCAAGTCACTCAAGAACCGCGCCGTCATTCCTCGCAGCAAAAAGGCCGTCCAACTCGAGAAGATGGAGAAGGGTCTCAACGCTCTTGGCCACGACACTACTTCAATCACCGACCGTGCCCGCGCTCGCTCACAATCTCGTGGCCGTGGCCGCACCCCTGGTACTCCTGGCGATGGTGACGCCGACATGATGGACGTCGACGGTGGTGCTTCAGCCTCTAGACCTCGCAACAGCATTTCTCGTGCCATGTCTCGCACACGTAGTGTTAGCCGCATGAACCGTCGCGAGGATGGTGTTACCGACGAGGCTGCTCGCGACAAGGCCGAGCGTCTGGCCAAGTTGGGACAGAAGAAGATGAACCGTATGGCTCGCCAGGGTGAGGGTGATCGTCACGCCACCGCATCCCTCCAAAAATGGCTTACTGCTGGTAAGCGCGGTAACGGCAGCACTAGAAGCAGGTAGACGAATCATCTGGCATCTTGTTTGGTTTTTTCTCAAAGTCATAGTGTTTGGCGTTGGTGGAGTAGTAGGGAAAAAAAGGGTGGTTATTATATATCTCTTTGTTTCTTTCTCGAATGAATATCCCAGCGACTAGACTGGTAGAAAACCTTATCCCTTCATATTCTATTCTCCTTCTATTCTCGGTCTCTCCATGCTCGGCACTGTAGAATCCTGTCATTCTTACTTCTCTAGTGAAAACAACATCTTTGTCGTATGTGAGCAGAGACTACGAGCGCACTTCGACATGACTATCAGACCATCGCTCACCAGCTAAATCGAGCACAGCATGAATTACTTGGAGTTCCTGGTGAGTGCAATCTCGTTGAGTCACAACTGCCATATGGTTCTTCCTTGCCCCTTGATACATCTAAACAGTTCAGATGCAGTCTATTGACAATTTGACACGAGAACGAGAACGAGAACGAGAACGAGAACGACTACATGGCCATTCAGAAGACCTAACAATCCCCGCTCGTTTCCATCCGTGAAACGACTTCTCGAGCACCTCCATGAGGAACATCTGAGTACCTTCCGAGTCCGTCTCATATCATCTATCACACACCAACAACAAGCAAATCTCTCATCTACAAAAAGCACATCATGAATCATCCTCTCCAACCCACCAACGTACCCACGGAACCTCACCAAGTAAGCTGCATCTCCATTCTTCCCACCATCTCCAGCTCTCTAACCTCTAAATATCCAGCACCAGTCTCAGCCCAATCTCTCAACCCAAGACTGCAAAGTCATCTTCGACATTCTCACCGAACTCCAACAACAAATCAACACATCAATAACCAACGCCAAAGCCTTCCTCAGCATCTACCAAGACATCAATCTCCAGTACATCCAATGGAGCATTGTGGTCGACATTCCTGCTTCGGGCTTCATTCATGAAATGCAGCATCATCAACTCGGGTTCCTGCCAGATTTGATACGGCTTGATAGATTGAGATCTGAGGCTTTGGATAAGGTCGAAGGGTACGGACGTTTGTTCTGTCGGTCTGAGAGGAAGTTGGACAAGTTGTTGGAAAGGGTTACGAGGATGGAGGGGAATGATCGGGAAAGAAAAGATTGCAATGGAGAGCTGGAGAGTCGTCAAGATGATGATGGTCAGGAGGGAGAGCAAGGTGGATTTCGTGAAAGGGATCAAGAGATACAGGGAAAAGCAGAAGAAGGAAAGGATGTTGATCGCATGTGCAGAAAGATCAGGATCTTGAAAGAGGCTGTTGAGACAATGCTTGACATGCTTTCTACAGCAATTCTGGGTGAGGAATGACCAACATTCCTTGGATTGAACAGAGAGACACTGCCATTGGCCTTCGAAAGTCATAAATCCGTTCTGCATGAAGCGACAGAGGATGATCTGTTTCCTATCCTATCCCTAACAGAATCTCATCTCTATCATAACTAGCATCCAAACAACGAGACAAGATAGAATTTTTGTTCATGGCGCGTTCGCTTGAGAATCCGTATCTATATCAGAAATCTTTCTTACGGCAGCGACCTTTTTTCTTTCTTTTTTGTTTTACTTTAAAAAAAGGATATATATACATATATTACTGGGATTACCATTTCGGTAAGGAGAACGCTTACAGAACGAAGAATCGTACTAGCGCGATGGACTGCCATAGCTTTTAGTGTGTATACTTCCTCCTTGATAGACCTACAAAGCGGCCAGACGCATATATGTACAGACACTGTGGTTGGTGATGAGCGCTTAGAAATTTGTTCCGAGTGCGTTCTGTGATCATTCCCCACTTAGTTAGGTTAGCCGCGGATCTTGCGGGGATACCAACCCCATGCAGCAGTCGCATCGAAACGAGGACGTTTACATTCCCAGCCACCGATCAGGACTTGCAAGTCATCGAACATACAGCACCCTCGACTTCGATCTCTGCCCGCGTCAACCCAGAAATTCTTTGGAAGTGATTAAAGAAGGAGCGAGAAACGAGAAAGATATCCCATGCTGTGACGCCGATCCTGACCCGACACTCTGGGAACCATCGAAACAGCCATACATACAACGAGTCTAACGATAAGGTCTACATCTAGTTGTTGTACAAGCAGACGATATAACTGTTCAGGCTTCGCCAGAATCTGGATCTAAGCTCAGATAGATGGAACAAACAGCCAAAAGGACCAGCAATAGCCACGTCTCGCTTCCTATTCTGACATATAGAAGATAATCACTCAATTTGGAACTCCCGGAAGAGGTAGCATACTTGACCTCAAAATGTCAGAAACCTCCTTACGAAAAGTATGGATCAAACGACCAAATGCATCACCAACATTAGTACGATGCCAAAAAGACGACCTAGTGGACGATTTGCGCGACAAGATCCTAACAAAGTATGCAATCTCACTTGGAAGGACTATCGATGCGCCTGATATTGTTCTCGGTATCTTTCAACCAAGCAATGATCCTGCTTCACGGATGCGATCTCTTGAGCCGGAGGAGAATGTCTTCAAGATCATGGAGAAATATTATCCTCAAGGACAAACAGTTCATGATGCACTTATCGTTAGTGTGTCACAAGAATGGACACCTCAAATGTCTCCTCGCATTGATAATCAGGCACCACGAGCTGCAGAACATAACCAGCCTTTCCAGGCTGTAGTTACTTCTGCTCGTGCTTCACCAAAGCCTGCTCACGATGCACCACCGTTCGTCAAGACACCCAGTGAGCATCACTATCATAGAAGACAGAGATCAAAGCTTGAGCAACAGAGACCTGGTACACCAGCAGGTATTCCAGAGTCAAGCAACAACGGTGCAGCTTCTACCAACGCACAAGAAACCAGTCTTCGACATCGATCAACTCGTCCATCAAATCTACAACGCAGCTACACGACACACGGAACCACACGTCTGATTGAAAAGCCGTTGGGATCTCCTTCATTACCCAAACAACCCCCTACACCCAAAATTTCCACTCCGAGAATACCCAACAACAACCTTAACGATACACACGATGATATTCCTCCACCATGGCCAGCAAACACAATAAACCCTTCATTCCGAAACTTCTCCCGCCTACCTCCAACCCGCACCGAACAAGTCTTCACAGGTCAATCCTTCCACACAGAAGACCAACAAAACCCTATCAACACTTCCACTGCCGAAACCAGACCCACCTTCGATGATTTCATCCCCCCGATAAATGTGCTCATCGTCGAAGACAATCCTCTGAGTCTCCGCGTCCTCCAAAACATGATGAAGCGTCTAAAAGTCCGATGGCAAACCGCCGTCAACGGACAAATCGCCGTTGACAAGTGGAGACAGGGAGGCTTTCATCTGGTGCTTATGGACATACAGATGCCGGTCATGAATGGCCTTCAAGCCACGAGGGAGATACGGAGGCTTGAACGGGTCAATGGAATTGGTGTATTGGCTGACAGGAAACTTTCTCGGACGAAATCGAAAAATGGAGATAAAGTTATCAACAACGACGACGGCAACGGCAAAGACGCCCACGACATCAATGACAACAGCAAGAAACCTGACCAAACACTGAAAGAAACAGATGAGGAACCTCCAAAGCAAGGTCCTGACGAAGATAAACTGACAACAGGCGATGGCCTTTTCACTTCTCCTACAATCGTCGTTGCGTTGACGGCTTCATCCTTGCAATCGGATCGTGAAGAGGCGCTCGCGGCCGGATGTAACGATTTCTTGACAAAACCTGTTGAATCGCTTTGGATGGGGAGGAAGATCAAGGAGTGGGGATGCATGCAGGCGCTTGTTGATTTTGACAAGTGGAGGCAGTGGAAGAGTGAATGAAGGTTAGGTGTCCTTGGACTCTTTTTGTTTTGTTCTTTTCCTATAATTTGATGTACATGGGATGGTTTGGTGCGTATAATATTAGATAGGGGTTTGATGGGGTTTCTGATTGAATTGGAAAGTTCAGTGGAAACGAACGCATTAATATTGTGTTAGTAGATGCCTTTGGCCATTCGCATGGGCTCGTGATGCATTTCTTAGGATGTAGTTCATCGCTTTGGTTCTTCAATATCAATCTATTGATAAGGAATAATTAACTTTATGCTACCCCGACGCATTTATCGACATTTGCATGCTTTATAAATCATTGAGAACCGCAGGTTCTCCCTGAATGACTCCACCTCTAAATATGATTTCTGCCAATCACTCGTTGAACATGCGCATGACAGCTAGTGTTACAATTGGATTACCCATGATAGCATCATGCAGACCATATTTCAGTATCTCCTCTCTGATGATACCATGATCGGTCTTCCATTCCACTACACTGCCCGCAGGTCCATTATCGATTCTGGATTTAGACTTAAGAATTTCAAGCTCTTCATAGCTGATGCCCGTCGACTTGGATGAGCTAACAGCATGCCAGAACAGTTGAGGAGTGTGTGTCCATGGAATATCGGAGTCGTCCTCGGCGTGAATCATGGTGATTCTGTATTTCGATTTATTCATCTCATTGACCTTGACATATGACGCAATGCAATCTTTGGTAGACCATTTGTGGTAAATGTATTTTCGTAGATAATCGAAAAGCACTGGAACCTTAGATACTGGTCCTAGGATGGGTATGGTACCGCCTACACGATATGTGGACACGAGGGTGACGACATCGACAAAAGGCGCAGTCAATATATGTCCGGCAAAGACGACGGGAGGCCCTTGCATGGCATAATGTTCAGCGACAGCCATGTTTACGGCTGTACCTAGAGATTGACTGTAGATGAGGATACGGTTCGGTGGGATCTCTGCTACATCTATCGCCCATTTGACAACAGATATAGCATCATCTATGAGGCCTGTCTCTGTAGGCGAGCCAGAGCTTCGTCCAAACCCACGGTAATCGAATGTCAAGATATGGATTTTGTTAGGTTGGCCAGCCGACAGTGCACGATAGTTCGGACAGCGATATCCGGATCCCACCGTACCGCCAGCTCCATGGAAGTTAATGACAAGCAGAGCTTCAGGGTCGTCACGGAGTAGCTGGAAAGCTAGGCGGGAAGTGACATCCTTCGTAAGACCACTTGGTTGATCTAGGAGCTCCTGCTCGTGCTTCCGGTATAGCTCCACAGGCAAGATATGCCAGGCGTACAACTCCTCGGCATCTCTTGAATTGATCATGAACGGAGTGACCTGGTTGTGAAGGAACCCGAAGACCTCGGGAATGTTGGGGTTTTTGCCCCATGTCATTTCGATGGCGTGAAGATATACTACATGTGCCTGGAACCAGGGCGTTGTGAGAAGGACAAGAAGTGTACCATATACCGCTCCGATCGTTGCAATCGCGTTGGAGCTATACTTCAATATCTGTAGGAACATGTCGTGGTATGGCAATTGTGACCTCTCAAGTCAAAAGCAAGTTGAAGAAGGTGAGACAGGACAGGCTTTTGTACACTCAAATGTTGATGTTGCAACTCTGGTAGGAGAGCTGCTGTTAATCCTCACACGCTCCGCACTCGTGATGTACAGTGTGAGTTTTGCAAAGCGTGTCTCTCAAACACACTGAGCCGCAAGAAGATCGCATTGTGCATTGGCAAGATCGTGACAATGAACAAGCAAGAGCCAAGGACTTCGAGGCTCTCTTGCAGATTGGGCGCTTAAATCAGCGCAGTTGAGGATATGTGCCTCTGCCAAGCTCCGTGACGCTCCTCCACCACAATCGTCCCACCAGAATGGGCAATTCGAGCTTCAAAAAGCGATAGAGATGAAACTCTAGCAGCGCCAAAGTTGCCTGACTTTTGTACCATGACCTTAGGCACATTTAGCTGTCTTTGGGCTCAGGCGTCCATATCCGAATAGAACAAGGAGCTTCTTGCGGTATTCGTCTTGAGAAGATGCGTACTACACGAGCTTGAGTGATTCTCCCATATGTTCGATTACAATGCTAACACTACGAGCTGCGGACTGTGCCTCTCGTCTCCAATAGAGATTGCCACGCTTCTAATGAGGCATAGGCGCCTCACATAATTCCTGCAGAGCAAGCATGGCATGTAGTCGATAAGCGCTTTGTCACCCAAGATGTTCTTGTTGCCACGATTCAGCAGCATTCCACCTGCATGAACATCAGACGTCTCGGCATTTAAAGACTTGAGTATTGTTATATGGTCTTGATGGTGCAACTTTTGTCCGCAAGCTTCCTTGAAATTTCTCTGTCAATCGACGGTCGATGAAGTTCTTACACATGATGACTAACAGAGATCAAAACATGACCACATCAGCGGATCCTCCTCCACTTGTGGGTTGGGTACCAGAGACACCAAGTCGTGGTACTCTGACTCTACTCGCTAGCTGCTTGACTAGCACCATGCTCTGTACCTGGATTGTGATACACCCTCGTATCTACAAGCGCAAGAAATACCGCCTTCCGCACAAGGTGGCCTTATGGTTAAAGACGATCGTCGTACCAGACTTCATTGCCGTCGAGGCTGCTCAAGAATGGAACCGAGCTCGGAAGGTGGTCAAGGAAAGTTCCGAGTTTACCAATGGAGGACTCGATCTAGTTCAGGCCTTCTACATCGGCATGCTCGGATTACAATATCGCACATTACGTGGAACGAGAATACTCTGGCCGAATCAGTTCATCTGGCTACTGGAACAGGGACTGATTGATTGGAAAGACCATGAAGAATGGGGATACTCCTCAGAACTTATTCAAGATAAAGGCGACTCAGACACGACCGCAAAACTTCTTGCTACTCTCCAAGTCGCATGGTTCGTAACTCAATCCATCATGAGGATTGTTCACAAGCTACCTTTAGCTCCGTTAGAAGTCATGACCTTAAGTTATGTTCCACTCTTCGCATTGGCCTACTTTTTTTTGGTGGACCAAACCAAGAGATATCGACACACCTTCAGAGATTTGCTTGCCCAAGATGTCTTCGGAACAAGCGATGGTTTTTGAATCCTTGGCCCTCGATAACCAATTTGACAATGAGGGAACAGATGAGCAAGAATCGATATGGGGCATATGGGCTCTGACACGTCGCTTGTTCGAGAAAGAGGCATCAGATAAAGGCCGTGCAAAAGAAGAGCAAGACAATATCATACGGAAAATGTTGCATGACCGGGATATATTACCGTCGTCCATTACGAATTATTGTCGTCTGGAGCCCATCGACCCTTGCGACAGGCAAGAAACCGTGCTTGCGCACTGGGATCCGGAACTATACCACTCGAAACTCTTGTGGCCACTCTGTTGTCTAGCCGGTGTTTCGTTCCCAGCTCTGCATCTGATATCTTGGAACGCAACATTTCCGACTCTGTTAGAGACCTGGCTTTGGCGTACAGCAACCGTTGCTTCTATAATATCCATGCTGTTATTCATGCAGTTTGAGAAGATTGTTGTCAGATGGTCAGACCCTTGGACCATAGCGAAAATCTTCTTGCCAATTGTTTACATAGCAACTAGAGTAGTTCTGCTGGGAGGTTGTTTTGCGGCTTTCAAAGCGGCAGAACCTGCTATTTACGAGATGTATAAGGCCTCGTCATATTGGCTGCATATCATATAGCACGAATGAATAGAAGATGATGAACAAAAGAGGACTTTGTTGTGGTAAGCGAGCAAGACCATGAGGACGATTGAAGTTATGCTATCACGCCATTGACCTCTTCAATCGAGTGGGTTAGATTCAACCAATGATATTTGTTGTGGACTAGACCTTGTATTTATATATGAAGGATGCTCAGTTGCAGCAGCCACGGAGTGTGACTGCCGTGCTGACAGCGTCGTACAGCTACCTTGGACCACCACTGCTTATGCAACAATTTACATTTATATATTCTAATACCCCGCTACTGTCGACTACAAGTGAAGCCAAGACACCGCAGATAACAAATGCTGCAGCTTCTCCCAGCACAAGATATATAAACTTACATGCCCCCTTGTTAGCACTTGAGTAATTCAGCCCAACCTCGATCATGGCTTTTTCTTATCTTGCATACGCAAGTCTTGCGGCCTTCGTCTACGCAGTCTATCGTTTGTCAAAAGTTGGGTCGAGGCCAAAGGGGTACCCTCCAGGCCCACCAACGTTACCGCTTCTCGGGAATATTCACCAGGCATGCTGGCCTGATACCCTAATAGTCGTACAAGCTCTGACTTTTAACAGTTCCCGACCAAGGACGAGTATCTGCAATTTCAAAAATGGGCACAGGAATATGGTCCAATCTACAGTATCTTCATCGGTAGTCAACCTATCGTCGTATTGTCCAGCGGCCAGGCCGTCAAAGATCTACTCGAGAAGAGAAGTGCAATCTACTCTGACCGCATGGACATACATGTTGGTGGTATTGTCAGCGGTGGAGCTGCTTTGAATATACTTTTCATGGTTTGTGTTCAACGCCAATGCAAGAGTTGCCATATCACTTTTCTGACTTGGGTGTTTGTAGCATTATGGTCCAACCTGGAGGAACTTTCGAAAGATCATTCACTCCAGTCTTAACGTCGTGGATTCTCTGCGGTACATACCGAACCAGACTCTGGAGAGCAGACAATTGTTGCACGAACTCTTGACCACGCCGGATGATTTCTTTAGATCTATCCGTCGCTTTACTGCATCTACTGCGACACAGATCGTTTATGGATGGCGTACCCCTAGCAAAGACGACTCTGTAGCAGTCGCGTTGTATAGTCATATAGAGCTCATTCTAGAGATCTCCCAGAACGGTAAGCAAGGTCTCGACTTGACATGTGTTTGGGTTTTTATCAGATTTGTTGACCAATGGTCCACACTCTGCACAAATTTGTTCCGTTTGCGCGTTTTTTGACCAGAGTTGATAGCTGATGTTTGCCATAGGATCTGCAGGCATTCTTGACGCTTTCCCTGTGCTACGACGCCTGCCGGACTGGCTGTACCCTATTAAGGCGCGAGCCAGGAAGGGATTCGCTCAGGGAAACAATGTGCACATGGGCAATTGGAAAGCTGTCCAAAACAATATCAGCAAAGGCAAGGTGAAACCGTGTCTTGCTACCGCATTCGTGGAGGCGCAGAACTCCAACACTGTGTCAGAACAACTCGCAGCCTGGGGTGCTGGCCTCATTTTTGCTGCTGGCGCTGACACAACCTCGAATGAACTTTATGCTTTTGTTCAGGCGATGCTGCTTTTCCAAGATGTCCAGCTGAAGGCTCAGGAAGAGATTGATCGGGTTGTGGGTCCAGATCGCTTGCCAACCATGGACGATGCTCCACAGATGCCGTACCTTCGGGCTTGTGTAAAAGAGACATTGCGCTGGATGCCTACGGCTGCCCTTGGTGGTGCACCGCACGCAGCAACTCAAGACGATGAGTACATGGGATACAAAATCCCGAAAGGAGCCGGTGTGGTCAACAATGTCTGGACAATCCACATGGACCCAGAGCGATACCCAGAGCCACGACGATTCAATCCAGATCGTTTCACCGCCGAAGAAGCCCTCAGGTCGTCAGCTGAATCGGCCACGGCGTCGGATCCGGGGAAGCGCGACACGTTTGCTTTCGGAGCAGGCCGTCGCATCTGCCAAGGCATGCACATAGCCGACCACAGTATGTTCATAGTCATGTCTGCTATTCTGTGGGCTTTCTCCATCAAGCCAAAGGTGGATGCTCAAGGCAGAGAAATTGTTCCAGACCCAGACAATATTGTTTCTGGACAGGTGCAGCTGCCCGCGCCTTATGAGGCTGACATAAAGCCACGAAGCGATGAAAGAGCGCGCATCATTAGAAAAGAATGGGAGACCGCTTCGAAGATCTTGGGAAACGATGGACAGCAATGGATGGAGAAACCGCAGGTAACGAGCATCGACGAGAAGCTCAAGGGTTGATCATATCAAGGACGACGTTTACTAAAGTCAGTCTTGTGGTTGTGGTCCTTGTTCGAGAGCCTGTAGCTTTCGAATCATAGCAAATATCTGTTGAATCACTCTCACTCCTTCCTGTATAATTTGATATTATCAGAGTATCTAGTACAGAATTGGATTCAAAGAACGTCTGTAACAACAGTTGAGGAAAGGGACCGTGGGCGCTCGGTCCACCGACCGAGCTCCGTCGTCATAATTCTGACTTCTCAATCCTGTCATCCTGTCTTGTACAGACACAGCTCGACTATGTATCGGAAAGGCGAACTGTATTGTATTACGACGCCATGCAGCATCGCTGCCGCCCGACTAGATAGCTGCGTGTGGCTACGAACACGTCGCGCGTGATGAAAAGCCTGTAGATGATGCTTTGACCACCAATCTAGGAGCATTATTATTGAAGGAGGATTACTGAGACCTTGACCACATCGTCATTACCATCAGTGTGTAAAAACCAAGATAGCTACTCTAGTCGACCTTCTATCTACGTCAATGATGCTACAACTATCTCGAGATGATATCAGAAGTCTCAATGCTGGACACCTAGCAGAACAGTATTGCAGTCATGGCTACCGCACTTAAAGCGATTGATAATCGAACGACGATATTGGTTCCACCGCTCGACGAAGTAGTGGCTGCTGGAGCAGGTCTATTGGTCGTGCTGGCCGACGAATCACTCCCGGATATCGGTGTTGATGTGATGGAGCCTCGAGTACTGGATGTCGTCCTCATTCCGTTTGTTTTGGTTCCATTGAGTGCTCCTAATAGAGCGGAGGCCACGCTATCAGTCGCAAGAACGCTACTCGGTTCTAGGACCTCAACACTTCCGCTTTGATCCAACGTCAAAGTCTTGCCAGCAATAACGATTGTGGACCCTGGGAGTAGCGTTTTCGAGTCTATGACGACCCCGCCTGAGGGTAAGATGGAGACGGATGAGGGCAGCGTGTACGTGGTTCCCGAGTCCACGATAGTCCGCACCGTCTCAGGCACCGTGGTTCTTGTTGCTACGAAACTGCCGAATGATAAGGTTGTGCCGGGCGCTAGGGTCGAAGTGACGCCGTTGATGATCACAGCGCCCCCGTCCTCGGCGAGCGCATAGGTTGTTCCTGCAATAGTGATGGTAATTCCATCGACCAATGTTTGACCGTCGAAGATGATGGCGGCAGCATTGGATACCGATGTCGGTGCGGTTGTTGCTGTCGCCGTGACACCACCTATCAATACTGCAGATCCTGTTTGCAGTGAGGACAGTGTTGATGTAGCTCCATTGACAACCACTGCGCTTCCACCTGCAGCCAGAGCATATGTCGTTCCTGAGTCTACGACTGCTTGTCCACCGGCTACCAGTGTCTTGTCATTGAAGATAAAGGCTGCGGCATTGGCAGTAGGAGCCGCTGCACCACCAACGGTACCATCACCTGAGACGGGGTATGCAACACTGTTCACCAAAACCCCATTACCAGTTGATGCGGCCGAGTATGTAGTACCAGACACAACAATTCCTGGTCCTCCAACAGCCACCGTTTGACCCGCGATCACATATTCAGAGGTACCGGATCCGGCTGGTGGTGTTACGACAGCAATTGGAACACCTTCGCCAGCATTACTGTCTTGATCGACTTGGCTGGTAACGCCATTGACGACAATTGCGCCTCCATTTGTGGCAACTGCGTACGTGTTGCCACCGGCGGTTATGGTCGGTCCTCCAGCTACTATTGTCTGTCCATCAACGACGTATTTGGAGGTACTGGAACCAGATTCTGGAGCAACTCCGATGACTTGCGGATTTGTAGAACCATATTGTTGGTTAGATCCGGAATTGCCTTGCTGGTTGGACTCAGAACCGCCCTGCTGGTTGGAATGAGAACCACCCTGCTGATCAGATCCAGGACTGCTTAGTTGATTGGTACTAAGACCCCCTTGCTGGTCTGATCCAGGACTTTCTTGTTGATTGCTTCCGGTGCCACCTTGCTGGTTAGCACTGGAACCACCTTGCTGGCTGGTTCCCGAGCCCGCGTTAGAGCCAGCTCCCTGATCGGATTGTGTAGGGTTGTTGCCACTGCTCGGCGGCGTGTCGCTCCCTCCGTTATCTGTAGGACCGGACGTGGATTCCGGGTTAGTCAGCACTAACCCAATCGCTGATGCTATAATATCACCGATGGTTGGTGGTGTTGGCGTCGAGGTCTGCAAGTGGGTTGTAGTAGGCGGATCATTAGGAATAGGGACAGGGGTATCTGGCCTGTCTGTCGCTTGAGGCTTCGGAGCTATCTCAGTGTTTGTCACTTGAGGCTTCGGAGCTATCTCAGTGTCTGTTGGCCCTGGTGCTAGGAGTGGTGAGACCTGTATAGCATCTGCCGAGGTTTGTGCAGTTGGTGCTCTGCCAACAATTTGGGAGACCGTGTCAGTGAGAAAGAGGGCCGTCTTGAGTGTCGCCGTGCTTTCCGCAGCTGAAACAGTAAACGACTCTGTCTCATTTCCTCCCTTGGTGGCTGTGGCATTCGCCCCTGCCATTGTCATGTTTCGTGGATATAACGCAACATCTCTCCCATACATCTTTGGCTGACCATATCGAGCAGTTGTAATCTGTTGTTGGCACATGTTTTGCAAAGCAGATTCCGAAGGATACACAGATGCTAACCAATTAGTGTTCACTGGCATGGAAGCCAGGACCGGAGTAAAACAAGAACCCTTGAGATCGTTGATATTGGGGTACTCTGTGTTTGATAGGATTGGTTCAGAAGGGAATTGAGCAGTAGTTGCGACAGTCTGTGAAGCACAAGTTGTTTCGTTACCGCTTCCTGTTGGCAAGACACCAGACCAAAGGTAGTCGGACTCTGCGACAAAGGTGATTTGGGTAGGATATGCACTATCAAGCCTGTTAGTCGTGCTTTGTATTTTATATCAAAACTGACATACAGATTCGTTGTTACACCGGGCCTCAGCTCGACAGCTGTGGTTGCAGTGCCTTGTGCATTGGTCTGGTTCACTGACTTGGTCCCACACACGACTTCTGTTATCTGGGTGGAAGTACCGTCTGTCAAGTTGTATCGCATGGTAATAGTCTCGGTGATGGTGGTGTCGTACTTGATGGAAGTTGCATTTGCTGGAGGCCGAGCGTACGATTCCGAGACAAGCGAAAATTGATTCTCGTCTTGTACGAGAGACCAGACAAGAGACGTAGGCTGGACCAGGGTGGCCGTGCAAGAAGCGACACAGCCATTGATAGTCACTGGTGCTGGTATCGGTGCTTCGGCTGCCATGTCATAAGTTGTGAATGCGGTCAGGGCTGAACATGGTTCCAAGTCAGATTCATAACGTCAATAACCTCAAGGTCAGACTCACCCTGGCCATGAGACAAATTCGGGGCTGTAGCCAAAAGGACTAGGAACCCACAGAAGTTCCATAGCCTTGAGAACGACATTATGGCATCGATATTATCAAAACAGGTAACGAGTGTGAGAAGCGAAATGGTATCGAAGTGAGGTGCAACTGCGAAAGGGTCGTTCTATGTAAATATGTACTACCCAACCATGATCCAGCCATAGCCTCGTACGGAGTTACCGCCAGGTCCAACGCAGGAAATTAAACCATTAGTGCTGAGAAATGGAGCGATGCTTGTCGTGTAGTCCTGCATCCCAGACTTACCAGTCGAAGGATTTGAGGCTTGAGCGGCGCACGCCCCTCACCTCTATTAGCAATCTATTTTCTCAATGAACAATCAACTAGTCGTCTCTGTCGCCAGGCACCATATGGATGTACAGGCTCTTGCTAATAAAATGCCGTCCATACTTTGTAAACTCACCACGCATAATACGAAGTGGTTATTTACTGACCTCTTCCACGACTGACAGAAGCCAATAAGACACGCATGATACTCCATTCTTTGCGCATGCATTACATACATAGATGTTGGGCACCTCTTTCCTATTTCAAAGACTGCGCCCGAGCATGAGCACTCGAAAAAGGTTGCTGACAGCCAATCAGCGTGCATAATCAAGGATGGCTATATATACAAGTACTCTACTGCATATCGAACGACCAAGCGCCAACGTTCTGGAGCGAAGTTCTCAGCCTCGCTGGCTGTACACCATGGCGTCGAAGGATTCCGTCTTATGCACTCAATTATAAGACACGGCAAATCATACTTGGCAACAGAGCGATCCCGGATCACGGTAAAGCGTTGATTTATGTATGTACCTGAGCCCAAATGTCGCACAAGACAAAAGATCAAGGGCAACCCAACTTCCATTCCGACTGTGTATTTGTTACATAGCCACTAAATTATGGCTTCCGGAGAGCTCAGTAGCCCGCAACCTTTCGTGTTTGAGCCTTCTGGAGCTTGGGAGGGTATCGACGGAAATTGGTCAACATTTGTTATTCAAGTTGGAACGCCAGAACCGCAAGGATTTCGAGTACTTCCTTCGACAGTAGGACAAGAAATCATTGTACCTCTTACCGGAGGCTGTACGGCACTGGATCCGGCGAATTGTTCTTCTACACGAGGTGTACTTGACTTCAAAGGGCAGAATACTGGATTTCTCTCAAACGCATCAACGACTTGGCAAGCATTAGGCATCTTCACTTCGACACTAGAAGAAAGGCTCGGTTACAGTGTCCCAGCATTATATGGCTATGACACCGTCATCCTTGGACAGCTCGATCAGTCAACAGTCAGTGTAGACAAACAAATCATCGGAGGTGCTGTGGCAAAGGACTTTTACCTTGGATTATTTGGATTAGGCTTAGGAACAATCGATCTTGGCAACAATGTCGTCTCCAACTCGACATATCTGGGATCACTAAGGAGGGACTCGACAATTCCGAGCTTGTCGTTTGGCTACACTGCTGGTGCGAGTTATCGAAACAATTTCGGAAGTCTGACTCTTGGAGGCTACGACGCTTCTCGCTTCACACCCAGCGAAACGACGTTTCCCCTGGATGACACTGCCATAGTAGCACCACTACAGAGTATATTGGGACAAAACACACTGAACGGAACTCGGGCGTTGTTATCGACCGCAATCAGCGTCACGATTGACTCCACGCTACCATATCTGTGGTTACCACAAGATGCGTGCGATGCCTTTGCCGATGCCTTTGGTCTCGAATACGATAACATGACACAATTTTATGTAGCGAATCCAGCTCTACGAGAACAGTTGGTCCAGACTCCGCCATCTTTGACTTTTGTGTTCGGCAATAACACAACGATGAACATCGTCGTCCCCTACTCCGCATTCGATCTCCAGGTCACATATCCCTTGTACGAGTCACCAACCCACTACTTTCCTATACGACGAGCTTCGAATGACAGTCAGTATACCATCGGTCGAGCTCTGCTGCAGGAAGCCTATTTGATTGTCGACTATGAACGAAAGAACTTTACACTCGCACAAGCGACATCAACGAGTTCTGGTTCTGCGAGCAATATAGTTGCAATCACTCCTCCAACACAAGCAAAGGCAAAACCCAAAACACTTAGCAGCGGTGCTATTGCTGGTATAGTGGTTGGTGTAGTAGTTCTGCTTGCTTGTATAGCCGGTTTCATATTCCTACGCCGACGACGACGTCACCGCCAGCGACTACATACGTCTGCTGAAGACCCACAACCCTCTACATCAGACTACAAGGATGCAAAAACGACTGGGGTGACGGAAACCGAGGCTGATAGCTCGCAGCTCCACGAAATGTGTGGTCAAGAAACTCTACTGGCGGAGTTTGAAGGAGATCCAGCTAAATGGGGCAAGTATGGTGTTCAAGAATTGCATACACCACCGATTGGCCAGCAACCCGAATTAGCTGCTGATTATGGAGCACATGAGATGGAAGGAACAAGAGCAGTGTATGAGTTGGCTGGAGACGATGGGCCTCACAAGTAACAACATTTACAAAGTTCATTTGAATGAAAAAATTATTGTTGAATTTGTAACAGAAGGTACACGGATGGTCATCTTTACTCGTAAACAGTGGTAGTAGGGTTTGTGGCATAGCGGTTCCATGTCTTGTCGGCAAGCAGGCGGGGCCAAGCCTTATCCGAAACATTGATCAAAAGCTCACGAGACTCCTTTGGCACAGTGGGTGGTGTGGGCAAGACGACGTTGAAGCCAGCGCAGATGCCACTGGCAGGGCATCGGAAAGCTTTGATACGGTCGCCGAAAGCGGGACCCCATTCGATACCGTAATAGTCGAATTCGCTCCAATTGCTCTCAAGCACGTTGTTACCAATCATATCGAGGAAGGTGGTGATGGCCAGGCGATTGACGTCGTCCATGTTCTCGACGTAGTGGGCCAGTTCGTCGTAATAACTCTTGCCGCATTTGGCCACTGCCTGATGAATCATGACGGCCAGATCGGCGAGCGAGGCTTCTTCGGAGATGACGGTTTGGACAGGCAAGATGGCGGTGGTGTAGCCCATGATGTTGCCGATTGTGTGACGATGTACATCCACGTGGGCGCGGCGTCTTGTGTCGACAGTCACTTGCATGACAGAGTGCTTGTCGGCAGGAATTGCAGAATGGTTGTCTTGTTCTGCGCGCTGTGTGGACCTCCAGAGGAGCGCCGACAAGGCATCGTTGGTACTGATGTATGCGGGCAGGTCCTTTCCCTTGAGAAGACGTACGTTGGAAGGGTGACATTCTTCTTTAAGAGCTTTGACAGCATCTGGAGTGAATTGGTAGATGTGAGCGTGATTGGGCACCTTCGTCAAACCATCGGGGATAGCTGTAGGTGTGAAGGGGATATGAGTGAACTCCTTGTGGTCTTGGGCAAAGTTGGCACTGATCCGCTCGCCAGTGCTATGTAACAGCTTGGCGCGGTCGGCCATTGGTATTTCAGCTGGCTTTTCGATTGCAAGGCCTTGGACGCGGCGAACGTCCTCGGCATAGAGCTCTGTCAACTTCCACATGGTTGTGGCGTCTGCGAAGCCATGGAAACAGAGGTGATTGAGCAGAAGTCCACCCTTGATAAGGTTGGCCTGCATCATGTTGGTTGCAACTCTGTCCACGGCATAGTTGGGCCATTCTCCGCCATTTCCGCGGAGTGAGAACAATTCATTGTCAAAAGACGCATTAGGGAAGTTCTGTGCTTTCAGTTGTGCGAACGAGGAGATCCTGTCATTGCTGCGGTGGTCTTTTACCACAAAGTCCATAATCTCCCCATCGGCATAGGGCTGGAGCTTGACCGTGCCTGCAGGCTTGGAGTCGAGACCCACGGGCACCATCTCAACACCGACCATGGGCGCCCTCTCCTTGAAACTGATCCACGCGGTGGTCAGAATGGATGCTATCTGGCTGGCGTCGTAGTCGGCGGCGAGCTCAAGACACATCATAACGCGGATCCATCCTTTCGGGCCAACTTGCTCAGAAGGTAGAACAGCCGGTGCCTTGTCTGCTGGGTTCATGGCGAAGAACGAGTGGAATGAGAGTAAAGTTTTTTCAGGAATGTTTGAACTTGATTGCAAGGACAACACAGCAAGGAAATGCGCTCTTTTAACTTAACAAGATTTCGAGACTCGACATGTCGTTTCAAGACTACCTCGATAACTAGATTAGCATCCTTCTTCAGATTAAAGGGGTTCAAAGCTCGACAGAAGTGATCCATACTGTATATTCCTCTTCAATGCTGGTAGTTTTGTGGTTGGAATCAATCTAAAATCCAACCTTGTTATATGGACAACCTTTTCGAGCCGCCATTTCACCGTGCCGAGCTCAGAAAGAGCTGTGGGTCAAGGGGGGCCGTCGCCCGTTGTATGGAGGTATGGAGATATGGTGGGGACTATTCTCACACTAAAACGCGTCTCGTCCCTGTGCCGTAAGGAGTGTTCGGCTGCATTATAGAAGATTCTTATGAGACTCAGGATAGAGTTCAGAGCCCGGATGATTTCGCGAAAAGTGTTCAGTGTACCCTAATCTTGTCTGACATAGACGTGGTGGTGAAGACGTAGATCCCGGATCGGGAGTGCTGATTACTGTAAATAGAGTGAGAAGTTCCGGGCCAAGACTCGGGCGAACCCCGGACGACAGCTTGGCGCACTCTATCTCAACATCCATCCTGTCTTTTCTCAAGTCAATCCAATCTTTTTTATTTCGCGAGAAACATCGCGGACTAATAGCTTCGCCTTGTCGATCACAAGGTTGGCACCTCCGAAAGCTATGGTTTACTCATGTTGGCCTATGGAGCGAGCAAACATATTCCTTTCTCCATATGCGGCCCTTTCGTTGTTCAGGATTCAAGAGCATCAAATTGAAACTTAGGATTTGGTTGAATCCAATTGAGCTTCGTTGGTGGACAGAAAGCCTTTGATGGATTTCATCGAAGCTACCTCGCTGGGTGGTCGCAAATTGATTAGACTAATTCTGGTTGAGGCGAGCACGACAAGCAGATCAATCTGGAGCAACACAACCGGCGTGCTTGCGTGCGTGTTCGGCTGTCTCAAGCGGACATATCATTACGTGACCTTTTTCCCGTCCATCTGCTCACCTGATGTGGTCCAGGCTCCACGAAACATCATTCGCTACAACAATCAATTGCGGCTATGATTGTCAGAAGCACTTTCGAATATATATGTTAGAGTTCCCGTTTTCAAACTCTATCAAGGGGTTTTGTATATCAATATTTGGCTAGTGACTGACCTGATGCATGTCCTTTCTTCGATAACTATGCAGCAGTTTTCAACAAGATGTTAACAAGCCTCCTTGGTAGCGGCGATCATGGCTATAGCATAGACCCTGGTAGCCCACCAACTTAAAGCACCACTGAGCTCGAAACAACAGCAAACCCCGTGCACATCCAACAAAGGTGGGAATGAAATCCTGTATGCCCAACGACGCTCATATTAGATTTGTTGGTGGGTGGACAATGTCCCGGAGGATGAGGCAGCGATTCCGAGCCAGGCATTAAGAAGATCAAATCTTGTTGGAAAATGCATGTTATCGATCCCTCAGTGTCCACATATCTATCTGTGTCTCTCCCAAACGCCTCAGTCATTCTCCACGGACGAGACAGATGACGAGGCAATTGGAATCTCGAAGGATTCGATTGTAAGTATTGCTTGAAACCTCGCATCTTTCAAGAGATAGACATTGCGTTGTGTTCTTTCATGCGGAGCTGCTGAATCTCCAGAACCATTCTGTGTAAGTGCTGCTTTCTATGTCGTTTGACGCAGGGTCTCACTGATTTGGCGTTGAGAAGCAGCATCAGTTCTAGCTGAGGTCGACCCATACACGCTTCCAAGATGTCAGATATCGACCCAACCATCAAGGCGGTCTTCGGGCCGCCTCCACAACATATTGACCTTAATGTCTCGCTCATGACGGGGTACGACATCGTCTCTTGCATTGTCTTGGGACTGGCGACGGCCTCAGTAGCATTACGTTTCTACGTCCGAACATCTTACAGCACGCAGATGAGAAATCTAGGTGCCGACGATTGGACCATGTTGGGTGCTCTTGTAAGTTAATACAACCAAATTGCTTTCTTACATGTCCCTTCATTGTGATATTTAGCCTACAGTGAACAAACCAGATCTGATAATGTCTTCTCACAGCTGATCACCTGTTGCCTTGTTGCTACAACGATTCTTGGTATGGATTCTAAGGAGGCTTCATGGCAATGTCACCCTGGTGTGGAGACCACTGCTAACATCAAAAAAAAGCTGGAGGATACGGAGCGGGCAAACACATCTGGGCACTGAAAATTGATCGATTCATGACGTTGCTCAAGGTATGTACTGATTTGTTTTCGAGAAAATGTAATCAAGAGCTTCGCACTCTGACACTTAATTCCTTTACAGATTGTCTTTGCAGAACCCTGGATCTTTGCAGCATCCGTCACAGCGAGTAAAGTCAGTATCTTGCTGTTGTACCGTCGCCTCTTCCATGTATCAGAGAACAGAATGA
Organism: Dothideomycetes sp. NU30; assembly: GCA_026013035.2. Lineage (NCBI taxonomy): Eukaryota > Fungi > Ascomycota > Dothideomycetes > Dothideomycetes sp. NU30. The sequence continues at coordinate 131,049 of BSBH01000018.1, forward strand.
TCAAGACCGACCGCGTATTCTCAATCATGTTCTGGACGGCCACCTTTGTCGCATGTTCATATCCTTTCGTTATGTGGATTACCATGGCGACTGCCTGCCGTCCTCTGAGCTTCTTTTGGACACAGTATAAAGGAGATACCGACGGTACCTGCGTCGATGTCTTGCAGTTCTATCTTATCATCGGTATCCTCAACTTGGTCAACGATGTTGTCATCCTGATTGTTCCTATACCGCGTATCTTGAAACTTCACGTCAACAAGAGAAAGAAGTTTTCCATCGCGGGCATCATGTTGCTCGGTAGCTTGTAAGCATACAAACCCACCTCTTTCGCATATCTTATCATTCTGGGATCTAACCATGCAAAACCAGCGTCTGCGTTGCTACCATCGTTCGTGTCTACTACCTAGACAGACTCGTCACCGAAACTGACAAGAGCTGGATCATGGGTCCAGCATTTGCATGGTCAAGTCTGGAACCCTCCGTCGCCATTATCTCAGCCTGTCTACCAACCTTCGCGCCTCTGTTTCGTGGTTTACGCAACAAAGGCTCCAGGAATTTGACCGAACCCACGGCAAGTGTCGGCAACAGTTATATGCGCAGTGGAAATTACAGCACAAAACAAGCGCCAGCTTTCTTGCAAGGTCAATCGCAGTTCCGTATTGAGGATGATGAGGTACAACTCACGGAGATGGAGGATTTCCACCGCCGGAGGGAATCGTCTCATGGTAGCTCTGAGTTTCATCGCAACATCACGGTCAAGACGGACGTCCAAGTTGTGACGACCAACATCTAGATCAGGTTGATGATCTTCAGAATTCTAAAAGAGAGATGCAGTATCAAATCCGGTCATCTGACCAATATATGAGACTTCTCTGCGAGAAGCAAAACAAACATACCCAAGTCATTCGTTTGAGAGTGCAATTAGATGCATATTTACATATCTTGTCCTAGTCTATAAAAGTTGTTCCAGTCATATTCAACCAGATACACCTTTCGCGGCGTTGATAACATCTTGCGCCAGCTTCTCTGCATGTGCGTACGTGGTTCCCTGCGTATGCCCCGGTGGTGTAAATGGCAGACTAGACGAGTCTATGACCCTTAATGCCTTGACACCAAACACCCTAGCCTTTGAGTCCACAACAGCCATAGTATTGTTCGATCTTCCCATCGCGCAGAGAGCGGAGCAGTGATGAATGGCGGCGAGACTCGTTTTCCGGATCCAATCGAGGATTTCTTCGTCGGATTGAACTGACGGACCAGGCGAAACCTCTTCTCCGGTAATGTTCAGGGCGTTCCCGATCTGTCTGGCGCGACGGATACCAAGAATAGCCATTTCTTGATCCTCCTTGCTGGCGATCCAGTTTGGTGAGATGATAGGACTGACGTCGTTACTTGCGCTCTGGATGGTGAGATTGCCACGACTAGTCGTAGCAACCATCAAAGCACTAACTGCACCGTAGTTACCAGAACCTGTCGAAGTGAGGGAAAGCGATGAACCGGTGTTTGAGACGACGAATTCAAACTCTGGCCAGTCTGCCGGGAAGGCTGCGAATGCATCTTTAGTCGACTGCGACAAGTTTGCACGGAGCTCGTCAGGGATCTTCTCCCAGCCCCAAAAGTCTTGGCCAATGTTGGTGAGTGGCCCCGAACCATTGGCCAAAAGTTGGGCATTGGCCTCGTCTAGAGCTGGTCCTTGTTCGTCGAGGCGAGCGGTAGAGACCACGGAGGTCTCAAAGGCTACGCCTCCTAGGTTGGCGGTATCCCAGCTGTTCTGACCCACGCCTTCGAGGGGAGATATGACGGGAATGTCGTACTGTTGCAAAGTTGCCTTGGGTCCAATACCCGAAACCATCAGAAGTTGTGGCGAGTGCCATGCTCCAGCTGAGACAATGACCTCCTTTAGTGCGTTCAGGACGAACGGCTTGATACCTTCAACAGTAACATTAACACCTGTGGCTCGCTTGTTTCCATCGAATAGGATGTTTCTCGCCATGCAAGATTGATAGATGGTCAACATAGAACTCTTTGATATGGCTGGAGACAAAAGGCCACTTTCGGCAGAGCTGCGAAGACCAGTCTTGGGATCGATGGTGCTTGGGAAGTATCCATATCCAAGAAGATCACCCGAGCTGAAGTCTTGGTTTGGCTCGAAACCCAATGAGCTGAACGCTTCTGGACCATATGACGAGATTGCGTTCGCGTAGTTGTTGAACGAGATTTCTACGCCATCTCCAGGAGTGTCGTATGCTGAGACAGTGTAGTTTGGCGTCGAGTTGGCAGCTCTGAATTCGCTATAAGGGAGATTGAAATGGAAAGATTTCTTGAAGAAGGGAAGCATGTTGTCGAATTGATAAGCATCGTCGCCGACATGATCGGCGAAAGCTTGATAGGAACCGGCCGAGCCTCTAAAATGAGTGTTAGTATGTACCCAAAATCTCAACATTGATCGTGCGAGCTAACCTGTGATAGATCATCTGATTGCGGATGGAACTTCCACCCAAAGCTTTGCCTTGTGCATAATGGTACACTCTATTGTCTGCTTGTGTCTGAGGAACAGTTTGAAGACCCCAGTCAATCAACGGCTGCCAGTCGTCAGGATCGTTTCCAGCGAACATCTCAGAGTAGAACGGGATTTGACTCCAATTCGTGTTTGATAACTCTGAAAAAGAGCCAGCTTCGATAACGGCTATGGTCTGATTCGGGAGCTGTTGAGAGAGACGAGTGGCTACGACCGAGCCAGCAAGGCCGCCTCCAACGATGACATAGTCATAGGTAGCGTTTGCACCTGGTAGCCCGAACGAAGTACCGGTTATCTTGCCATCAGACAAGACTTGAGTGAGTACGGGGATAGCATTAGCAAAGCTAGATGCCAGCAAAGGACACAGCGCCAATGATAGTGCGACCATGATACCGAATTAGAGAATTGGAAGAAGAAGACACCTACAGAAAGCAGGCCTAGTCACATACTTATAGCCCTGTCTCCATTACTCACGTCCCAGGATCGGCTCTCCTCAATTGAGACTACACGAAAGATCATCATGCCCTTCATCTTAGTGTTTTGGCTTTTGTCAATCAATGGGATCAAGGCCACAATTCTTCGCCCGCATCGAAGTTATGGATCGATCAACAACCATCGTCGCTTGTAACGGAGAAAGATGGGACTTCTGAGTAACCGTGAAACCAAGCAACCGATCTCGGTCTGTGAAATGTTGCAGATTCTAGAGAGGAATATCATGTCTCGACGGTGGTTCTTTTTGGTCACCAAGCTTAAGCTTGCCGTTGGATGTACAAAAATCTGTGGTATATCGGTGACTTGTTCACTGTCCGTTATCCGCATTAGGAACAAGCACAGGTGTGGAGGTGCAGCGTGGGGTCGATGATGTCAAGCACGAGATTTCCTTACGCCAGTCCTGTAGCAAGAAACGCCTTTCGAAGATGTTCACAAAATCTCTATTTCGTATGAATAGGCAGTAAGGTAATAGTTTCAAGCATGCAGACAGTTAGAGGAATTGCGAGACGTAGACGAGATAGGCTCGTGAGTGGGCGGTCTTAGAAATTCCGGCAAGGTCTACCGAATTTTACGACTTACTCCTCTAACTCTCGTTTGCAACATTCCAATCTTGTAAGGCCCGATCTTCAAGGGCCAAGGCAATCGATCTTCAGCTACTTGTGATGCTCACGAAAATCCCTTGTTGTCGGAGTCACAATAGAGATTTTCGATGATCGGAAGCGGCGACGTGAATATTGTACTTCAGCATTGCTTGCTTGCCAATGCGCCTTGAGTAGGAAATCCTTCACGTAAGGATCGAAATTCAAAAGAGACCTTCTCTCGGCAAGGAAGCTGGTCATCAAATTGACCTATATATCTTGAGAATGACCAACACAACTATAAACAGGGCCATCAGGAGCCTCGGCTTACCGTAATGGTCTCTTTATACATGTCTTATTCTTACTAACGAGAGTTCCTGATGAACACGACGCCCCCGTGCTTCAAGACAGACAACCAGGCGTCAATGATTCCGATGTTGCTTGGAAGAGTAAAGTTCGTATTGTCGCTTTCATTACAGACGATGTTGACTGCACGATGTATTAAGAGGTTGGCGTATCTCTGTTAAGGCTATGGATGAGATCTGAGATGACGACGTTGCATACACGATCGCAACCTCTATTCGCACAGTAAAAGCTAAAGATAAGTTCGACTTGTGTTCGGCTTATGTCCGACTTATGTATGACAGATTGAGTAAGAAAACGAGCGTCGTAGCTGCCTTGGCCTTTGGGCTATAATCGGCAGCTTCACTTATGGGTTTTTACCTAGTCAAGCTCGTGTGTATGAGCTGAGCTGGTCATTGAAGGTCGAGATGTTGACAGTGGTCCGATAACAATCAGATGGCATATTGTATAGGCAACTTCTCTATCAGCCGTGAGACTCTGAGCGCTATGTCGTGTAGAGTTCACTATTGTAACAAGGATTGTGTCCAGGTGCATAGTGCTGCATAAGATCGCAAATTTCGCACTTCGCTCGGCGTGGTTGTTGATGATGTTGAAACGTTCAACTGCATAGTGGTAAACAGATTATCCATCTGAAATAAGTTCTTGGAGAGATAATGGTGTGGTTTGAAAGGTTTGAATATTGTTTGTTCTGCCTATAATTACTGAGACCACAGAGCAGGTCAAAAGTATTTGAACGTTGACGGTTGCCTTGGTCCGGCCAGGAGATCTTTCTGCTGTGAATGGTCACTCAATCAACCCGTGTCGAGTGACAAGATTGTTGTAATACCTCAAGATTTGCGAAGCCCAGTATTAAATCTTGTGGAAATTTATGCTACCATCATACCGAGTCCCAGTCCAATAAGGATGAGCAAAAGGAAGCTGACAGCACAAGAGGCAAGCACCACTCGACGACGCTTGACTGGGTCTGTCCGGAAAGAATTCTCGGTCCAGCAGATGTCCGTCTTTTTATCTGTCCGATCAGTAGAGTAGCGAAGATGTTTCGATGTGTGTAGCTCGGACCCTGGTCCTTGTTCCATAAGCGGTGACTTGTCGTACAACTTTTCTGATGAACTAGATGATCTTAATTCTGCCATTGCAACAAATGAGATTCGAGAAATGAGATTCAGGAAAGATACCAGGTGAACACGAAGAAGACAGGTCCTTGATAAATTATATCATTGAGGTCCATCTTGGTCATACGAGCCTCCATGGTCCGATCATTCTGACTTTTTGACAGGCGTTCATGGACGACTGATTCGAATCGCCTCACGCCTGGTGTTTCGCTGCCAAAACTTTCTAGTGGTGGCATTGAGGTAATTTGGTTAGACCTCAAACACACAAGAAAGCTACAGTGTCTTTAGGTGTAGTTTTGGTCAATGCCGCAGCAACAGGCTTCTTAAAGGCCAATATAGATTTGCTCGAAGCTGGGGATACACTTCAAGCCCCGCCTGCCTTCTTGAGTCAATTATGACTATGGAGCTTTACAAAACAGTCGTTGCAAGACAGTTGATAATTATCGCGTCACTGTCCAAAGCTTGAAGGCTCGGCGCCGAAGAGGTGGAGACAGTCGTTGTTGAAGTGCTTCCAATTGTAGCTGCCTTATCTCTGTTGAACACCTAGCGTGTCCTGCTCATCCCAACACCAGGGACTGGAGGACACGCTTCAAAGTCATGCTCGATGACTTTTAGGTACGTAGAGGCAGGATCAAAGAGTACGAAGTGGTTCGTTGGTGCTATCGAGGTGAAGCATAGCACCATTCCCATGGTACAGCACCACTCCAGGGATCAGAGAGTTGAAAAGTGATAGATTGAGGTCCAGATAAGCTCATACCTCTGTCGTCTAATGCCATTGGCCTTCGCGGAACAATATAAAGCACCAACAAAGAGTCATCCGACTCCTGGGCATACTGGCTGGGGTTAACGGCCGACATCTCAACACACATCCTCGGTAGCTGCCCGTTCTCCACGAGATGTGCCACAGTGGAGGCAGAAAAAATTTGTAGGGTCCTCCTTGATGACATACACGTGTTCCGTCCGCTTCAATTGACACGATAGAGAGCCTTGACATGTGGCGCTTTGTCATTTAGTTTGGGTTTAGCCTCGCAAGTCGCAAGGCTGATTGAAGCTGCGAGCATTGTAACAATCGTAGACTCGTAACGATAAGACATCGTCCGCTGCCGTTGTGGTCCAATACAGTGACATTAGCCGCCACATATCAGAAGGATGGGTTGCGCTGTGTGTGTGCCCTTCTGTCGATGCCGCGGCTTTCACATGCAAGGGACGATACGCGGATGTGGAGAATTTGGGGAACGGGGCATCTTTTATCAGTGGGTGATATATCCGCAGACCGATTTCATCCGGTACAATGGTCGAATCCTGACCACTACTACTGTTATTTATGTTCTGTACTTGTACAGGCTGATTGTCACCATTGACTCCATTCGGACGTCGCGCTGGAGGAGCGGCCGAACAGACAGGGAGGCCCGGCACGATAACATGTGTTGACCGAATCATGAAACTGTCAATTTGCACGTTGGCAAGTCACATCCCCAGGTTGCTTGTCGGTCTACTTCGCCCAGCCAGCCGCAAAGAAAAACTTTGTGGGGATGGAAGCCATGTGGAAGCGACACCAACTCGAATTGAAGTCTACAGTATCTGGACTGAACAACCATCGTGTTGTTATCGTTGACGTTGGTGGAAGTGACTGGAATGCTAGAATCAAATGACTTTGGCACGTGCCTGACCAAGAATCTCATGCCAGTGTGGCTGTACCTACCTTTTCCCAACAGTTTCTGATGCAACCCGGCGAATTGTGCTCATGCAGACCACGGCAGATCAAGTCGTCAAACCATTCAAGTGGAGTCTGATGATTCTTGGCCTGCGCACATATCGTACCTCATATCATATACCTGCGTTCATTATCGTTGCGTAGGAGGTATTCACACATTCTCATGACAAGAGTTTACGATACAGCCAGCCATTGTCGCCAATATCAATTTGTGTCTCTCTGAGCACTCGCCAATGCATACCAAGAATTGAGTGAATACTTGTCACTAGTCATTCACATGTACTTTGTAAGATCTAACAAGCTCACTCACTGTCAATAATCTCAACATCATGACACGGTGATATCGTATCACGAGTAAGCACGTATCTAGCTTGATTCAAAGCAGTGGGGTCTCCACACATGAGCTTGTTGGAGCATCAGAATATCAAATGGATCTTCAAGTCACCAATTCCAAATCTCACACCTGCGGATACGTTTGCTCTTGCCACGGGTCAAAGGCTGTTCTTCGAAGGCACAAGGCAAGAAAGTTCCATCCCGGACAAATTTTCGCAACAATACCAGAAACAAGTACACGGTGGCTTCGCGAAGAGATATGGATTGATCTCGGTTCCCACTTCAGAGTCGGGCCGGAATACAGGACCTTGTCAATCGGGATTACTTATCAGACAGATAATGAGCGAGCGTCTCAGAGAAAAGTCCGCATATGAGGCTGGCCACTGTTACGCTACGATGCCAGTGCTTGCCTGGACTTGGCAAATGTGTTGACCTCGAACCCCGATTAACAAAAGCCATGTTTTGAATTACTCTTGGTGGGAAAGCTGGGGTCAACGATTCAAAACTGGGTGACTGATTTTTTTTTTTGCTCTGTGAGATGATGACAAAGGCATGGCGTGATGCCAAACAGGCCGTGAATGCGCCGTGGAAAGAAAACGCAAGCAAAAAAGAAAGAGATTTCTTCTCTGAACGCTCTCGTCAAAATGATTGTGTTGGGGACGGTCGTGACGGCAATGTTTCGGACGCTTTGCCGGATTTGGAGTCGAAAGAGCAAATTTTACTTCCAAGCAAACAACGACAACACGATGGGTTTACGGTCATCATAGACCAATGCGATTTTGTCGTCGTCCTGAACAATTAGGAGGTAGAAGAAAATCGACTATAAACCCGTGATGATGGGACCACGCTGTGTCAAATGCCACGTTTAGTGGCGTAGATACTAGGATATCATTGCGGAGAAGCCTTGCAAGATGCTGGTTCTTGGAGACCTGGACCTGCCTCCGAACTTTTTGGCGTTTGTCCTTATTTCTTAAGCTTACCGCCACGTGTTGACAAGAGGCAAACCGGTCAGTATCGGCTCACGTCTTGTAAAGTTGTCCCGTTGGCCGCTGCTCCTGAAAGGCACTGTAGATAGTATTCGCTTTACGAAGAGTGTCGAGGTCGGCCGAGATGGTCGATATATCTGCCGATACGTGGACCCGGTCTTCGGTGATGGTCGTCTCTGATCTAGAGATTGTGCCGTTCGTCCGTCTGAGACGAAGACATGTCGATGCTAACGGTTGTCAAAGCACCGTAGCAGTCCAACGTCTAATAACAAGTAGTTGTGGGGATCCCAATATCAGATGGCATTAGTCATCTGATGAGCCAAATGACATTATTGTCGAGTGTGAATATAGTGTCAAGAGTCTGGCCTCAGACATGATCTTGGCAGGTGTTTTGAACGAAGGTGATCCTCCACTCGAGGAGCAATTGCGAGTAGTAGAAGCAGTCTGTCTTGAACGACATTTTGGTTGACACGTCAGGCCATACAGCGCATATCCACACACGCATAGGTCATAACAATGGAGACGATGAGTTCCTCCATGAACCACGGCATGCAAGTTCATTAGGCCTGTGAAGTTCTAGAAGCTGTGGAGGAGAAGCCTCTCGACGCCTCAAGCAGAGTTTCCCTCGTTCAAGGCAAGCTCACGGGAGCGCCGCTTTGACCCATAAAGTCGGGAAGTGGGCGATACAATAGAGTACATGCTGTGATCGCAGTGGCTTGTGACTCCAGGTTCTCGCTTGGCGTGGAGAATAATGGGTGCCCCAGATCGTCAGATGGCATTCCGAATATCGAATACAAATCCTTTGTATGGAGACGCTCCAAGCAAGCAACGAGCGTTTCTTGTTCGGTAGGGTGAAAGTCTAAACGAAGAAAGATTACACAAAAGATATGGGCAATGAGATAAGAGAATGGCGTGATTTCGGCGCTTGGCTTTGCAGTAAGCGCAAAGACAATCGATTCCGTATTCGCGCTGGTTGGCTCTTCTTGAAGCAGCCATCAAGAGGGCACTGTTCAGCAGGTACGAGGTGCTGTGATACGGGGGCTTCAAAGAGCAGGTTAGTACGAGATAGATTCCCCAGACTCCGCTGACGGGGCGCAGATTGGCAGAGCTATCCCCGCTCAGTGTGGGGATACATTACTTGGATCCAGGCTCGGCGGCAGAATGCACGATCACAGTCTCTTGTTAGTCAAGGATACAACAAATGACAAGAGCAGATTTGCGGTGATGAAAACAGTTGGGCTATTCGATGTGTGGAGCCCAATCGGCCGCTCTCCTCTATCGGAGTAATTTCAGCACCACCAATAATTGCTTTCTACTCTTGCAGCACTCGGTCCAGCACCGGCTGAGTGGCTTTGGCAGGACAGGCGGCCCACAACATGCATCACATTGTGAGAGGTGATGGTCAAAGACCAGGCACCAAAGATTGTTAGAGGCGTTGCAGCGAGTATGGGGAAGATACGGTGTGGAATAACTAATGGCAGGTAAAGGAAGGCCTTAAGCCTGAACCAATGGAAGCTTTTAGCCACGCGCATGCGTATCTCCCCCAGAATCTACAAGCATCTATCTCCAGCTTTCACATGTGCATGTCTGAAGAGATCATATGGTTCTCGCAGGCCGCATCTGCAATCCTCGGCGGATAATTCGGTTAATGGCCAATAGAGCTGAAGGGGGGCAGTCGGGAGTCGGGATGTGGCCGAGATAAGGAAAAAAGGCACACCGTCGTCGTCAGCCGACTTGGATCAACAGAAGACATGTAACAGCGCAATCTGCAAGCATTATATGCGATAGTAAAAGGAAATGCAATCCAGACACACTCACCGTTTAGGATTGCACCGTTCCATGATTCTTGGGCAAGCAACACAACCTTCACGAGTCGTTCAGACCGGCTTCAATCCGGCGAGATAGGTTTGATTTGTGGTAGTCGGGCTTCGCAAAGCCGCCAGGGGTACATACAAAGTGCTATTTCGAGCGGGAGGGGCGCTTCCATGAGCATTCGAAAATTCCTTGTATGTGGGTCCCCACAAATTTGATTTCCCTGTCAGGTGGTGCGCCAGAGACAGGAAATAACAACACAGAGATAACATAACCGCAAGGGGAGAAACCGAGAGGAAGACTTGCAAGCAGAGAGGCCAACGAAACGGGGCGTCGTCATTATCATCATCATCATCACCATCATCATGATCAATTAAAAGAGTGACCCTTGCTAGAGTTTTGTTTTGCATCGCAGAGGGAGGGGAGGACAGCCACCTAAAGCCTCTCACATGTACAAACTGTATCCGTCCCCCAACACATGCCACAGATGCAAAGATGATGATGATGATGATGCAAACAATGTTTTGCTGATGGGAAAAGGTTAAACGAGGAAAAAAACTCTTATGTTTCAATGACTGTGGGCGGGAACTCCGCACAACCGCAAGGCCGATAGACGATCTGGGGATCTTGTTTTTGCAGTGGCAGCAAGCAGAGAGGCATCGTCCCAGCGCAACGCTCGCACAAGAGGGCGAAGAAGAAGCGAGAGAGTTTTCTCGAGACCGAGAAACGACCTTGCGCTATCTGGACCCGTGTCGTTCCGACGGCTTGTCTTCGCAGGCAGTTCGCTCTGGGGCCACTGAAGCCACTGGGGCCATCAGCACAGGTTGCGCTAGTGACTAACCGTCGGGCGCGACGAAGCCTGCGGCTTGGCGGGTTTTGGTGGATCTTTTTTTCGTTTGGCCCCAAAGCAAAGCCGCCATTTCATTTTCAGTCAAGTCCAGGTTGGAGCTGCTTTTCCCCCCACGCCTTTTGTCTGTCGTCAGTCCCAGTCACGCTCTCGCTATTTAACCACTTCTCCCGCCCACTTCCCCCTCCCGCCTATTCTCCAGATTTTGGTTTTTGTTCCTTATGCAACGCACATCGTCCGGTGTGGATTTCTCCAGTCTACTCAACCCAGACTCGTCATCCACCTCCACCACCACATCCCCATCACCCGCGTTGCACCAGCAGCCCTCTAGCTACGTCGACGCCGCTGTCCAGTCGCAGCCTCCTGCATCTACCTCTTCCATGGCTGCTGCTGCTGCTGCTGCCACGGTGCCCGTCATGGCGCAAATGTCTGGTCAGGAGAACGGGTCTCAGACACCTCCTCAATCTGACGCGCGCCCTGACTTGCCGCGTCCCTACAAGTGTCCTCTGTGCGACAAGGCTTTCCATCGCCTCGAGCACCAGACGCGTCACATCCGCACTCACACGGGCGAGAAGCCTCACGCTTGCCAGTTCCCTGGCTGCACAAAGCGCTTTAGTCGCTCGGATGAACTGACCCGCCACTCGCGCATTCACAACAACCCCAACTCAAGGCGAGGAAACAAGCAACATGCTGCCGCTGCCGCTGCTGCCGCCGCCGCCGCCGCAGCTGCTCAGGTCGGTATCCTGGATCACCCTCAGCACCAGGCCGCTCTTCACCAGATGAATCCCATGATGCCGCCGCCACCCAAGATGAGCCACTCGCAGCCTGGCTCGCAGCTCACTTCGCCCAATGTTTCCCCTCCCCACTCCTATGCCAGCGCTTACACGAGTAACCCCGGCTCGTACTTGACGCGTAACGTTAGCGGTGACCTCAGCCCTGCTGGACTCAATCATCCCATGGATATCAACCTCCTTGCAACAGCTGCCTCTCAAGTCGAGCGTGAAAACTCGCTGCCTTCGCACCACCTTGGCCTTGCCAATCGACACACTTACGGCACACACCCCTACAGCCATCACCCTTACTCGACAGGCCGCCTCCCCTCGCTCTCGTCATACCACTACGGCTCAAACCCCACCTCGCAGCCCATGTCCCGTTCGCATTCGCACGAGGACGACGACCCATACTCGCACCGCATGACCAAGAAATCGCGTCCCGGCTCGCCTCAGTCTACTGCTCCCCCGTCGCCTTCATTCTCGCACGAGTCGACTTCGCCCACTCCCGACCACACTCCTCTTGCGACTCCATCTCATTCTCCTCGGCTTCGTCCGCAATATTTCCACAATGGTGTGCAGCTCCCCACACTCCATCACCTTTCCCTTCAGCACCAACCAACGCCTCCAGCCCTTGCCCCTGTTGAGCCGTCCGCTGACGGTCAACAGCCGTACATCCCGACGCATCACAGCGGCCTTCGCATCAGTGAAATCATGGAAAGAGAAGACGGCGCCCAACGAAAGCTGCCTATTCCCATGGTTCCCTCGGCCATGAAAGTCAACGACATGCTCAACGCCAGCAACGGCTTCCCCAACAGCGGTCAATCCAGCACCACAGGCAGCGTTGCCGGCGACGCTGGCGACCGATCGAATTAATCAATCCATCCCTTCACGGATTCATCTTTTCTTTTACGTGTTTCGTGTAATAACGGCCATGGCACGACATTATGGCCTTGGGCGTTTGTTCGCTTCCTTTAGCACATTTTTACAATGGCAGGGCGTTTTATCTATAGATTGGCTTGGAGTCGGCTCGGACGAGAACCATTGCCGAGGCAATGCATGTGGGAAGCCATGGAAGAGGTGTGCTTTTTTCGGGTTTCATGGACAGTTGAGGATACCAGCAATCGATGATTGCCTTTACATTGTTTCGCTCCTCTTTCTTCTTGCTCAGGTCAAAATCAATTCATTCCAAAGCAGCGATTTCTATTCTTGTTCCTTGCTTCTAATATTGTGATGGCCCGTGAGCATCACTACTAAATAGATCTCTACTTTTCTACGAGAAAGACTCATCCTCTACCTCGCGAAATTCAACTACCATTTTCCACTCATTCACACTCTCGTTAATATCACCATCTAGTTTACTCTAAAGACTCGTACGCATCTCCACAACAACTTCTCCATGCAATTTCCACAAAACACGAAGCCTTTTGGCACCGTGACAATATCGTAGTACGTGTCTCCAGATCTGGGATCCACAATCAGCCCACAACATCCCCAACCTGTTCCCGGGGCACTTGACGATGCGGCCAAGTTTCAGAATAGTAGTGCACTCCGTTTGGGCCAAGAGAAGATACCTAAACACGAGTAGTACGTATTCTAACTCTTAGTTTGGGCAACGATAGCCCAAACAGCAATTGATTCGCCATGGCGTGCTTACGGTGAGTGCGTCTTCCCTTCTCGGTGCTCACACGCACAACCAAACCAACAGGGCAGATCGCCATAAAATCATATGTCTTGCGCAAAAACGGGCGGCCGCGGCTTCGTCCATCTGCAAGTCTCCCCCCGGATGATCAAGTCTACAGTTCAAATCACACCACAAAGTCGGTCTGTCGCAACCAGTAATCATCCAAGTGAGACTTGTGAGTGTGCTCCAGCCCCCCTGATCGACGAATGATGGCTCCTCAGCCAACGTTGTGAAATGCTTGTCCAGATTGCTTGCCTAGCCTAGGCCTGGGTGGTCTAGGTATCATTACTCCACCAACTTTGTCTATCAGACGTTGGTGTCATATCAATACTTACAAGAGCGGCTCCACATTCAGGACCCGTCCGTCTCCATTATTCTGCGTCTATCACACACCTTGAATCGACGACAGTCAGTGGGCATGGTCATATGAACTGAACCGCCGGTTTTCGGCCGGAGTCGGAATTCTCTGCGGCTGCAAGAAGGCTCATCAGATGGCGATCGTCGTCTTCACCGTTCAATCAAAGGAATGCGAAGCGTTACGAGCTCTGCACAGGAGGATTTTTTAGTAATTCCTTGCTGGTCTTTCTCCCCGTCTCTTAGTTACCAGTACTCCAACATCCGTCTTCGTGGCTTGATTGTGGCTGCAGGTAGTCCAACATGTACCTGCGAGTCTGCGACTATCAGTCGCACCGGCATTCCGAATTCGGCCTACCCTTGTCTCCAGGAAAACGAGTCGAAACAGAGTTTGTGTGGGGAATCGCGGGGTCGACAAGAAAACGCTATTACAACTTCTAGCCATGGCAGAACGGACCAAGCGACGGTTTGTTCGAGATTCTTGCACACGGACGAAAGGTAATATTGTGATCATTATTGTGACTTCCTTGGGGTGCTGATCAGTGATCACGTATATCTAGATTTGATCAGATACGGGCGTACCTTGCGTGGTGGCGCCAGTGCTAGCAAGCAAGATACACAAACTCGGGGCTGAAAACAAGACGACGAGTCAAGGACTTAAGAGTGCCACCGTGTCATGGTCACAACCACCAGGGTCAACTAACTTGTTCACAGTAATCAAAAAGACTTGATCCGCGTTACAAAACGTGCGCTCCAACAGACTAGGCATTCTCAACAAAAACGCACATATGATTTTGAGGAGGTTCAGAGTCCACCTGGCAACCCATTGATCATGACGAAACTGGGGTGAGCGCGTCGATAGGCCTTGCCAATCCTTGTTTCCGGCCAAGGTCCGCCCTCCCCGGACTTCCCTTTCCTCCTTTCCTCCACCTCCTTCATCTTCCTGTCCCCTTCTTCCCTCAGCCATCGATAAGCGCCAGATACCGAGGGTCATGTTATACGTCACCGGTTCAAGTCTCTTGGCCGATCTTACTTGTGGTCAACGATATGCATCTGAGTACATCGAAAGATATACTTTCGGAGGCCACACCTTGCCAAAACCCATCAAGTAATGAAGCGTGGGGGTGGCGTCTCTTCCTCTTGCCCAGCCCTCCAATCCGCAAAAAAGATGCAAGAAATTCCGACCGATCTCAACAAGTTGTGTCGCAGACGTTTTTGCCCGATACAAATATCATCATACGGTGTCTACGTGTCAGACCCGCCGCACAACAGGCAAGCAACGTTTGCCCCATGTAAAACAAAAGATAGATTCGTAACAGAAGAGGAAGACGGTTCGTTGCAGCCTTGCAGGTACAGAGATACAAAGGCTTGTCATCAATCCGGGGCAAGTTGTTCTTTCCTTCTCTTCTTCCCACCTTCTCCAGTTTTGCTTTAGCCAACCCCCCGCAACCTTTTTCCCCCTTCTTCCCCAGATTGCTACTTTTGGCGTGCGTACAGCCTTATGCGGGCAGACCGCTATCCCGTGGTTCTTTGATCTGTCTCGGTCCGTGTCTCCTCGGGGGGACGTTTACCGGGTCTTTTAGAGGATGAATACACAACACTGGCAGCCCGGGAGAAAGTGATTATGATGTGCGGGATCAAGACCAAAAGCCCGACGTATCATATCCTTATCAGTTCTTCGGACCTTTGAGAGCATGTGATGAAGGCATGTCTTCACATGCGAAGGACAATCTACTCGACATGTCTTGTGGCTTAGGCTGAAAGCAGAAAAGGAGATTGTGGAAACATGACACGTACTTCTTTGCAAGGGAGCTTTGGATAAGTTACATGTTTGAGAGGAACAGGTAGGTAGGTGCTGCAAGCAAGTGCTGCGACATGTGAACCGGGACTACCTACTCAACGAAATCGACGATATCCATCTATCTCGTGAGCCACCATCGTTGCCTATCTGCTGATTGCAACACTGCAGAGTATCCTATTCGTGCATCTGATTTCAGCGGCATGTGTCTTTGATGATTGGAACATGCAGATCCATACATGAATGGCTGGCTGTACTATGCGGCCAAAACGTCACATGCAAATGCCCCTCATTCCTTTCAGGTACATGTGTGTTTCTGATTCACGTATCCCGTACCCCAAAGTGAGACGGCATTTTTCAAATGCGATTTCTCGTTGTGTACATATCCAGCTTGGACATGTTTAATTATCCTGATGTTGTTGCGGGGTAGGGCAGCTCAAGACGAACGCTGATGCCTTGATTGTCCGGCGGATCTGGTGAGATCAGGCTAAAGTGCTTGGCCCAGAACGACCGTTGACATCAACTATTGTTGATGCCTATGGATAAGGTCATCTGTCATTTTGGTGGACGTTGTGCAGCAGCTCAGTCGTCGATGGTGATAGTGGGCACAGCATTGGCATCGTCCTCGTTCAAAGCCTCCTCGTCGACGAGACCTTCGGCCGCGGCCTCATCATCGTTTACCCAGCCGTACTCGTCGCGGCCTTCCTCTCCGTCTGAGTCTGCAATCTCTTGGTAGACTCGTTTCCTGCTCTTTGTGGGTGATGAAGCGGTCAAGTTGACTACTGGGTTATCTGCAGCGGAATCCTTGTCGACATCTTTCAGTCCATGGGTGTTCACGGTAAAGGGAACCAGCTGACCAATCTCGCCATCGTCGGAAAAGTTCAAGCCATTGATCTTTTGTAGTCCCACGTATCTGGCGCTTTCCGGATCTTGTTGTTGTTGAGACCAGGTCGTTCGCTTGAAGTCCCTGAACATGACCAATCTGTTTGATATTCCCGCTTCCCACTCAGCACCACCCAATCCAGGGACCAGGGTAGCACCGAGTCCGCTGCCGTTGCGCATTCTGGTCGCGCAGCCTGTGGTGACGATTATAGCCATGTCATATATAGCAGCTAGCTTCTTGAGGGCGGCGATCAGACTGGCCATGATGCCGTAACGGCGTCCAGCTGTCCACTTGGCGGCTTCGGACTTGTGGTTGGAGAAGGTGTTTGCGCGGTGACGAGGGTATGCGACTTCGAGAGGAGTATGTAGGCCGTCTATGACCATCAAGGCGGTTTTGGGTGGTGGAAAGGACGGTGGTGGATGCAAGATTAGGGCTAGTAGGTGTGCGATTGCCGGGGCCGAATATTGGTGGAATGCGACAAGTCTTTGGTCAGCGTCAGGAGCATCTGAAGGCGCCGAGGCAGCAAGAAAATCATTCAGACGGGGTGTGGCCAGTGGAGTTGATGTATCTGGTGCGGGTTAGCTGGTGTTCTTGATTTGAGATATACAAGGTCGAGAGGAGTAGACGAAAGACGTACCTACCCAGACTACCGAATCACCACTGTTCAAGACGCCAGTCGCTGCTTGTAGTCTTGACATGTCATTGTCAGCCATGTTACCAAATCCACCATGGAACCCTCACTCACGCAATTGACGTCTTGCCCGAGCCTGAAGGTCCCCAAACTTCCGTAATCTTGCCGCGCCCAAGTCCACCATGGCTAGGATCGAGAAGGGCATCGAGGTGATGAAGTCCAGTAGAAACTGATCGAGGTCCACGCGATTGGATATTCAGCAATGCTTGTGAAGCCGATACAGTCGGTAAACGATCTGATGACAGTAAGTAACAGTATCCTTCAACATTGTTTATTGTATATCACGCGACTCACGCGACGACGATGGCGGTGGTGGGCGGTTACTACTCGAAGGAGGAGGATCCATATTTCATGTAGATGTATGCTGCGGACAGCTTATTGCTGCCAATTCGGATATGCTGCTACATACAATGCTAATGCCGTTCGAGTCTGACGAGCATGTCGCGACGATCTCTCGGGCAATGTTGCTCTTTGATGTCAGTAGATGGGTAGGTAGGTGGTAGCTGATCTTTGTTCGGCGTCTCCGTTCAGCGTTCAGCGCATGTCGAGAGTCGGGACCCCTTATCGATAGCGGCTCGGAGTTGCCGAGGCGGCGCATCGTGGTTCCTTTCCTTCCCTTTCGGATTCGACAAACAGTCCAGACTCTCCCTGGTTTCTTTGACTACAACCAACGTACAAGAGAACATGTACTCGCCTCGTGCTCGTCGTACAGCGAACAGCATCTCCGTTTGATTTTTTTTTCTTTCACTTGCTTGCGCCTCAATTATGCATTCACCGGTCACTTCTGCTGCTCTTCACTGTCGTTTCTGATCTGCATTGATTTACCAACAGCCGTCTACCTAGTTAATCTCACTACAACTTCTGTAACATCACATTGAGCTGCGGCTCTTGCTCATTACTTTCGCATTGGATAACAGCATATCATGGGAGTTCTCACAGGGAGCATTGGCATGGCTCTCGCCACTTTGGCCGCCATCTTGGTCGTTTTATTGTCTTTACTCAGCACATACTACCAAAAGCAACAAGAAGAAGAAGCAGTCGTACCGGGATGTCGTCGCATTGGCCTCGTTGGCCGCAGTAATATGGATGATCAACACTCCCCGGTACACAATGGACAAAACCTGGATCCATGTTCCAACCCAAAAGTGAAAGCAATTTTTATTTATCCCGTCAAGTCGTGCGGTATTGTCGAACTCGAGCAGAGCGATTGCATTTCGACAGGTCTGCGCTATGATCGTCAATTCTGCTTTGCTCAACTCAAGTCCGAGCAGGCTGAGAAGAAAGAAGGAGATTTCTCTGTCAACTCAAAGTGGGTCCATTACTGGAGATTCATCACCCAACGCAACGTCCCTCGACTCAGTCAGATCTCAACCCAAGTCTGGATACCGGATCCTTCCTCACCAACATATTCTCCTGGTGCCGAGTGGGTCAAGACAAAAGGCTGCATTGTCTGCTCGTTCGCCTTCAGTCCCGAATGGTCTTTCTTCAATCTCTCAGGCCTGGAGACTTTCTTCTCTATCCTGAAAGCAAAACTAGCACAAAGGAACTTCAAGGCCGAACCTCTTATAACCTTCAGACTCCCCATCGCTCCAACCGCAGATCAACTCGCCAAATTTCCCCGCGAAGAACTTCGTATCTGGAAAGACTCACCCGTCGCCTTTAATATTACCTCCTCGATTCCCTCGGACACTCTCGCAAAATTGAAATACTTCCTCGGCGTCTCCAACCCTCTCGCTCTCTTCCAAGCCGACCCCCTCAACAACCGTCGAGTCTTCAGAAACGCGCCTCGAAAGGAAGAAGCCGGTTACCAACCCGGCATCGGTTTCGCAGACGCCTACCCTCTCTCAATCATGGGCATCTCCTCCGTTCAATCCGTTTCCCAAATCATGAAATCAGGATCCATCCCCCAACTCAACGCTCTCCGTTTCCGAGCAAACATCTACATCTCAAACGCCCCTGCTTTTGTCGAAGACGATTGGAAGATCATCAACATGGGAAGTCTGAAATGTCATGTCAGTTGCAGGACAACACGTTGCGATTTACCGAATGTGGATCCCGTGACTGGGATCAAGCATAGAGAGGAACCGTACAAGACGCTGAAAAAGGAGAGGGGTTTTGTGGATAAGGGTGCCGGTGCGCATCCCGTCTTGGGTATGCAGATGGTGCCGCTTTTGGAGGAGGAAGGGAAGGCAATTGAAGTTTTGAGTGTTGGGCAGGATGTTGAGGTCTCGGAGACCGGCGAGCATTTTTACATGAGGTTGTTTAATGATTGAGAGGGGGGTTGTGACTAGTAGGTCGGGCCATACATGTATATCATGGGTCCTTCCAGAGCCAAATCGAAAAGTATGCTTCGATGGGATTACTTTTGCCTGTTTATCTATTCCTTGATATCATTTGATCACGTCCTTGCCCTGCCATTCTTGAATGTTCATGACATCCTATCTCTCTTGATGGACACATACGTCCTTCTTTCACAATCCCAGGCATAGTTCGTTAGACGTCAAAACAGTTTGATATTATCAGCATGGACATGCGGTAAGTATATGCGACTCAGCTGTGGTTTCAACTTCCACATAAATCAAATGACGGATTATTGTCATACTCGGCCACCCTTGCGATATACCATACATTGCAACCATAAACTTTTGACCAATGAGAACAAGTTAAGATAAATAGTAATTAAAGGACAATAAACTCAAAATGGAGAGGATAAACTCATGTAGTCGAGGAAAAGTTGATAGTTGAGCCTATGACCCTGTTCATAGGTGGCTCGAAATGACAGGGTCACCCTTTGATATCGCGCAGAAGAAAAACATGATTGCCTACACGATATACCGAATGTGATTTCAACATCCTTCCCTCTGCCCGGAGTTTGTATCATCAGTTGTTTACAGTTTGTGGTCTGGTTCTAATGCAAAGACAGCCTTTTATTCTATAATCCTTTTACTTTGTGGGCAATGCCTTCCTGACCGAGAGTTCGATACAAGAGATAAGTTAGAAGAAGCGCAGAAGGTGTTCAAGGGAGACAGAGAGTGAGGGTATAGTGCTTGAGGTACTTGACTCGACTGCTCAAGTGGCATGAGAGTATATGATGGACACTAGAGACATGTTACAATTTTGCAAGCTACACAAGGTTTGCGTCATCCTCATCCTGGCAGATATATCGTTACGGAGAGAGAAAAAAAAGGCCCTTCTCACCACAATACTTATGGTGATCATCCAGCAAATCAGGAGATCGGAGATTTTGAGGACATACCGACGGGATTGAGGATCACTCCACCGATACACATCATACATGGTGAGGAGGATCGGTGTACCAGAGAGGTGCTCGTCCATCCAAACGAAAATGGCAATCCCGTATTAATGGCGGTGAAATGGGAAAAGCACTGACGGCGGCATGTGTGGTTGGTATATTGACAGCGACCTGTGGAGAAATTCTTACCGAACCTTTACAAACACAGGTACCATCGCCTTTGGTCGTCAGTGTATCGTCGAGTAGTTACCCATGAACGGTATCATCAACGTAGTTGAACAGATT
The DNA here is from genome assembly GCA_026013035.2 of Dothideomycetes sp. NU30. NCBI lineage: Eukaryota > Fungi > Ascomycota > Dothideomycetes > Dothideomycetes sp. NU30. Next base: position 151,522 of record BSBH01000018.1, read on the forward strand.
TCAGCAGTTGTGTTTGATCTTTTGGTGTAACTTCCATGTCTGGGTTGGTGGAAAGCTTAGATCGTGTTGATTGGTATCGCTTGCGGAAAGTTTAGCCTGCGCTGATTGGTATCACTGTTGTTTTGGTAGGCGATGGTGACCATGTGGGGACCGGGTTATACTTGACCTTGTAGCTGGGAGGACGAAGATGGAGGTTGTCTGAGCTAGTCAGGTCTGTACTTCCATGCTGTCAACGATCTACTTAGAGGTTAAATTCATGTGTTGAAAAGCGGTAAAGGTTGTATCGCTTTTCGATTGAACGATGGAAACTTGGAGGCTGTTGTAGAAACTTTACATGTCTGAGCGACAATCTGCCAGTTATGTCGCTACTTCTTTGTTTTCTCTTGACGAACGGATGGATGTATGGCCAGTGGTTTTATTCTTTCCGAGAAATCATTTATCTTTCGCAAAGTTGTGTTCTTCAAAGATTCCAGGAGGATGGACCACGTAGCCAGGATCGGGCTCTTGGTGTTCTTGATGGTTGAAGTCGGACAGAACAGCAATCAAAGTCGAGTGTGGGGATGGACAAGGTGATTGGACGCAGTATTGGAACCAAGTGCTTGCCAGCAATTCGTCAGGTCAGGTCCAAAGAACACACTCTTGGGTAAGACAAGCTGTGGTGGATTTGTACCATGTAAATCCACCACAGCTTGTCTTACCCGACGCAGAGCAAAGGTAGCTAGCTGTTCATCAGGGATGACATCCTTGCAAGACGAGGGACCAGACATAGTAGCTGAGATAATTTTGTCTGGTCTCTCTTCCAGGTTGATTTACTGCTGCAACGTTTCATTCGTGGAAGGACTCGCGGAGGAAGGAGCTATACGTCCTGTTGCTATGATCCGATCTGCATCGCTTCAATTAACCCATTAGATTGCGAGCTTGCGATTGTGATATGTCGCAGATGGTGAAGCATCCGTGTTTGTTGCCCAAGGAACACATCTAGGACTGGCAGCCAACATGTCTTGAGGAAAGGTAACTGGTGCCGTGAGGAGTTATTATTGACGGCAAAGAAGACACCCAAGTTCAAGAGCACACGTGGTTGATGCAATACCAAACGAATGTATAGCGTATGCATACACTATTCGGACTGAGGATAGCTCGGTTGCTGCTCCGAGCGGTGAGTATCGATAACTTCGAGACGATCGATTCCTGCACGGTAACACGTTCCGAAAGTAACATATCGATGTTGCGTTAAAAGCAGACATCTCGGAGCGTGAGACACGTGTATCTCAGGTATCAGTTGATGTTTCCGCTTTACAAGTGATCTGAGCTGAATGATACTCGTAGCGACTGAATAGTTGTGCAGTCGACCAGATTTGGACACAACAAGTCTACCTGTTTCCAAGCCATTGTTTAGTATTGCTACCTTGTGACATGCCTACCTGGACTGACATTCAGCCGAATTTAGGAATGTGTCGGGTTGACTGGGACAGGTTGACAATGTGACATACTGCTACTATTGGTGAAAAGGCTGAAGAGATGTACCTTGCCACACCTTGGCGCAGGGGTTGTGAGACCATATCGAGGATAGGTCCCTAGGGAATAGGCGATCGAGCCTCGTGCTATCAGCCACGTCAATACAATCAGATCCGAAATCCGCTGGTCAAAGATTGCGACAAGTTCTTGATCTGAAGCTCGATTGATTGCCCAACACTACGGACCGACCCTGTTCAAGCGCGCTTGAATGAGCAGGACATGCATATGCATACCCCTCCCTGAACCGAGCATGTTTTCTCGTTCGGTTTCACGACTTAGGACAGTTGTAGTCGCGCTGTAGCATTTCGCTGCAGGGTACATAACCCAAGAAGTGACATGTTTGCCGACATCATAAGTTTCTCATGGGAACGAACGGACACAGGTCCTGTATGAATACCCAAAATGTGCTGCAGTGGGACGGGCAGGAAAGGCCCGTAGCCGTTGAAAGACCCTGACGTTTTGTGGGGCCGGCTTGCTGTCATTTGGTAGAAGGTCGATCTGTCGGTAATAAAAAAAAACGACAACAACTTTGCAGTACACAGACAAGTTTGTGCACAAGGGAGAAGAAAATCCCGTATGACCACCTTGAGGTACAAACCACAACAGGTGCCATCGCCGTTCCCGTGGTATGCGACAAAAAAGTGCATTATCATTAACTCGAATGCGTGATGAGAGCACATGACGTGACCGGGAGATTCAGGAACTGGACGTCTCGCGACCGCAACGCGCCGGATCAAGTCAAACTAGGGAGCCGCCTCTCGTCAAAGCATCGGTGTGTGTGTACTGTATGCCTGCGTGTGTGTCAGAGTAGTCTGCAGCTGCAGGGAGTGTTATTGGTGGCTGTACGTACATGACTTGATTGGACATTTGCAAAGAATTCAAGTCGAGACGAGGATCGCGGCGCAGCTGTACCTAGTCGAGGTGTGATCAAAGCATTGACGGGTCTCGATGAATCGTGTCACCACAGGACCATGTGCTTAGAAGAGACCGTCTTCTCCTAGTCTCACTAGATGGTTGACTTGTTTTCACTACCTGCTGATTTGACTATTGACTTAATGACAGCAGCTGCTATTCGCCAATCTAGAGACATCCTGCTTTTGAAGTTCTGATTGGCACGTCAACAACAATTTTCCCGCCGTTCGTAAGGCTGGATTACCCAGCATTCTTGCCGTGATATTAAAGGTTACCCACTGCCGCCTCTGCAGTGCTTCCTTTCCCAAATCTGATACACCGCCTTCTGTGTACCATGACTTACCAACAACAACGACATCACCACCATCACTCGGAGAGTCTACGAAGTCGTAATTCGAGTTATTCAAACAGTGACTGCGGCAGCAGCGACAAATCTCGTCTTTCCCATAGCACGCAATGCACGCAATACACAAATTCATCCAGACCTCCCTTTGTCCACTACGAAACATGCGAGGGCAGACTTCAAAGACATCAACATGACAACTTCTACCAAGCCGAAACCCCAAGGTCGTCGACAGAAACATATGCTTCAACCGTCCCTTCAGATGATGACGATGATGATGATGATCTCGACCAAGACTGGATATGCCACGACTACCCTCTTCCCCGTCCAGAAGTATATGAGATGACTGCTATGCCGTCTACTCCTGCAGATTTCGCCGAGCTCTTTCCGTCAGAGCGTTTACTCTCCATCAAGCACGATGACTCCACTCCGGATGGAAACATGAACATCCGAGTTGATACTAGCTATGAGGCTGGTCATCGAAATCCTGTTGACATCACCCTATTCCATCTCCGTATGCATGATCTCAAGGCCAGAGAATTTTCGTTACGTAGATATTGCAGAGATTCTGGTAGGGAAGTCTGTCATTCGGCACGCAAATATCAGAAGAATCCATCTGAACGAAGGATGAGCCTGCAACGATCACTCAGTAGCGCATTTGCATCGCTACGTTCGATAGCGGAACACAAGACTGCTCCCACCGTCGATCAGCTGAAGAGAACTGATTCTGGCTACGAGTCTTTGAAGCCTCGCAAAAGCGTCGATCTCGGTCGTAAAGCAGATTTGTCGAACATCGCAACCAAAAGCCACTTGCCTATCCCAACAAAAACCATCAAGCTCGAGTTTTCCAACTATGCTCAAGTTGAGGTCAATCGTAGAGGCGCAAAGCACAACAAACGCTATGAGTTTGAGTATTGGGGTGTCCATTACATCTGGAAGCGTATTGTGCACGCAGGTGGCGCCTCAAAAGACGTATCGTTCCACTTGTTTCGTAACAGCGAGGACTATGCCATTGCCCGTATCTCACCGACACCTTTGAGCGGTCTGCAAGAACGCGAAGAGCTCTCTAGAGGAGGTTGGGTTCCGCCTTGTACCATGCGCATCACCGACAGAGAGATTCTCCGGAATTACAGCGAGATTTCCGAGTGCGTATCCTCGTTTGTGGTTGCTAGTCTTCTGCTGACCTTTGTTTCAGTGTTGTCGTGGCTTCCGGGCTGATAGCGCTTGTGGATGATTGTATCAAACGCCGCTTCCACACCAAAACCTCACGTGGTGTTGTGATTCCTGTTCCCAAGTTTCGACTTGACATGGAGTTCATAGGCGCCAAACGCTTGGACAGTGACACTCTCCGTAGACCGTCGACTCGTGGCTCGATTGCTACTCGGCCATTTACTTCGAGGGGCTGATCATGGTAGATCATGGGAGAGAAAAGAGCATATTCCAGCTATCTCGTTTCTGTTGAATTCCTTCGGTTTGATGAAGATGTCTCCACCCCCTACTTGTTTCTTGGGATCACTAGTGAGATGCTTGTATTCGCGAAAGTGCTTCATTTCCAGGTATGCTGATCACATCCATCTCTTTGCTCAAATTGGGGATCTTGAGCTGGATACGAATACCAGGTGCAGTCGGGCGTGCTGCATGTGATGATGACTCAGTTCAACAAACTAATACACACGTCACTTTCGGTCTTTCTCTGGATGTTTGTATGGCACAAACATATTTTGAGATGTGTCGTTTTGACACACTCAAATTTTCATCTGTGCATATAACTATCACAACTCATCAATTGAAGCATGTTATCAACAGAAGATCGACACATCAGTATTATTTATATTTGTCGAATAGGACGAGCAATCCACATATCTGGCGTGATGAAACCCGATTCAGACGCTGTTACACCTTTCGAGCGATGCCTTCACCGCCTATGGTCCCCAGGCTCAACATGATGTGCAAGCGCCTGCGTCCCGGATATTACCCAAGGCAGGTACCCGCGCATTCTTGGTGTTCTAGCAGTACCGCCTCTTTGGTCCGGGCCCAACTTTACAACTTGCGAAATTTCTTCAAAAGGGCAAATTTACTGTTGACTCGATGTCGTGTGAGGACAGGCAAGAAAGATTTGGCCGATGTTTGACTTGCACGATTTGCCTAGGTCCACGGTTGCCTGGTGACAAGTATGGAGGAATTGGCAAGGTGGAATATCCCATTCGCCAGTCACATCATACCTTGGAATGAAGAACTAGCCCCAAACCATACCCAACACTATTATAAGCTTCCCTGCAGCCACCGAATTCCCGGTCTCTTTGCTGGCAGTCTTTGTGGCTCTGAACTTCCCGTTGATCCGGCGGCGCAGTCCGAAACGGCTATGATCGATAATACCACTGTTAACGATTGACATGGATGAATTTGTAGACTGAGAAACCGTGGTCAGTACAGATGAGCAAGTCTGTACTTTCCCTTCTAGCTACAGCGGCAGCGTGCGCTTGTTTCAAAGAACATATCTCTGACGACTTCGACTATTTGCCTTGTTTGCCTGTGTGTCACCGCTCCTAGATTACCTATCGAGTTTGACTGATCATGAAGGCAGCTCAGGTACTGCAAAGGATGTTTGCTGTCTGGAGCCGTGTCCGATACTGGACATGTTGAAGACTGACTGACCAGGCGGAAGGCATGGTATAAAACCCCACAGCCCCAAGGCTGCTAGCTGTTGGTCATCCTTCGTCTTTCGACCTATCGCTTAATCTAAGAGTCAGTCGATCAAGCTCATCACTACCTATCAAGCCACAGCACACTCTACCTCGCAACTCAATCTAAAGATAGCCCCACTACATCAGCCTTCTTCCATTGCAACAAGATGCCTTCTCTCTCGTCAACCAGATACCAGACTGCCATGACCTCGATCCATTCGACTGCCTGGCAAACCAGACTCATGGGTATGATCAACATAGACTCCTTGTGTTTCCAAGGGCCCGACTGACTGATTCTCCAGAGGAGTGCAAGGCCTTAGGCATCCGAGCTCCAAGCTACCAGGAATGCTCTGATAGACGTGGTAAGTCCAAGTTTTATCTCCATCGTTATCAGACAGATGACTGATGCTAGTTAGGTGGTCGTACAGCTTGGTCAAGCATCGTCGAAGTCAACGGATCCAAGCACCAAGCACGCTATTGGTACGATGGAGATTGGGTCAACAACGCACGCGAGGATGCTGCAGAGGTTGCCCTCCAGCGTATGGGCATCATTCCTTTCCCAGAACGCCACTCTCACATACAGATGCTCGGCGCCATCAGCGTTTAGATGCACTTGACTCTCAGGACAACGGCGTTCGAGTGTTCATGCGGTTCATGGTGTCTTTGTGTATAAATGGTTAAACCGTGGGAGGAGACTGCATGTGTGGTTTCGATCTCATCTAGTCGGGTCTGCAACCAAGACCGTCTTCTCCGGCACGGCGAAAGGGCGTTGGTCAGGGTCGAGGGGACAAAAGATATGATAGGTGTTATTGATCGGATGTTTTGCTCCCGGTCTCATTAATCAATGTATGTTACTACATTATATGATTCTCAGAGGTTCCAGTGTCTTTGAGGCCTCGAAAAATGTGAAGTGAAGAAGATGATAGCCACGGCTGTGCCGAGCCGTCAAAGCATTTCCATGGTCGATATTGTGCTAAGCTTTCGAATTGATCTCGCTATCTGTCTCCAGCTTCCAAAAAGCGGCATTGAATTTCGCTCGGGAGTGTTGCCGGTGTGCGGATTGTGGAGAAGGAGGACGCGGAGAAGCCGTTTTTCCTCTAACCTATGGCTGGCACTTTCCAGCCAATAAGAACAACAAACTTCTTATCAGTACCTCGAAAACTCCTACAAGATATGTACGAAATCGCATCAAGCAACGCGGCATGCACAATCTCGGTCTCTAGGTTGCGGTTCATCGCACGGTTCCGGCCTCATTCTCAAGTGCCTATCTTTTTGTCACTCTTGACAGGCAAACATAACCCTGGCTGGCCCGCAAGCAATTCATCGAGTAATACAAGGACGTAACTGGTGTTCGCCGAGTACCGAATACACCCTGTAGATCCGTACAAGAGGCAAGGATACCATTCGATTTCCATCATACAGCTTATCTTTGTTCCTTAGTATATATTTACGTACTGTCCGTCCCGTTTACATGGACGATCAATTCAACTGACTCAAGAAAACCTTCTCGTTCTTCTGACGGACACAATCAAGTCAGTGTCGTTTCCATGAGATATCAGTACAACATCGCACAGGACTGGAGAAGCGATCAGCAACAATCTTGATCTGTTACACACCAGTCACCAGATTTTCCCCAACATAGCTTGACAGGATGTCGACGAACACGAGCAACTTTAAAGATGATGGCCCAGACACCATAGGTCCCGAGACAAAATCTAAGCGTTCCTTCTCCGATAGTGGTCGCCGATTACTCAAAACCATCACCACCAGAGAAGGACTCGTTGGCGACTACGACTATGCCTTTCTGTTCAAGCCTCAACTCCCCTTCATGAAGCGGGAACGTAGAGCAGCACCATTCTTTGGTCTGAACGATAAGATGCCTGTCCTTCTAGCTCTTTTATTGGGATTCCAACACGCTCTGTCGATGTTGGCAGGGGTCATCACACCTCCGATCATTCTGGCCAGCAGTGCCAATCTCATCCAGGCACATCAACAATACCTAGTATCAACGAGTTTGATCGTCTGCGGCATTTTGAGCTCGATCCAGATTACTCGCTTCCACATCTACAAGACTCCGTACTACATTGGCACCGGATTGATCTCTGTAGTGGGTACCTCCTTTGCCACAATCCCAGTGGCTACTGGTGCTCTGTCACAAATGTACACCACAGGATTTTGTCCATCTGATGCCGATGGCAATCGACTTCCCTGTCCTGACGGTTATGGAGCCTTGATCGCTACATCCTGCGTTTGTGCTCTACTCGAAATTCTAATGTCTTTTACGCCAACTCGGATTCTGAAGAAGATCTTTCCGCCACTAGTCACAGGTCCGACTGTCATGCTGATTGGTGTTTCACTCATCACCTCAGGATTCGAGGATTGGGCAGGCGGCTCGGGAAATTGCATGTCTCGACCAGAGTCTGGAATGTACAGTCTTTGCCCTGATATTGCTGCTCCTCACGCATTACCTTGGGGCAGCGCGGAGTTCATTGGTCTTGGCTTCTTGGTCTTTGTCAGCATCATTCTATGTGAACGATTTGGCAGTCCTATAATGAAGACTTGTGCCGTTGTGGTTGGTCTTTTGGTTGGTTGCATTGTGGCCGCGGCTTGTGGTTACTTCGACCGCAGTGGTATTGATGCTGCACCTGTCGCAAGTTTCATCTGGGTCCACACGTTCAAGCTTCAGGTGTATGGTCCATTAGTACTTCCATTACTGGCAGTATACATTGTCCTTGCCATGGAGGCTATCGGTGATATTACCGCTACCTGCGACGTTTCTCGCCTCCAAGTCGATGGACCTCTTTTTGATAGTCGTATTCAAGGTGGTGTTCTTGCTGACGGCATGAACGGTCTTCTGGCTGGTCTCTGCACATTAACCAGCATGTCCACATTTGCGCAAAACAACGGTGTCATTGCACTTACCCGTTGTGCCAATCGCAAGGCTGGGTACGCCGCTTGCTTCTGGTTGCTGATCATGGGTATCTTCAGCAAGTTCGCTGCTGCTTTGGTCTCCATTCCTTCGGCTGTCCTCGGTGGAATGACCACGTTCCTATATGCATCCGTGGCCACCAGCGGTATTCGCATCATTTCGACAGTCCCATTTACTCGTCGCAATCGATTTATCTTGACTGCTGCTCTTGCACCAGGATTTGGCGCTATACTCGTTCCAACGTAAGTGGTCTCGAGCTCTGGAGTGTCTGTAACATAACATAACTAACACATGTCATAGTTGGTTTAGCTATGTCTTTACTTATGCAGGTGACAACCATGCTCTTGCTGGCTTCTTTAGTGCTATCGAATTGATCATGGAGACCGGATTTGCTCTTGCCGGTTTCCTCGCTCTGATTCTTAATTTGGTCTTGCCTGAAGATATGGAAGACGAGGATATCCCTGAGCTGACCGCTAACAACGTCGATGAACCTCAAGACGAAGCAGAGTGGCAACAAATTAGAAGGGAAGACCAAAGCGAGAAGATCTCTCCGGTTAAGAATTGATAACGTGCAAATACACTGAAGAGAAGATCAACAGCGCTTCTTTGTGTGGAATGTTTAGATATAGCTTAGGAGAATTGAGAATATATGCGACCATGAAAAGTTTGCTTTCGTTGATTATGAAGTTTCATGCCTTGGTACACATATCTGTTTCGATCCGGTACGAGTCTGCAACATGTTCGTTGTGTTTTGGTCAGTAGTGAGTGATGCTATTGAAGAGTTTGGAGATGATCCTTGTTGGGACAAAGGTGCATGATCGATCTGGTTGCTCATCATTTTAATGGTCATGTGCTGACTACAAGCTACCGGATAAGCTCGAAGATGAAACACGACCGAAGCATCACTTTGAGAATGATCATCACAAAGAACAATCATGGAAGAGTGTCACAAAGTGCCAACAGGTTCAACCGGTGTTTTGCCGAGCGAGATGTCCAGCCCTGAGTGGCCAAATCGAGTACGACCCCCGTTCCTGCATGGGTCCATCTCTCGACAACCTGCAGGAACAAGACGACTTATCACATAGCCAGATGATATCAGCATGAACCAGGGCACACAATCTATCACCCAAGATGGCATCTAACCACGTGGAGGGATCTTGGAAGCAGGCGGCGAATACTGATGAGTTGATTGCGCTCGCCAAGTCAGCGCTTGCCGAAACCGAGGAGAAGCAACTCGCTGCCCTTGATGGTCATGCGCAACTGCCTTTTGGTTATGGCACCCAACCTGGGGACACGCTAGATCTGAGCGACAAGGGAGTGCAAGTGCTACCCATTGAACTCATCAATCTGATTAGAGATCGAGTGGAAAGGTTGATGCTGGCTTTCCCAAAACCCATTCACAGATCTTGACTGACCCCGACTCAGGCTGTCGCTGGGACACAATCGACTTACTGAAGTGCCTGCAGATATCATCTTCTGTTCAAATTTGCTATATCTTAACCTTCGTCACAACAAGCTTGATGCTTTTCCAGAGCCGGTAGGTCCATGTGTTCAAGTGATTCATATGTTTCCAAGTCTAATTGCACAAAGGTCCTTCATTTGAGAAAACTACAGATACTCGATCTCAGTCACAACAGCATAAATTCTGTTCCTGAAGATGTCGGGTTGATGTTCTCATTGATGTTTCTTGCCATCGAATCAAATCAAATACGGCGATTACCAGTCTGTATGGGCGAAATGTCGAGATTACAGAAGCTGAAACTCGGAGCCAATCCTATGGAATTCCCACCTCCGGAAGTCTTTATTCCAAATCCGCTCGGTGCAGCCGATAATGGAATGCCGATTGAAGAAGCCCGGCAAATCTGTTCTCAAGTCAAGCTATATCTTCGCGAACACAAACAGCGCGAATTTCTGAGTACACCAACCTCAGAAATCAAGTTAGTCATATCGCCCGAAACACGTTTGTTCGCTTCATGGCTGACACCAATATACAGTGAGACGAGCCTAGAGACACCACGTCCTCCTAGGAGGTCAGTCTCAGGCAGATTCCCCGTAAGGCCAAGCATGAGTGGTATCGACGGGCTTGAAAATCTGCGAATTGGCGAAGGGTCAGGACACAGGCCGCCAGCACCAGCACCACTTTCCTTACGAAACCGGGCGAGAGACTCTGTTTCGTCAAGTCGACGTTCCGAGCGATCGGGTGCAGGTCCATTGAGTGCTGATGGGGGAAACAACCGCAGTCGCAGTGAAACGGTCACTTCCAATGGCTCACGAAATAAACGGCTAGGTTACGTTCCTCGAAAAATTTCAGGAGCATCTAACATCACGATCACCGAATCTGGTACGTTGAAACCACTTCACCACAGAGGTGCTTCTAGCATGAGTCTCGCGGTTCACAGCGGCAACGAATCATCATCTGGAGCAGTAAGTCCTATAGATGGACCTGTCAGTCGTATGCCCATGGCCCGCCGTCGTCTTTCAAGCCTTCCAGAGGACCGCCGAGTGTCAAGACCATCGAGCATGACTGTACGAATCGCCAGTCGAATTGTCTTTTCTCTGTACCAATTGAATGGCTCGATCGGAGACGCTGTTCGTATCGTCAAAAGCGGCTCACCAAGGAAAACAACCATGGAACGAGTATTTTTTGAAGCAAGTGCAACTTTGGAAGAGCTCGACAGACGCCTCAGCCAGGTGGCAACCACTACTGGCGAAAGCCGAGCATCAGAACATGACCCCTGGATCCAGGCCATACGCAGAAAGTGTGGCCACGTTCTTCAGGCATATGCGGCTTTGGCCGCCGAGCTTCGGCTACACGCTCGCAAAGTAGCATTGCGAGGTGAGGGCATGTACATCAGAAATCTCATGCTACATATCTACGGAGCCTTACTCGAGATCCGTAACACGCTCTCATTCCAGGCGTCAGAGGTGAAGACACCTGCAAGAAGTGCTCGAACCTCATTGGCCGGTATCAGCCGTTCAACCACGCCCACTCAAATACAAACCAAGTCACTTGCACCAAAGAAGAGACTACGAGCTGCGACGATACTACAGCCTTCCAAGCTGACCACTCCTGGCGCTCCACCTCCACCGGTGCCTCTTATCACAAGTCGCACGAACACCATGTCAAGCATGAGCGCTGCCCATACCCCTCGATCGGGCGAGTCATTCTCCTCGGCATCAGGCATACCACGCTCAGTGGCACCACAGCCTACTGCGGAAGATAGCGAAGAGCAGCGACAGTTTGAGGCAATTTACCTCAAATTGCAATATGCTTGTGATTTGGCAGCTCAGACACTGCCGGGATGTCGGGTTGACTTTTACAGCAGAAAAGAGGCAACAGCAAGATCAATGCAGGCAACGCTATCTCGTCTCTGGACTATTGCATTGGCCAAATGTGACACGGCCATCAATGCTCTGGAAGCAATGCGGTCGCGCCTATCCATGGTGAAGTTGAAAGATCCTGGCTTACGCAGTCAACGAGATTTCTGGCAGCTATGTGATAAGTTTGTCCGAACTTGGCTCGATCTGGCACTGGAGATCAAGAACATTGGCGGTCAAGGCTACGACACGGATTCTGTCAAGATTGTCATGCGTCCTGTACAGAAAGCCGTCAAGGATGTCAGTATTGCCGTCAACGGATCTCAACTGTATCAGACGGCGCTACGTTCAAACTCAGTTTCAGGTTATGTCACACCAGTTCCGGCGACGCCATTGAGCGCGGCACTGGGACCGGCAGCGCAAGCAACGGTGTCTTCGGCGCCTAGATCTACCATGTCTGCCGCCGAGTATCACTCTTCAGGGTCTATATCGGATGCGCCAATTGCTCCACCGATGTTGAGAAACTATTCCAGAGGACGATGATATTTCTAGGATAAGGCGATGATGGGGAGAATCATCCGAAAGTTCGGGGAATGCGATGTGAAAAATCTGGTAAGGAATTGGCTGAAGGGGAAAGACAAAGAAGCGTGGACACGCTGAACGAAATGCATGAAACATGAAATGGACGGAGGGGAGAAAGGAGGAATTGTGTGCATCTTGAGGGCGATCTGGACAAAAGACCGGCAGCTATTATGGTCATGGGAGGGTTGTATTCTTTGTGATGGACGGGTTGCATATGGGAGAGAATTAAGAGTATCATGGCAGGATATGCATGTAGCATTCAAGGATGAAGATAAAAGACCCGACTCAAGGGGTCCAACAAGCACAAGAGACCAGTGGAAAATGATGTCTGCAGTACTGTCTTCACGAAACGAAATTTGCACGTAGGAAGATTGAGAGTTTTTTTGCCGTGAGTTTTTTTGATATTGGCCGGTCGTTAATGATGAACTTTTGACTATGGAAACCGGCGAGCAGAGCAAAGCCGAAGTCGTACATGCGACAAGCAGCAGAGTGATATCCGTCCTCTTTCAACCGTAAACTGTCCCCAAGCTTTCCGAACACCATGCATAATAGACCGTGAGGGAAGAAGACTAGAGCGCGAGAGGGCGAGACGCTTAGTCGAAGAGACCGAAGCCCATGTCGTCGTCGGACTCTGTGAGAGAATAAATCAGCATTCGTCGAGTTGAGGATGGTAATGCGGTTGTGGCCTTTCTTACCCTCCTTCTCCTCAGCCTTCTCCTCGGCGGGAGCAGCCTCAGCGGCAGCACCACCGGCGGCGGCACCACCGGCAGCGGGGGCGGCAGCGGGGCCACCGGAACCAACGTTCATGAGGAGGTCCTTGACGTCCTTGCCCTCAAGAGCCTGTGTGAAGCGCGCATGTCAGATACAGATTCTTCATTGCTTTTCATTGCATCCCTCGACATGTTTTTTTCTCTTCCAAATTCTCTTCCATTCCATGTCGAAGGGGGGAGTTCTTCAAGAGCGTACCTTGGCGAAGAGCTGGGTCCAGATGGGCTCAACGTCGATCTTAGCGGCAGAGATGAGAGTCTGGAGCTTCTCAGCCTGTTGGAAGGTGTTAGTGTATCATGTTCTGTTATCAAAAAGTCGACTCGACATTGCGACAGGTCGGGTCGTAGCATGGAAAAAGTCGAGGTGTGTGTGGTGGATGTGCGCGTACAGTGATCTCAACACCATCATCGGCCAAGATGAGGGCGGCGTAGGAGGAAGCAAGCTCGGCGGTGGACATTTTAGATGTGTTGGTAAAGAGATGCCTTTCTGTTTTCTTGAAGGGTAACAGACGGACTTCTTCTCGTTGCGGTTGACGGATTGTCGGTCGACTTTCTACGTGCGAGCGAAAAGCGCTGAAATTCTTTGGCAATGGCACGTGCACTTCGCTTAGCGCTTGGCGGCTTCGCGGTGGTCCGGAGGAGGAAGCGGCGGAGAACGCCAAGGCTGTGTCGGCGGAGGAAAGCGCGAGGTAGGGAGCTACAAGCTACGTCACATGGATGGGGGCGGAAGTGGGAAGGAAGTCATTGGGGGGAAGGTGAGACTTCCTTAGTTGCAACAATTAACAAACTCAACCTCCGCCTTGTATTATCATACTACCCTTGTAAACTCATCGTCCACAACCTGCTTCTCGACACCGCCGCGTACGAGTCATACCTTCAAGCCACACAGATACACTAGGCAGTCACACAACTCAATCTAGGCAGCCATACAGCACACGACACCGCAGCGCAATGACGGATTCACCATTCACTCGCGTACCCCTCGATCCACAAGAACAGCCAATCCTCGACCGCCTATTGCATGTGCGTGATCAGCTGTCGGTCCTCAAGGGTGACCGTTCCAGCTATATCCGCACCCAGGATGTCCTCGAGCTGTACACGGGCCTGATGAGCGAGGTCGACAAGCTCAACACCATCCGCTCAGACAAGCGCAATGAGCAAAACAGAGTCGACACGGTGCTGGACGATTGCTTCCAGCTCATCTCCCTGTTCTTCCTTACTATCGGCCGCAACCAGGAAGCTCCTGCCGTCTACTCTGCTGTATCGACAGTGAAGGTTTGTCAACCAATCTTACAGCTTGCCCCCCTCATGTGCTGACAATCGTGCGCAGCGTCTACTCGACCACCTCAAAGAAGCTGGATTCTTCCTCCCTCAAGACCTTGAGTCTATCCAACACAACCTGCGCAAATGGCGAGCTTCGGTCGAACGCGGCAAGGAGACACATCCGCCGTCTCTCATGACATTGCTGGAAGCTCGCATCGACGTCTGCAACCAAACCCTCGGTGAACTACAACACTCTCTGTCAAAACTCGATCCCGAGCTCATGGGCTACTATGAACAACTCGTCTCCATCCTACGCTCCCTATCCGCCTGCAACACGAGGTCCAAATATCCTGTAAAAGAGGTTCAAGAGCTCCACGAACAGCTCAAGCAAATTCAATCGGATCTAAAGGACACACCTGTTTCGCATGAGGGAAAGACGCCACAGGAGGCATATGCGGAGCGACTGGCTCAGATCCACATTGATGAAGCTCACATTGAGGACGGTAACAAGGTTGTCTCTGTGCTGCTTGCCCGATGTCTGCTCTGGGTCGAGGTTATCGAAGAGAAGTCTGTCTCCATACCATCTTCAAGTTTTGTTTCCCATCTTCTGACACCAATCACAGGCAAGGCAAGATTGACGAGCGCTTCCGCGACACATATGACAAGCTCGTCAAGATCCGCAACACTCTTGATCAAATGAACCTCACTCAAGCCTGGTCTCTGCGCGAGACTGATCTATACAGCTACCAACGCCAGCTCGACAGAATAGACGAATCGCGTGTGGATGGCAACTTTGTCGATGTCGAGGGCAAGCCTGCTGATTTACATGCTCAAAGGGTATGAAGTCTCACACTCACCATCTTTTACATTCTGCTGACCATGTCGTCCTCGCAGACGATGCTCTACCTTCTCCGCAAGTCCTACTCGTTCATCTACCACTACATTGTCTCGTCCGAGCCCGTCTCGGAAGCCCTCCTACCAATCTACAACCAGCTCCTCACCCTAAAACGTTGCTTAGTCGAGGTCAAGAAATCTGGCGGTGTCGACTCTCCCCGAGAGCTCTACCCTTACAGCATGAAGGTATGTTCTTTCTTTTTTTCTTCTTTTTTTTTCTGTTCTGTCATTACAATAGACCCACGACTGACATCACATACACAGCTCAACTCCATTGACAACATGAAGAAAGACGGCAAATTCATGGTCGGCGACGATATCCCTGAAGGACAGGGCAGCGTGACGAGCTTGTTGGCAGAATGTTTCGAGATTGCTTACGAGTTGAGGAATGATGCCGAAGATCGCAGTGAGGATGCTTCTCCTGCACCGCGTAGTGAAGATGTCTCTCCCGCACCTGTTTGAGCAGCGATAATGGAGATCAATGAATGTATCAAAGGTATCCTTCTTCCACATCTTTCTTTCTCTCTATCTCTCTGTTCTTACTCTCCATCGAATGATGGTTTTCTCTTTTGTAAAGAGAAAAGGAATATGAGGGGAACACGAGCGAAAAGGGGTTGCGGATACATAATTATTTGTTGTGACTTTTCTTTTTCTTATTGCAAGGCGCTGGGAGTTGGACCGACGTTTCGTCCTTGCGTCTCGAATGGATTTGTCAATTGGATTTGTTCTTGAATTGTGCGTTCTATGATGTTTCGGCGTCTGAATCAATCTATTTGTATGCTGCCTAGTAGTTCCGATCCATCGCCTTCGTCAACGGGTTTCGGGGCGTCTGCGTCTTTGAAGGTGAGACGCGGTCCGTACGATATGCCTGTTATTTTTTGTTGAGATTGTCAGCCCCCTTTTCCCTTTCTTTCCTTTTTGCTTTTGCCTTCTTTCTTTTCTGTCAGGGGAGGAGACGAGTGCTGTTTTGATTTTCTCTCTCTCTCTCTCTCTCTCTCTCTCTCTCTCTCTCTCTCTCTCTCTCTCTCTCTCTCTCTCTCTTTTGCTCCCTCGCCTCTTTTGTCTTGTAAAGGTTTGGTTTTGTTTTTGTTCTGAGATGGTTGGACAATTGACGACGGGTTAATCAGAGAAAGGGGGCATGTAGAGGAGAAACGACGAGAAATATAGGAGAGAAAGGCGAGGAAGGGGAAATGAAAAGTACATTGAACAAAAAAGAGAAGAAGAAAAAAAAAGAAGAAGAAGAGGAGAGATGAACACAGAGAGAACCGGGAGAAGAGAGATGTAGAAACAAAGCTGAGGACAAGAAAGAAAGAGGGAAAAAGGAAACAAGATGGGGGAAAGAAAAAGGTGACAACATACACAATTCCTCTCCTTTCTCGATATCTCGCAGAGTCTTGTAAGTGATGATGCCCCTTTTGAAGTCACGTTCCCAACCGACGTTTTGGTCTTGGGATGAATGGTTGAACATGCTGCCCAGACCCAATATCACTGCTTGTGTCTGTATTGGTTTTTGGGGCTGTTGTGTTGTTTCTGAACTAGAGCTGGATTGTGGTAATGGCCAATTGCTTTTCTTTGGTGTTAGCTTTTTTTTCTTTGGGGATGGGATTTTTTTCCTGGAAGCTTGAGGGGAGAGTGTGGTTGGAGGAAGAAGAGATAAAAAAAAAAGTTCAGGCCTTTTTTTTTGGCGAAGAGAAAAGGAACAGAGAGAGTGTGTGTGCGTGTATGGACGTGGACGAAAGAATAAGAGGTTGATGAGAAAGCGGAGTCTTACTATGTATAATGGAAAAGCTCGGTTTTCTCAATGTGCTGTTTGTTTTCTTGCGGATCGAGTATCAGGACTGGACATGTTTCGAGAAGAGTTTGAGCTGGGATCGGTGCTGAGGCAAAGACGCCTCGACCTGTTAAGAGGGAGTCTTTTGTCAGTACATTTCTTTTCTTTTTCCCTTAAGGTTCGAAATTGGTTGCAGATAGTGGCTGTTTCTTCCAGCAAGAACTGGAAACTTTTTCTTTGTTGTAAATGTGTACTAGAATGGAATATAATGAAGAAAAGGAGTTTGTTTGCTTTCTGAGAAATGGTTTTCACGAGAGGATTAAGGAGGGGCGATAACATTACCTTTCGGTGTATCGATGATGAGAACGAGATCGGGATGCCGCCGTAAAGAAATTGCGTCCTCGAGAGACATGGTGGAAAGAAACACAAGAAGAACAATGAGAACCAAAAAGCCAACGACGAGTAGAGCAAAAAGATGGAAACGAGTTATAATATCAGAAGACTATGTTATGAAGTCTTGATTGTCATGTTAAAAGAAGAATACCTATAATGTAAAACAAAATATGTTTCCCGAGTTGTTCGGCTTTTTTGGCTGCACGGGCCGATGAGTGGACGTCTTAGCACTTTCTTCTATTGTTGCTTCTTGACCCTTTTGGTGACAACATTTCATAATTTGAGGTCAATTGATGATTTCGTGGACCCCTAATTTGACTGTGCTTGCCCTTGGCTTTGGTTTGCCTTTTGTTTCCTAGTCATCTGAAGAGAATACTGTGCAGCTCGGACGCAAAGGCAGCAATGCCATTTAGATCCATACTTGATACGGTATGGTGTACATGCATAGATTCTCTCAAAATATGTAAGTAAGAAATTTCCTAGAATGTTGTTGTTCTTCTATCTATAGATCCATGGACTCGATTAATCGTATTGCACCATGAATTCTTCTTTTCTTTTCTGTTCAGAAAAGCAGGCTGTGTTGCTCCTGCTGTTCCTCGCCAAGGGTCTTTCAGTGTTTATGATCTCGAAGACGTTCACGATGATCAGCATCGTATGGCATAGCAAACACTTCTGTCATCTAGTTTTTGCGCACATTCTTTGCTGCCCAACAAAGAGGTGCGTTCTCGAGCATCGCTAACTTACTTCCAGCTGCTTAACACTTTTGTAAAGTGACTCCTGTAAGAAGACTAGATCAAAGACCACAGCACAGCAAACCCATTCTTTTTCCCCAGTGCCGAGTGCGTGGTCTCCAGCTGTTTCTGTCCTTGGGATGCTCTTTCATGCAACCATGTTAACAGCCAATGCCATTGTTCAGGCCCAAGAGAAATGGATCCAGTTCGGCGGAAGCAGTCCCCTGAGCGCGTTCGAGATTATGAACGGTGGTAGTGATAGAGATCTCTTTGGATCGTTCTTTGGTGAAAGTGACGACCAGCAAAAGTGATGCAGATGAACACAGTGCCAAACTTGTTCATGGCAGCCACTTGTTAAAGCCACTGAGTATCTAGTCGACAAAGTCGACTGCAATCTTGGACCATGTTGCAACGAGCACGAGTAATGTAGCAGTTTGCTTCATGAGCGAGCATGACGAATGTTAAAATCTTCCATGCTGCTCTCACCACCAGCATCTGCTCGTTTGATTCTGATTTGGCGCCTCTCTTGGGGTCGAGATGAGCCTGCTTTTGCGGCCTGGGTCTCTGAAGTTTCCAGAACCAGAGGACCTTCTCCGACCAACTTCTCGATGACCTTGACTTTGCCTTCTGCACGCTTCAAACGATCATCAAAGTCAGAAACAGAATCTTCGTTGTTTTCTGTGGACAGACTCTCTGCCTCGGTCAAGGCGAACAAGGTCTGCAGATGCTTCTGCAGACGAGCATTTCCAGAAAGTGGTGGTAATTTTGTCTCGGTGTTGGTGGACTCGTCAGATTGATTAGGCAGTCTTGCTTCCCAGACGACATTTCTGCCCGCAAGATTGCCCATGGCAGCAAACTTTTCGAAGCCTTTCTCCAGACCGAAGACTCTTCCTTCGATGCGGCCGGCACGAGATCCATCGGCTACTCCTAATTGGTAACCCTCGTTGTAATATTCATCTTCGAGACTGAAGAGCGAGTCGAAGGGGTCGTGGGAACCGTTGTTGGCCATGGTGTTCGGATTGTTCTTTTTTGTCATCAAGAACGAACAGATCTGGTGGTTTGAAATTTGAGGTGTCGTGTTGTCTGTCTTTTCTGACCGGATATAAAAATCATAAACTTCTTGTCGACGTAGGGCTGGAAGACGGAAGGTGGGACCGAAGACCCTCTTGGGCGACGGGTGCTGCCGAGCTTTGACTCACTTTTACCAAGAACCCCTCCATAGCAGAAACTCGTGCGCGACGACAAAGTGGACTGCACATATCACCACTAATCCGAACATTGATAGCAGAGTCTTGTTCTGCTCAGAGTCGCCGTTTTAACAGATCCACGTAGAAGAAGATCCAGGCCAAAGAAGCACGTAGAATGAGCGGCCAGAAAGAGATTCTCCCCGAGGAGGGCAAGAGGAACATCCTCATCACCTCTGCCCTCCCATACGTCAACAACGTCCCCCACTTGGGCAACATTATTGGCAGTGTCCTGTCTGCCGATGTCTTTTCCAGGTTGGTGGTACCAATGCGATTGGCGCACAACCTCGACTGACCTCGCGACACAGATACTGCAAGGCTCGCGGTCTTCCCACCCTGTTCGTCTGCGGTACCGATGAGTACGGCACTGCCACCGAGACCAAGGCTATCGAAGAAAAGTGTACCCCCGAGGAGCTCTGCAACAAGTACCACAAGCTGCACGCCGAGGTCTACCAATGGTTCAACATTGGCTTCGACATCTTCGGCAGAACCCCCACCCACCAACAGACAGAGATTGCTCAGGACATCTTCACAAAACTTCACAAGAACGGCTACTTGGAGGAGAGAACCACCGTCCAACCATACTGTGAAGAGCACAAGGCTTTCTTGGCCGACCGCTTCGTTGAAGGAGAGTGCCCGCTGTGTGGTTACGAGGACGCAAGAGGAGACCAATGCGACAAGTGTGGACATCTTCTCGACCCTCTTGAGCTGATCAAGCCCCGCTGCAAGCTCGACGGCGCATCGCCAGTCCCCAAGGAGACAAAACACGTTTTTCTGCTGCTGGACAAGCTGCAGAAGCAGGTCGAAGAGTGGTCAGCAAAGTCGAGCAAGGAAGGCGCATGGTCGTCCAACGGAGTCAACATCACCAACTCGTGGTTGCAGGAGGGTCTGAAGCCCAGGGGTATCACTCGTGATCTCAAGTGGGGCACCAAGGTTCCTCTCGACGGTTACGATGAGAAGGTTCTGTACGTCTGGTTCGATGCATGCATTGGCTACGTCTCCATTACCGCAAACTACACCGACCAGTGGCAGAAGTGGTGGCACAACCCGGAAAACGTCAGTCTCTACCAGTTCATGGG
Organism: Dothideomycetes sp. NU30; assembly: GCA_026013035.2. Classification (NCBI taxonomy): domain Eukaryota; kingdom Fungi; phylum Ascomycota; class Dothideomycetes; species Dothideomycetes sp. NU30. Next base: position 171,947 of record BSBH01000018.1, read on the forward strand.
CAAGGACAACGTTCCTTTCCACACTGTCGTTTTCCCCTCATCGCAAATCGGTACTGGTGACAAGTGGACCATGGTGAACCACCTCTCAACAACAGAGTACCTGAACTACGAAAAGGGCAAGTTCAGCAAGAGCAGAGGTATTGGTGTCTTTGGCAACAACGCACGCGAGACTGGCATTCCTTCTGACGTCTGGCGTTACTATCTCCTCTCGAGAAGACCCGAGACTGGCGATACCGAGTTCGAATGGGAAGGTTTCATCGCCGCCAACAATAACGAACTCCTCAAGAACCTCGGCAACTTTGTCAACCGCATCGTCAAGTTCGTAAATGCCGGAAACTTCAACTCGGTCGTACCCGACTACACCAAATACAACGACCCGGAAGGCAACCTCACAGCCTACAAAAAGGAAGTCAACGAAGCCCTCAAGGACTACCTGGCCACCATGGACGCCGTCAAGATCCGTCAAGGCCTGCAATCCGTCCTGCACATCTCCTACCTCGGCAACAAACTCCTGCAGGACAACAAACTCGACAACGCCCTCGCCAAAGACGAACCCGAACGCTGCGCCGCAGTTGTAGGTCTAGCCCTCAACCACGTCCACCTCTTGGCATCCATAATCGCTCCCTACATGCCCGACACCACCGACTCCATCCTCAAGCAATTAAACAAAGAACTGCTAATCATCCCCGATGACTGGCAAGCCAACAGCATCGCACCCGGCCACAAGATCAACCAAGCAGCCTACCTGTTCTCCCAAATCAAGCCCGAAAAGGAAAAGGAATGGCGCGAACAATTCGGTGGTGAAGAAGCCAAAAAGGCAAAGGCTGAGAAGGAAGCCAAGGCCGCAGCTAAGAAGGCCGAAAAGGAGAAGAAGAAGGCCAAGAAGGAGGCCGAGAGAGCCAAGGCCAAGTTGGCAGCAGCTGGCGGTCAGAGCGTTGAGGCTATCGAAAAGGATGGAGCTCAGGATCTCAAGGCTGGTGATGGTGTCGAGGAGGTTACCGAGGGTGTCAAGCAGGCTGCTTTGCAGACTAGCTAGATGTTTGTCGTCTCATGGTTTGGATCCAGCGCCCTTTGACGTTCTGATACCCTTAAGGGGGAAACCCGGCACAGAGCGCAAACCATCAGCTTTTTGGTTTGTGAAAGTATGAAGAGGAAAAGAAAATACTTGGAACGTGTGGGATTTTTTCACACCTCATACCAAAGGATTCAATGATATATAGGTAGAAAGGAACAAGATCAAGAAACGCATTATGAGAAAGAGAAAAGACGAAGAGTACTATTGCTGCAAGACTCCGTCCTCGTGATATGTCTGCCTACTTGACATGTCTCGATAGTTCTATCAGTGATGATAAGAATTCTGACACCGTGAAGTTGTTCCTTACCTATTGATCTGCTCCGGATCCTTAGGTGACCTGTTTCTGTATATGATGGAAAAAAAACGAAAGTGCTTGCGTGAAATAAGCCCTCTTAGCTCAGTTGGTAGAGCGCGGCACTAGTATTCAGTACTGTAATGCCGAGGTCGCCAGTTCGACTCTGTCAGAGGGCATTCAACCTTCTTTTTGGTCTTTCTTCCCTATATATATCTCTCTTATCCTACATTCAATCTCTGTTTTTATTTTTTGTTTGGTCTTCTTCACGAGTTGCGACCAGTTGATACAAAGTGCATAATTACTTACCGTCCTCACAATTGATTCTGGAACACCTTTTTTCAACATCTTGTCTAAATATGTATACAATCCTTATAAAGACCATTACGGCACTCTAATATTGCAACTACAAGCAAATTTCTTCGAAGGATACTTGACAATGTTTATACTACACAAAGCCCCTCAGATATGTACCAAGCAATAAGAAAAGGATAAGACAACTGTCTACGCATTAGATCCCTCTCATCTTTTACTCTGCAGAGTCAAAAGTAAAAAATTTCGAGATTGAGGTTGATAGAAATTCTCGGTCAGGGTCACCGAGACAACCGTCTTTTTGAGAACCCCGTCATTGTACTGAGTTGAGTCGTTACTTCCAACAAAGATTGACTCGGAAGATAAGGATGAGTGGTGAAAGTGCTTAGAAACGGGAAGGAAGAATCGGGTAAGAGTGCCTAGAAAAGAGGGAAGAAAGGGTCACAGGGAATGTGAAATGGAGTTCAGCTATGGCTTGATGTTCATTTTCTTTGTCTACACACTGAATGGAAGAACCTCTCAAAGGTTTCCTCCTCCTTCTCACTGACTTACTTTTCCTCCACTCGGTTCCTTGATCCGAATGCTTGCATGCCATTCTTGCAATACCCACATATCTTCTCCTTCTCCTTCTCCTCATGCCCTCTCAATCGCCATGTTCAATAAAAGAAACCCCATGTAAAAACGCCTCTGCGCCTTCGCTCCATGCATATGATGTGGAAAAAAAAACAGTCAAATGTCTCTTTTTAATCCTCCTCCCTTTTTTTTTCTCCCCGTCCAAGATGTTCGTAAAAAAGAAAAGTAAAAGCAAAGCATCCAGAAAACCCAGAAACGATAATCTAGGCTCCCGGCAGAAGAGTGATACCTAGATCATCGCTTCTTGGCGTTGGGTCTAGGTTTGCACTCATCAGGCTGGACAGGATGCAACATAATCTTGTTAGGGTAGTTGGGGTTGTTTGCCGAATAACCCTGGTGCCAGTCGTAGCAAACTGCGTAAGCGAAGATGTTTCCAGTACGACTGAAATCGGTGCAGGCGATTGCACCGCCCACTTCGGGGTAACCCTTCAAGCGGTGTTTGGCGTCCTTGTCCCAGAAGTGGAAGGTGCCGTCGCTACCAGCGGTGCTAAAGGTGCCGTGTTGGGGGTGGAAGGAGATTGCATTGACCGAGTAGACGTTGGAAGCGTCGCGTTGATTGGGAGGGGTTTGACGGTGGCATTTGAAGGAGAAGTTGGAGCTGATTGGAAATACATTAGTCAAGGGAAAGTGAGGGGGGGAAAGTGGGAAGCGTAATTACCTAGAGTCCTTGTCCTCGACGTATTGGATTGCACATCTGCCCTCGATACTGCCGACGGCGAAACCGGTAGCGTCAATGAAGCAGCTGACGGTTCTGGTCTGCCACTTAAGAGGACTTTGGATGGTCTTGTAGATCTTGTCGGGCTGGTTGAGGTTGATGACGTTGACCCAGCGCTCAGCAGTACCGACGACGAGGAGGGAGTCGCGGGAGTCCATGGCAAAGACACGCTCCTGGCATTGAATGGTGGCCACGGCCGAGGACTGGCGCAAATCCCAGTACTTGACAGTCTTGTCCCAGGATCCGGTGACCAGCATGTTGTTGCCGCCAATGACGACGCTCTCGACACACTTGATGGGTTGGTCGTGCTGGGCGACCTGCTGAGGTGCGCTGCCAGGGGCTCCAAGATCGAGCATCTTGGCCATCTTGTCTGCGCCCGCGCTAAAGACTTTGGTGCCGTCCTGCGCAAGTTAGTCTTTCATCGAGACTTTGAGAGATGGTCAAGTCGCGCATACCTTGGACCAAGCGCAGTTCAAAGCAGGAGCATCGAGGTTCATGATAGCCTTGCCAGCGCTGTTGCCCTGATCATTGATTTCGTAGACGCGGACCTTGTTGTCCCAAGACGCGACAGCAAGGTGATCGGAGACGGGAGAAAAGGCCATGTCCGAGATACTGTCGGTGGGAGGATCGGTGATGGCAACATCCTTGGAAATGTCGCCCTGAGTGGCAGGAGTGGCACTGCTGGCTGCAGCGGCTCCTCCAAAGAGACCAGCCATGGTTGGAATGCCTGGTCTGAAAGTGGAGAGACGAGAAGGAGGTTTGCGAGGCGACCTGCGAGTGGGAGATCTGGGAGGATCTGATTCGTAGCCGTCCTGGTCGAGGGTTAGCGCAAAGAACACCATGATTGCGTCCTTGTAGCGAGCATCGTGTTTCTATACCCATGCCTGGCTAGTTTATAGACAAACAGCCAGATCGAAAGCACTGAGCGCGACGCGTCGAGGCAAGAAGATACTTACTGTCTACGCAATTGGGTGAGGGCGACCAAATGTCTCAGGTATCGTAAAAGTTGTCGCGAAAACAGCTATGAGACGTTCTTTCTTCGCAGCTTTCAAGTATAACAATGCACGAACTTCACCAAGCTTGACCGACGGCAGTCCCGCTGTCGTTTCAACCGACGATTACCCGTCAACAATAGCAGCTTGCAGGCAGGCATCAGCGCACCGACCATCTCAAAAGTCTGCCATAAAACTCTTTCCGAAGCTTCACTTCTTCTTTCTTTTCTTCAACTCCTCGCTCAAACAATCGCAATCAAAGCTTCCACACCGAAAGCCTTTACCAGCTTTCCCTTGTCTACATTACAGCTTTGGGAGAAAGTCCCCGGACAACACTGATTTACTCAGTGACGCGGAAACGCGCCGCCATAGATGCATTTCCATCGCGGCTTACAGCCTACTCTACCTCCCACACCCTGAGGTCGTCCCTTTCGCCACCTGCACTCTGCTTTGCTCGGCTCGTTCTCTCATGGTTCCGCCCTGGGTCCTGGTCGCAAGACTACCTGCAAAGGGGATGAGGATATGAGTCCGTGGCTCCGGGCATCAGAACTGTTGTTGTTGAGCTTGCTCTAGCACTGCAGAGGAGGTGAAGGGTTCGTCTTGGTAATTTCTCGACCTCAGACTGGGATCAAGGTTGGGTTCACGGCATCTCTTTCGTCGAGGTCAATAGACATGCGATTGCTCTCTTCTCTGGATGTCAAGTTCAGCAGGGAGAGTAACTCGATGGGGCTTATTCTTGATGCGAGGAGTTCACACAATCTTTGGATCTGCTGGGTGCTACTGATCTGCTCGTTGCAGTCATCGGAAGTCACGCCTCTGCTCGGTCAAACGTGCCAGATTCCGTTACACATACATCACATACAGAAAAAGACTTCTGATTGATCGTTGATTACAATGATGATAGAAAGGATATAGAGTCAAGCACTGAGCTTCCACTCTGGTACCCTTCACTGGGGCTGGGGCTGGGCCATTGATGCTACACTACCTACGACGGTATCTGATATCAACGATCAAGAAGAAGTTTCTTTTTTAACCTTGAATTACATACCTTACAATCAACAGAATAATTGAACATCATCTTAGTCATGCATCTTCCTCCGTAATAGCACAGGTGAATTCCTAGCGACCTTCGTGACATGCTTTCCCTACGTAGCGTCTGCAGCTTCGGAGCACCTCTTCCTTGGGAGTACGTGAAGTCTCGCCCCTCCAACTATGCATGTCCTTTTGTAACTACCAACCTTCGAGCGTCAAAGACTTTATAGTAGAGAATCTCAAGACTCAGGAAACTCAAGACCTTGTGATACACCTTCTAGAAGAACGGAACATAGTTTGGAATCCAATGTACTCAAGACCTTGTGATACACCTTCTAGAAGGACGGAACATAGTTTGGAATCCAATGTACGCAAAGAACTCCTACCAATGCAATTCTCCATACAACTAAGAAAATAGAAGGGAGAAAGAAGGAAAATAAAGAACAACCCAACTACTTCCCCCTCCCAGCCTTCTCACCACCGCCATGATGATCCCCCTCCTCATCACTGTCATCCCCAACATCGAACCTCTCCCTGTCACCGGGACTGGTTAACTCATCCAACTCAGCCTCGTCAAAGTCCGCAGCCTCCAAATCCTCCCTCCTCCCCCTTCTTTTCCTGAAACTCTCATTCAATCCCATGCCTCCCATCTCGGGCGTATGACTACCGTTGTTCAATCCTTGATACCCAGCCGCTTGCCTCCTCTGCCTCCAGACGAAAGTTCCCCAGGCGCAGACAGCGATGACGACGACAACTAGTGCCACTTCGCCGGATTTGTAGTACGCTTTCCAGGTCGCTTGTTCCAGCGCTTCTTTCTCCGCTTCCTCGGCCAAAGTGCTATTGGGATGGCTTCCTACGCTTGTCAGGGGTCCCTTTTCGCCGTCGATGCGACTGTCGGATGGTGTTCCTCCGACACTGTCGATCTCAACGTGCATGAAACGGTCTAACATGTCTCTTGTGCGTCGAGGGTAGTCAAAGGGAACCATGTGTGATGAGTTGTAGAAAACGACGTAGGTCAGATTGCGAGCTTCTTGCCAGATTCCCGCGGGCTCGTTTTCGAAAGTCCAGTCGCGACGGGGCGCCCATACACCTGGTGAGGTCTCGAAGCCTTTGCCGCCATTCCATTCCATGGTGTTGATGAATTCTTCCGTGCCGAGGTGGTTGCAGATTAGATCCTTGTCGCCGGAGAAGAGCAAGATGGGGACATTTTCGAGGAGCTCGGGAAGGATTTGGACGGCTGGTCGGGAGTTTCGAGCTGAAAAGGCGTTTCCGACTTGTCCGTTACATTCGACCCAACCAGATTTCTTGTCCGGGTTGATGTGCAGTGCCTCGATAACATCGGTACGGCGAAGATACGGCTTGACTGTTTCAAGATCCGGTGGCCAACTCGAACCGCAGGCGGGGTAAGAATCGTCGAGGCGGACGTCGTACATGTTGACACACTTGCCGTTGTTCTTATTGCTGATCTGGAGAATGTTTTGAAGGATCATCTCGCAGGCCGGCACGTCAACGTTGTCCTTTCCACCTTCATCCAGCGCCTTGATGCATGCCTTTTGCTGATCCTCAACCTTCTTGGCGTCCTCTGAACCATCCTTGATCAGGCCAACCTTCTTAGCATAGGGGAGATAGGACAGTGATTGATCTACGGTTGAGATCCAGCCATTTCCGATGAGCAGGCCTGACAAGTTCCACTTTTTGGCTGGGTTGTTCCGGTTGCGTTCTAGAATGGCCTTTGCGAGATAAGGAATGTATTGCCCTGCGTAAGATTCTCCGGCGATGTATAGCTATGAAATAGTTAGCGGTAGCCCCAAGGTAATACAAGAACACGTACATCATCCTGAGCGTATTCAGGGAACATGGTGTAGAACTTTTCCAAGAACTGGACCATCTGCCTTGAGGACTCGTCCAGTTCGTGAACGTAACTATCGGTATCGACGTAGCTGAATCCAGTGCCAACAGGTTGGTCGACGAACAAAAGGTTTGCGAATTCCGCCCATGAGCCGTTGTTGTATCTCAGATTTCCATCTGCCTGGACTCTGTAAGGGCCAATCTCCATCATAGCACCGTCCATTGAACTGCATCCGGGTCCGCCGTTCAGCCATAATACTGTGCGCTGTTTGTTGGCAATGTGGCTATTTTGATAGTGCCAGAAAAAGAGGTTGCCGTGGTGTTCGGGGGTGATCTCGACGTGACTTGAACACGAATTTCAATCAGCTTGTGACTTTAGAGATGTGGTAGAGGCTGTAACTCACCCAGCATGCATCTTGAGCAGAGGCTCCGGAGCTCCAGGTAGAGACGAGACATAGTAGTCAGCAGCCGTCTTGTCAGCGACAGCACCGGAGATCCAGGCTGAAGCATAAAGGAGACCGCACGCAAGCGATTGTGTCCAGCCAGAGGGACTCCGGCGAGGAGAGTATGAAGACACATGCATTGTTGAGTTCTTTCACCTCATCCCAAAGTGAGAAGAATGTATGCGACTGATCGAGGAAAGCGGTGTTCGGAGCCTTGTTCAAGGGGTCGAGACCAGGCGTCCGGGAAGCCGTCCGGGAAAGGGTACGCTCGACAGTCGAAAGAGTTTCACCTGTCCTGTCTCTGGCCTGAAGAGGGGAACAGGGAAAGGGTGTTGATACAATAATTGCAAACGGTGGTTTCCAGCAATATCGAATGAATGTAAGAAGGTAATATCAATCGGACTGTAGAGTACACGCGGCTACATCACCCAGCTGCGCCGCCTCCCCACACAATCTCTCAATCTCGGTCCCCTGCCGGTCCGCCGCAACCACGCTAATTTTTATCTGGTCAGCGCTAGCACCGAAACGGCTGTTCCATCGCATCTGTATTTGAATAGCCACTCTTGCAGCCTCTCATCTTTGATTACTGTACATGAGTGCTCATCTATGCGAATTGAAATTCGGCGACAGTAAATCCCAATAACGCTGTAAGTATCCCGCTGTGCGTTCTCTTCATAGCAGAGAAAGCAGAGCAGTTTCTTGAGCATTCTTCATCCCACCACCGAAACACTGGTCGCTATTCTCTTCTCCACATATCTGTCTTTACTCAGCTACACCTTCTCTTCCAATCTAGACTCGAATACCTGAGTGAAATTCCAGTACTTGTGACAGTCTTCCACCACTGAGCCAAGGATTGAGTCGAGCCTTTGTCAAGGCATAGAGACGATAGCGCGCAGAGGAAGCTTTGGATCTCCTCTCTTGTTCAACTTCTCAAAGTACCAGTATGCCATTGGTGGGGGCCCATCTTGAACGCGGAATTTGCGGTGCTCTTCAATGACGGTAACAACGAAGGATACTGGCAAGATGCCGTAATCTTCTTCTGGACGTCGTTGATATTCAGGGGTGAACAGTCCGCTGGAGTTCATATCTGCATGAGCCTCCACAGCAACCAGAGGCCACAGGTCATTGGCAGGCTATCCCTAACCTTCGGGATGCTGCTCACACAAGCACGTACGAATGTCTGACTTCTGAGCTGACTGGCGAATCTGTTAAGAGCCTGGTTGGCGAGATAGGGGACACCGTATCGATCCGCGAAGGTGTAGATGTCGATGAGTGCCCATTGGTGATGCTCCCTGTTGGGAAGGTGCTTTGGTAGCTCGAGAAAGTCCAGACTCAGGTGCTTCAACCATTTCACGAAGATGCCCGTGGTATCAGCTCGGTCCTCCAACACGACCTTTTTATCTTTGGCTTCCATGAAGTGTCCGTTGAAGGCCCTCTCGAAGAATGATGATTCACGGCAGACGTCTTCTTTCACCACACAGAAACTGCTGGCTCCGGCGATGATTTGAACCATCTCTTCCCGTCTTAGGTGTGGCCTAGCTCTAATCAGCATGTGCCAATTGGAATGGAGCGCCTGACTTACGGGCAAGGAATACGGAAGTTAACCAAGGCGCAGGCCAAATCTTCAGGCCCAACGCTAAGCATGGTTGCTAATTGACGTTAGCAGGTATTGTGAGGATGCCATGTAAGGATAACATGCCTGAATGTCAACGTTTTCCAGATGAATTTTGAGCAACTCTCAAGGGTGCGAAGTTGTCAATTAGTCATGAATTCTTGTCCAACCCCATGGATGTTGAAAAGTTTGTGATGGTTCAAAATGCATCATAGTGAATCGTTCACTACAAATACCAATCACTTATCTTGTAGCGCCGTCAAGCCATATCGAGTTTCGTCTCTCACTTAGCAGGTGTACACAACACAAATCGACACATGGCATTCAATTTTGACGAGTGCCCATTGCTATGACAACTAACGCTTCGCCGTACAAGGTAGGGTCAAGTTCTTCGTCTTGACACAACAGTCAAAGACCCAGATGCTCACTTTTGCAGTGACGTGACTGATGCCGTTGTTGGCGTAGCTGGAGGGAACCAATATGTTGGGTTTGAAGCAGAATTTGGTCGATTGCTGTCATTAGGTAGAAGGATCTTGTTGGTGCTTTGGACCGGGTGAAATTGGTACTGGAGTTTGGAGTGGGCTGTTGTTGGGAGGGATGGGAGAAAGAAGAGAAAGACAGGAGGGAGAGGAGGAATAGGCATGTGCGGATCATGTTTGTGTATTGTGTGTGGTCATAGGTGGAGAAAACCCTAAGATAATCTCGATGTATGGGTATGCTCTAGGCAGAGGTGTATCACTATTTTTTATGCATAGCGAAAAAGGTGATGGAAACAAAGCAATATCGTCGTCTGCGAAGTTGAGCGTTTTCAAGAACTGTATATGAATTGGGCTTCCTTACAAGAAAGATAAACCATGATGCATGTCATTGACATCCGAAAGGATAAATGCGTCTGACATCTGCTCTGCAAAGGGATCGAAAAGAGGTGAGCAGAAAGAAAGATCTAGAGCTAACTGAAGGCTTCCACCTTGGAGTAAATCAGGAGGCTTTCAACGACAGAAGTCTTTGGCATTGAGAAGAAGAGAGGCACAGAGCCACCATCTAAGAATGAGACATAGGATAGAGAATTGTCCGCGAGAAGGATACATGAGAAGGGAGAGAGAAGGGATCGAGGTACCTACACCAACTACCCCTGAAAGTCACCCACCACAGAAATGAGACTATATATAGATCAGAAATACCTAATCCTCCAGAGCAAAGAGAAAAGAGTGGTATGGCCTAATGGCTAGCCACCAGCTCGAAGAACATCTCAGCTATCTAGCGTAAATAGAATCCAGTGCTCGGTTCAAGAGGTCACTTGTTCGAACTCCCAGCTGGTCGCAAAGATGATAGTTTCGCAGAAGGTTTCCCCAAACCCCTGAAGGGCCTGGTTTTTTGTCCTTTTTTCTTTCCTTCTTCCTCTTCACTCTTTGCTCATTTCTGCGACTTCCTTCTGTGCTGCAGTGCGTCTCGAAAATGGATGAAGAGAAAGATGGCATTGAGAATGGACTAGACTACTTCCCTTTTCTCAGCTTCTAGTGAATTTGAGTCTTCATATTTGGTTTCATTTTTCTTTTGTTCACGTGTATCTTGTGGAGAAGCAGTGAAAATGGTGTATAGACACGAATGTCTTTCATGTTTTGTTACCTTGTTTGTAGGTTATCTTTTGAAAGTGTCTTCCAGGAGCACAAGACAGGCAGGAAGAGGAACTGATCAATGACAAGCTGATTGATCAGATATCAACTGTCCTCCGTTGTACACTCACAAGCTTGAGATTACTGAGGAATGTTAGTTCATAGATGCAAAATCTCATAGTAACATAGCATTGGAACAGCACTAGACGTCTCTACAAGTCCCATCGCCGGCAGTCTCCGACGTCGACCACATGTGACAGAAGTCTTGATGACCAACTCAAAATCACCCATAAATTTGATCTGGATAGATCGAGATAGTAATGACTGTGACACTTATCTCGAAGTGTATCTTGCTCTCAGAAGTTCTACACTATATATAATGGAAACCAAGAAGAGGTTGGCAAAAAGGATAAAAGCCTCGTCAACACCTACCAAGCATTTCTGTCCCCTCCCGCTCCTCGTAAATCGTACTCGCCTAACCACCCACTCCCACCATAAAACTCTCTTCTCCCTCCGCCCTCTTCTTTTCTTCCTTCGATACCGTTCCCTCCAACATACCCTTGTACTGGTTAACAAACTATAACCTTTAACACATTCCCGTGAGGGCGACATCGAGAGACGCCTTTTATAATCCTGACATTCTCTAACCTTTTCCAAGGATGGCGGATTCGCTTACGGCTCACATCTTTTTCTTGTTTCTGTTTCATCTTATGTAGTTATGTGCTTTGACATGTGACTTGATTGCATTGCTTTTTCGTTGATGAACGCATGTTGCCATTCATGTCTGATGCGTAATGTTCTCAGCATTTGGGCTTGTTTGAAAAAGTTCGTTGATCGATGTGCCATACATTTGATCATAACTATTCGAATAACGCTAGAAAAGAGTGGAGACATTACAGCAAATCAGTTCGGAACCTCATCCTGGCTGCTGATGTGAATGGCCTTTCTACCATTCATCTTCCTGCGCAGAGCACTCGACGCAGGATAAACAACACGTCTCAATCTGTTTGGTCCACCCATAGGCGAGAAGGACTTGAGTCCGTGCCAAGGGTTGACAACCATGTGATCCTCCCAGAACGTCTTTCTCTCAAAGTCGAAACTCTCTTGCTTGGGAATCTTGACTGTAGCGACGGTTTGCCAGGGGTACTTTTCGGGATCCCAGATCTTGCCGGCGTATTCGACGGGTTGGTCTTCGAGGTTCTCGCAAAGCTGGACTTGGAAGAGGTATTCTGCATCGTGTGTGGCGTGGAAGTTTTGTAGCCAGCGGTGCAAGATGTCAGAGCCATGTTCGGGACGTACAGTCTCGTCGTAGAGCTTGCGTTGTGTTTCACTTGAGGGAACGAGACAGTATTTGATAACGTAGTCGCCGAAGCGGTAGGCGGTTTGTGAGTATTGACGTGTGCTCTCGAGGTGAGTGTTGCGGACCTTATCACGAGCGGTTTGTAGCTCCGTGTCTTTGCGTGCCTCGAGATGCTTGTAAAGCTCTTTTTGGTCGTGGCCATACTTGATACGGAGGTCGATGATCTCACGAGTTGTCTTTGCATCTGCTAGATCGAGGGCTGGGGTGCTGTTGAACTCGATGTCTTGAGTAGGGAAGTCCTTGCCGTCGACCTTGCCGTCATCAAACATCTCGCCCTTGACGCCAAAGAGCTTCATAGCGAAACCACGAGGGACTGGAGTGCGGTCCTGAAAGTCTGTCAGACATATTGATTGATAGATAGAGATATGGAGAGACATACATCAAGACCTGGGTCACCAGGCTCGGTGCTGTATCTGGCAACAATGGGGTATTCTCCACCTTGGGAAAAGAGTTCGGTCTGCCTGAGGTGCTTGGGCAAGTTGTCGTGAACAACAAAGGTGCCTTTGACAATGCCATGAGTTCGGGCGTGGGTACCACTGTAGCAATGGCGGTGGACGTTCCATTGAGCCTTCTGAATGACGTTGATCTGCTCGGCAACTGCGTTGATATCATCTTCTTCACCTTCAGGGATCTTTTCTACACCTTTGGCATCCCAGCGAATGTAGTTTCTGTTGGAGAGATCCTCCTGGCTGATACCGTCAGAGGCATCCTTGTTGGGAGCTGGATGGACGGAGAGCTTCGAAGTTCTATCTACCGTGACTGTAGACATGATGTTCTTATCCTTACGTATGAATCGGGATAGTGGAGAGAGAATGGCTGACCCTTACCCAGGCCACCATACCTACCTCTGTAGCTATATATGCCTGCTGCAGAGATCTAGATCGAATGCGGGGTTGCACTCTAAACTCAGATAGAAGGGACAGAACCAAACAAAGCAACGGTCGAGGATGTACAAGCTCGATACTAGATGAACGTGTGTGTGTGTGTCTGGTATTTGGCATGCTTCCCCACCCGAGTGGCTGTTATATTGAGGGGTACTGGATCAGCAGAATGTAGCCGGCCATACGGAAAGAGAGCATTAGTGACCCTAAGACGCCACATGCCGCATGCGAGACGGCAAACTGGCGCTTGGGTCTGAAACGGGCAAGATGATCAACATGAGCATGGAGGAGCTGAGAGGGATGATGAACATGTTGGTTCGGCGTGGAATTGAAGAGGGACGAGTGTTTGGCTCTTGAGACGTCCCATGTCGGAGATTCGAATGATGATGTGTCCGGGGAAGCCGCGTTGGCCGCGGCTGGCTGCTCCATGTTTTGGCAACCACGTCGACCAGAGCATTATGTTCCCTTTCTAGATAATTTGTATTAACTTTTGCGTCAACTTTTATTTGCGACAATGTCTGCTGTGCCTGCTGCTGATGCGGCATCCAAGTCAGGTTTGTTGTTTGTTCTTAATTCAAGGTTTCACATGCAATGCTGACACGGCCACGTTGCAGCTTCCAAGAAGAAGAGAAAGAACAAGAAGAAGGGTAGTGAAAAGAACAAGCCTTCCAATGACACGGCCGATGCCAATGGTGCCCGAGATGAGGAAGATGAGGGTGACGATGGGGAGGGAGATAATGATGATACCCCCCTCGACGCTGCAAGCCGCAAGCATTCAGTCGCCGAAGACCCAACTCAACACCAAGACAAGCCAACAGAAGGAGACTCTACAGCACTGCCAATTCGAAATGGGACCCAACAGCCAGATAGCGATGCGCCCTTACCCTTGACCGAGAAGAGCGATGACATTACAGAATCAAGTACTACTCGATCAGACACGTCCGCGCGATTAGACGCCATGGCCAAGGAGCGTGACACCTTACAAGCCCAAGTCGCTGAACTGCGCAAGTATCTCGAGTCTATGCGAGGAGACCACATCGAAGAAGTCCAGGAACTGAAGACCAAGGCCCAGGATGCCCAGACCGAAAAGGAGGGCTCCGAGATTAGCAAACTACGCAAAGAGATTGAAGCTATACAACAAACACATCAAAACGAGCTCGACAGCTTGAAAGCAAAGACAACCAAGGAGCAGACAGAAAAGGAAAGTGCTCAGGTTGCTGATTTGCGCAAGGAGATTGAGACCATACAGCAGACACACCAGCAAAAACTAGAAGACCTGAAAGCCAACGCTGCCAAGGATGAAACGGACAGAGAAAATGCGCAGGTTGCTGAGTTGCGCGAGGAGATTGAGACCATACAAAAGACACACAGGAAAGAAGTGGAGAACCTCAAGAGCCAGGCTAAAGAGCCACAGAGTGATAACGACAACGCTGAGCTTTCTCAACTTAGAGAGTCGCTCGAGAAACAACAGCAAGAAGTCGAAAATCTCAAAGGACAAGTACAAGAGGCAGAATCAGGAAGAGACAATGCAGAGAGCCAATACCGCTCTCTCCTGGGCAAGGTCAACACTATCCGATCGCAACTTGGAGAACGCTTGAAAGCGGATGCTGTACGTCCTCAGCAGCCTACTCTGTCGTGTATCATGTACTAATCCTGTCACAGGAAGAATTGGCACGAGCTCGCACAGAAATCGAAGAACTACAACAACAAAGCCAGTTGTCACGGGAAAGCCAGGAACAGCTCGAGTCGACCATTGCAAAACTACAGGACGAGCGCAAGTCTCACGTAGACGAGATTGATTCTCTCAGAAGTCGCACCAATGTGAGCCAGTCCAATTGGGTGAAAGAGCGTGACGAGCTTGTCAGTCGAGAGGCCTTTGCTAGAGAGGAATTCGAGAGCGCAAGGCAAGCTATGCAAGACTGGGAGGTTTTGGCAATGGAAGAGAGATCTTTACGCGAGAATCTGAATGATCGCGTTGTCGAGCTCGAGGAGCAGCTTAACGGTCAGAGGGAGGCATATGAAAGAGCTGCCAACGATCGTGATACTCAAAACTCCACCGTCGATGCTCTGCAACGTGCTCTCCAGGACATCCAAGATGGTAAGTGTTGTCGTTTCGCATTCTGTGACACCTGTGGCTGACAGTCTACAGCCCGCAAAAAGGAGCTTCGTGAAATGGTCGAGAATTCACAAGCACAACTCGACGCTTTACGTGCACAAGCAGAAGAAGCCAAGTCAGCTTCCGCATCCTCAGAAGCCGAACTAGAGAAGCTCCGAAAGGATCTAGAACGCGCATTACCTTTCGAAAAGGAGGTCAAGGAGAAGAACTTGCTGATTGGCAAGCTACGACACGAAGCAGTGATCCTGAATGACCATCTGACCAAAGCACTACGTTTCTTGAAACGTGGCAAGCCAGAAGATAATGTCGACCGCCACATTGTCACGAATCATTTCTTGCACTTTTTGATGCTGGATCGTAGCGATCCCAAGAAGTTCCAGATCTTGCAACTCATCGCCGCTCTGCTCGGCTGGACTGAAGGTAAGATCATCCAAGGTTTCGTGGTGAAATTCCAATGCTAACAGAATCAACAGAACAAAGAGAACAAGCAGGTCTCGCTCGCCCTGGTGCTTCAAATTCATCCCTACGCATCCCACTATCACCATTCCGTCGCACCCCAAGCGCACCATCATTAAACAACGATTTGGACAGTCCCACTCAAGGCGGCAGCAAAGAATCTCTTGCAGAACTCTGGTCTGAGTTCTTAGAACGGGAAGCTCATGAGGGCGGAGCCCAATCTAGCGCAAGCCGTAGTGGCAGTTTTGCAGCTATAAGGAGTCCGAGTGTTTCTGAGAGGCCTGGCTCAGCTGGACTAGGCATCAAAAGTCCTAAGCCGTCTGGAACATAGAGAGTTGGAGAACAAGGACATGGACTTTTGTACATTTTGTTTTGCATTGGGAGCGAGGCAGGTTTCCATATTGTGGATGAATAGAAATCATGCAACATGAAGAATGATACAATTTCTGAGCCACCTTCGTCTTCAATCACAACGTCGCAAAGAGAACCTGTGAATTTCATGAACATAACTAAACAATTACATAGCAAAAAATATGCCTCTATGCGTAGAAGAAGAGCAAAAAGTGACCACGCCAGGGGTCGAACCTGGAATCTCTTGATTCGTAGTCAAGCGCCTTGCCATTGGGCCACGCGGCCATTGATGGAGGGCGATGTTAAGATCAGCAAATAAGTCCCTCAGCGATTTTGAGTCGGCTTTTGCACGGAGATAGTCGCAGTCTTGGCACTACTTTTTTCCTTCCGCTGCATCTTTTGCGACGCTCCAAAGAAAGTTTGCGGACGACAGAACAGAGCAAAACCAACACAACTCGTTCGACCAACCATGGCCACCACACTCGTCAAGACGCTCACTTCAGAGCCACACTCATTCCTACAACCGGCGTCAAATCTACACACATCATCGCTCGACTTTCTCAAACAAACGCTAGACCCCATTGCCGCCTCGATCGCCGAGACCCAACAGCAACGCCTGCAAGAAGCCCGCAAGAAGAGGAAGCGCGGTCAAGATGATGGTGATCTCGATGTTCTCCGCCTGAAAAAAGTTCACGTTGATGGGTTTGCGGTTGAGCAGGTTTGGGAACAGGCGAGGAGGATTATCGATGCCGCGAGGAAGGAAGCTCAACGCAACTTTGATGATTTGGCTGAGAAATACGCTATCGCTTCTTCTGATGATGAGAGCGAAGAGCAAGATGAGGAGGATGTTGACGCTGAGAGTGGTAGCGAGATTGGTGAGGAGGGTGTCGATTATGAAGTTGAGGGTGAAGATATGGATGGGGATGAGGAAGACGAGATTGACGGCGAGGTCGACGATTATGAAGAATCTGATATTGAAGGCGACGAGGATGTTGAAATGGGCAGTGATGCCGAGGACGGCGAAGAAGGCGACGATGAACCAGCTGCTGAATTTGTCGCCGATCCTCATGGACTGAACGACGGCTTCTTCTCTATCGATGACTTTAACAAGCAATCAGAGTTCCTTGAGCAGGCCGACGCTCGAGGTGACAACGACGAGGACGATGACGAGGAAGGCATTGATTGGGGCTCCAACCCCCTCGCCATGTCCGCCTCCGCTGCCGGTCCTAAGCCCACAGAAGACGACGATGACGAGGACGACGACGAGGATGGTCCTACTTTCGGCAACGTTGATCTCAACGCCCCCGAAGGCTTCAGCGACGACGACGAAGAAGTCGAAGAAGGTGAAATGGACGGCCTAGGCTCTTTGTCAAACACCAACGATGTCAAATACGCCGACTTCTTCGCTCCTCCGGCCAAAAAAGTCACAAGAAAGAACAAAAAAGGCCGTCCGAATCCCCACAACTTCCCCGCCGTCCAAAATCCTCCTAGCGGCGTCCAAGACGAAGAAGAAGAGAACGCCGAAGATATTGAACGCACCATCGCAAAAGTCCAACGCGATCTGTTCGAAGAGTCCGACGAGGAAGAAGAAGACGAAGAGACTCTGGACCCAGCAGACCCCCGTTCCCGCCGCTCAGCACACGAACGCAGACAGGCCGCTCTCAACGAGGAAATCCGTAAACTCGAAGCCGCAAACGTAGCAAAACGACAATGGACACTATCAGGAGAAGCCCGCGCCGCCGACCGACCCGTAAACTCGCTCCTCGAAGAAGACCTGGAGTTCGAGCGCGTGGGCAAACCCGTCCCCGTCATCACCGCCGAAATCAGTGAATCTATCGAAGACCTGATTAAACGCCGCATCCTGGCCCAAGAATTCCAGGACATCATCCGTCGCCGTCCCGACGACTTGGCCACGGGTAACTCTGCCCGTCGGGGCAGACTGGACTTTGAACTCGACAACAACCAAAACAAGCAATCCCTAGCCGAAATGTACGAGGAAGAGCATCTCAAACGCACGGATCCAAACTACGTCGACGCCAAAGACGAAAAGACACAAAAGGAACAACAGGAAATCGACGCAATGTGGCGCGACATCTGCGGCAAACTGGACAGTCTGTCTTCCTGGCACTACAAACCGCAAGCAGCCTCCACATCCCTGGATATCCGTGTCGACGCACCCGTCGTTCGTCTCGAAGACGCTCGTCCCACCGCCGGCGCAGAAGCGGCCGGAGCCTCCCAACTCGCACCCCAAGAAATCTACAAGATCGGCGAGGCGGCCGAGAAGGGTGAAGCCGAGGTTTCCACCCGCGGAGGCACCGTCGTCAATCGCGAGGAAATGTCCAGAGAGGAGAAGAAACGCAGACGTAATAGAGAGAAGGAGAGGAGTAAGAAGGCCAACTCCAACGTCGACCCGAAGAAGAAGGAGAGCAAGAAGACCAAGGAGAGGAAGGATATCGTCAGTGACCTCAAGAAGGGTAATGTCAAGGTCATTGGCAACAAGGGACAAATTACGAATGTCGAGGGTGAAAAGGTCAATGATGGAGTCAAGGGTCCTTCTGCCGGTGGATCTTACAAGCTGTAGACGAGTGTTGTCTTTTTCGTATGTCGTGTATATATATATGTTTCAGGAAAAAGGAATCCCCTTGGAAAAAAATTCAGATTTTCTTGTCACTCAGAATATCGTCATTGTTCATGTTCGAGGCCTTTCTGCCTACAACCTGATGTCGAAGGACTTTCATGTAGGAGGAATACGTGATGATTGTGCTGATGTCTTATTCGTCACTAGCTGATTGAAGAGGAACCGAGACGTGGAATATGAGAGCTGTAGGATCTAGACACGCTGCATATCGAGACTAAATGAGATGATGTTGAAAAACATTAGCTACACTGCTGGATATAAGTCACTTCCTTACTTTAAAGAACGAAGATCAAAAGACCTTTGACTTGGCTCTGCTTGATACGACGCCATTAAGCAAAACCTAGCTAGACCTGTGTACAAGAAAGTGAATTTCACAGATTACATATGGACCTCCTGAATAGAAGACAACTCATCAGCAAAACAACACCGAATCCAACAGAAACAGATATTGTCCAACAACCACTTTGCATATCTCTTGACTAATCTCCTGAACCGGTTTCACTCTTTGAGCCCTCTTGCGTCTGCGAAGATAGAATATCCCGGCTGCTGCTAGGAGAGCTAGACCAAGTACTCCACCTACCACGCCCCCTGCAATGGCTCCTGTGTGACTGGGAGACGGAGACGGAGTCGGTGAAACAGAAGTCGTAGATGTTGAAAGAGATCCCAAGGGAGATGTTGCGAACGAGGATGACGGATCAATAGCTTTAAGAACAGCTGTGGTTGAAGACCCTACACTGTACACGACGGCCAGACCGTCTTGATTGGTCACAGTCTGTTGACCGGTCGTAAGAGTCGTTGGCACAGTGAAAGTGTGATCGAGCGTCGTAGTTGCGTGGACCGCAGGTGTCGCCGATGGAACAAAAGTCTCTACGTAGACCCAACCAGCCGATGTAGGTCCAGTGTAATCCGCTATCAAAGTCTGATCCGAGACAAATTAGTACATGCTGCCTGTGCCAGCATGGATATCGCCGCCGGGCAGATGACAGGAAGAGGAGATGGTGTTTCTTCCGGAACTCATCCAAGCCGTTGGAGGGCCCGCGACTGTGGTTACGATTGTCGTTGTGCTGGTATGATCGAAAATGTAAGTGGTTGACGCATTGACGGCAGCCTTATCGTCGAAGCACCAGTTCTCCGTACCTCAAGACTCGGATAAAACGTCGATATGAGACTGGAGACACTTCTGACCTTTTCAACGCCCCCTCAATGAAACTGATGACGGCAAAAGAGCCTCAACTGGTGGTGACCCACGATCTGGTACTTGATCGGATTCAGGAGCTGAAGAGTTCCATCGGGGTCGGAAAGATGCTGTCGTAATAGTTATGGAGTTATCGTCCGCCAACTGTATGATCCCATGCGTCATCTTGGCGAAGATATCTCGCTGGATCCTCGCGATAATAAGAAATGGGCCGAGAGGCAGATCCATTGTAAGAAGATACAACATGTTGAGAGAGTGAGGCTGATTCAGACAAAATAGGGTTCATCAAACAAGGCCAGAGAGTATCGGTAAAGGAAGGGATCAAGACCCAGTATCGGATGAAGATCGACTCGGGTAAAGAAAGACTTCCGTGGAAGACGCACATTGTCATGTCATCTCTTCCATCGGGTAAACTACCCCGTAGCATGAAGAGCGAAGGGGTCAAGACAGTGTGTCAAGTAGAATCGTCCATCGATGAAGAATCGATGAAACTCAAGAACAGACATTGGTGAGTCAACGAAACCTGATCTCAAGGTGTTCTGCTAACCGGCGAACAGGTACAATTTCCGTCCATCTTTCTGGCGAGCAGACTTCGAAGTTAAAATCATAATCGGGCCTGCAGACATGAGATTTCAGATATACGACAAGAATGGTCAGATCAGCAAGGACCACGAAGAGATTGAAGTGTTGTGGGATCCCCCTTCAAGCAAAGGAATTGTGCCATTCGTGGCGGAGCGCGAATTGTTTGGCATATATCAGACATGAGATCGAGCAGGTAAAAGTAGGAAGTTGAGCTGATGGGAGTGGGGGACGAGATGAGCTTGAAAGAAGAGTTGAAGGGTAGGGAGGCTTGGCGCTGACGTATGTGTATATATGCAAGCACATGAATACCTTAGCAACTTGATTTGAAACTAGTTAACAACCTGCGTACGTACTGTTCAGCGAACAAGTTCAGGCAGTAAGTTGTGGTACTGCTACTCACATCAAAGCTGTCATCGCTCAAACAAGCACCAAGAAGTAACACCAAAGACGAATGTCTTCATTCGTCGGTCTCCATATCAGGTCTCCAACCACAAGCCACCATAGCACGATGTGTATCCCTCTCTGAGATGGCTTTGAACCACCAGGACCTCCTCACCTCATCCTTGCGACACAAAAGATCATAGTAAGCCTGAATACACCCACCCTCCTTGCCGGCTCTTTCTCCAACACAATCGCGGAAGAAGAGTCGATCCCTTCTCATAACTTCCGTATCCTTCTCCACATAATGGAACACTTTGGACTGTTGTCCTGGATCCATGGTAGGCTCATGAGTCAGGAATCGGGGATAAGTGGCAGCGAACTGAAGGGGCATCACTTCCGCGAATCCGAGATCGATAATACTTCCACTCTTGTTAGCACATTCTCACTAGTTGATAAATTGGTGGCGAGTCCATGAATTTACCCTTGAACATTTTTTTCATGATCCACGATAACATTGAGAGGTGAGAGATCCCCATGAACAAGGACATGAGGACTTGAATCCAGTTCCGGGATCCAGTAGGTGTCTAATAAATCCAGTTGTTTTAAACAGCTTTCGACGTTACCGCCTGGATACGTTCCTTCTTCCGCTCTGTTGATTTTCCGTTGAATTTTTGCTGTGGCATATTGCTTTGCTGGCGGACCTTCCTGTTGCACCGCGAGAAGATCTAGAGATACGTTGGCGATACTTTTGATGATTCTTTCTCTTTCCTCTCTTTTCTCGGGATTTTCGTCTGTCCAGGTCAAAGGATTGCCATCAACCCAATTCATGGCCACAAAAGGACTTTTGATGTAACAATTGCCTACCTCAGAAGACCACAAAACCGGTTGGAAAAGCTGTATTGCATGCTTCTCTATCTCCTGCCTGTGTCTGAGTTCTTGACGCACTAGGTATGTTGAAATCTCACTGGAGTCTTTGTAGATTCTCAGGCAGATTTGTCGGTCGTTGTGATCCTGCAGCGCATAGACCGTGCATTGCCCTCCCTGGAATGGGTGAAGTGAGGTGTTTTGGACAAATGTACATTGAGTACACGGCTGTGTTTGTGGAGGAGAGGTTGCTTGTCTACAAATCTCTGCCAGGATCATACTAGGAGGTGGAGGAAACATGTTGCGATGAACGAAAGTCTACTGGGAATGATCAAAGCAGGGTTCCATCAAGATGATTAGACTTGCGGTGAAAATTCGTGAAAGGAGTAGCTACCTGCATGAACAAGGCAGATGTGGTGAGTCGATTTTGTTTCCGTGACACATATCAAATGCAGTCACTGCTGCCTATCAGGCTCAACTTTATGACTCACCTGATTTTCTCAAGGTTGGTGCCTAAAATGAGCATACTCACTCTCCCAGCAGGCAAGATCGCACAATGTTGTTCTGTGTCCATACATAGAGACAAGTCTCACAAAAAATAGGTCCATTGAGAGCCCTTAGTTGATAGAGGCGGACAAGGCTCTCAGCGGACACGACTTAGCAAAATTTACTCATGTCGAATCAGGTAGATGAGACTAACAAAGAAAGGGTCCATTGAGAGCCCCAAGTTTAATTCAGGCAGGTATAGCTCTCAATGGACCTTCCTCTCTTAGCCTTGTCTCCCTGAATCGATATAGAGATTCAACAGAGAAACGGATGTCCGCTGAGTAGGACTAGGTAGAGTTTGATATGTTAAGATAGGGCTCTTAAGAAGCAAAATCCATTTGATTTGATACATGCATCAACAGAGAGACGGAATGAGTAGAATGAATGTCCATTGAGAGCCCCACGTGATGTCAAAAGTGATTCCAATCCCCACGCCAAGATTCGGTATTCCACTCTATCTCACTATTATACGCTACTTACTCCCCACTGGACCTCCCTTGTCCCTATATAAGTAGACAGTCGTCCCTGCTGTCGTCGTGTTCTTGCAGTCAGTCGCCACCATGGACGATTTAGAAGCGCTAGAACACCTGTCACTGGTGTCGAAAGTCGCCTCTGAGATTCAAAACCACATGGGTATATCCGACAAAACCATCGCCGAGTTCGTCATCGCGCAACACGAAAAATGTAAAAATCTAGACGAGTTTAAGGAAATGCTCTCTGGATTCGAATTCCCTGCCTCTCTATCAACAAGCATCGATCGTCTGGTCCTGACAATGCACCCGAGGTTCAAACAAAAAAAGCAAGCGCTTGAGGAGAAGGAGCTGGATTTGGATGATGATCGAGATAGAAAAACGAGGGTGTTCCGCGGCTTGGCTATTCCAGACAAGGATGTTTCGTTCGAGGACGGCGCGCAGGAGGAGGATGCAAAAGCAGATGCCATGGACGACACTTTTGCCTTGCTGGAAGGTCTTGCTAGCAAACCAAAAGCGAGCGCGCCCCGCAAGCGTAGCGTTAGTCCGGTACTCCAGGACGATTACGATTCGCGCAGGAGCAAAAAGTCACGGAGGAGATCACGCTCACCGGAACAACGACACGACGACTATGTTTTCGAGGACGAGTTTGGAAGGACACGAACATGGCGCGGAAGAGACGAGGACACAGATCGCAAGAGTCGCCACAGGCGACGGAGTCCGAGGGAAGACAGACGGCGGAGTTCAAGAGAAGACAGACAACGGAGAGCTCCAACACCCGATTTCGACGAGGAACCTGTTTTGTACAAGATATACGATGGAAGAGTCACTGGAGTCAAGGACTTTGGTGTTTTCGTCAATTTGTTTGGTGTCAAAGGCAAGGTTGATGGTTTGGTCCACATTTCCGCCATGGCCGAAGGAAAAGTCAACCACCCCTCGGATCTGGTATCTCGGAATCAGGAAGTCAAGGTCAAGGTCATGAAGGTTCAGGACAAGAGAATCAGCCTGTCTATGGCAGAAGTCGACCAGGTCACAGGTCAGGATTTTGCACCTCACAAGCGCATTGGCGCCGCAACTGGAGCCAACGCTATGGGCACAGGCGCCAACGGTGATGATCGATACGGCAACTTGACTTCGACTGTGCCTGTCATAGAAGGAAAGATGGACCAAAGACGCAACAGAAAGAGAATGACGTCTCCCGAACGTTGGGAAATCAAGCAACTCATTGCTTCGGGTGCCATATCTGCTCAGGAATACCCCGACATCGACGAAGATTACAACGCAGCACTAAGAGGAGAGGAGATTGAGGAAGAGGAGGATGTGGATATTGAAGTGAGGGAAGAAGAACCGCCCTTCTTGGCTGGACAAACAAAGCAGTCTCTAGAACTTTCACCCATCCGAGTTGTCAAGGCACCCGATGGATCCATGAACAGAGCTGCTATATCCGGAGACGTCCTTGCAAAAGAACGAAGAGACATGCGACAAGCCGAAGCGCGCGACAAAGCAGCCAAAGAAGCATCAGGAGTCGATATTCAAGCACAATGGAATGATCCAATGGTGGCCCCAGAAGATCGAAAGTTCGCCAGTGACCTCCGTCAAGCCCGTCAGAATGAGAGTACCGAAGTACCAGAGTGGAAACGCATTGCATCTGGCAGCAAGAACCAGTCATTCGGCAAGCGAACCGACATGTCCATCAAAGACCAGCGTGAAGGTTTACCGGCATTCCAATTCCGCAGACAGTTCTTGGACGCCGTATCTGGTTATCAGCTCCTGATTGTCGTCGGAGATACTGGTTCCGGAAAAACCACCCAATTGACACAATATCTGGCCGAGGATGGGTACGCGAATAACGGCATGATTGGTTGTACGCAACCTCGTCGTGTTGCAGCTATGTCGGTAGCTCAGCGTGTGTCAGAGGAAGTCGGATGCCGTCTTGGTGAAGAGGTCGGATACACTATCCGTTTCGAGGATAAGACATCGCCCAGTACCAAGATTAAGTACATGACAGACGGTATCATGCAGAGAGAGATTCTCTTGGATCCTGAACTCAGCAAATACTCGGTCATCATGCTTGATGAGGCTCACGAACGTACAATTGCGACAGACGTCTTATTCGGCCTGTTAAAGAAGACCTTGAAGAGACGTCCGGATATGAAGGTGATTGTCACTTCGGCAACACTGGACGCCGCCAAGTTCTCCGAATACTTTAACCAATGTCCCATCCTCACCATTCCTGGACGAACATATCCCGTTGAGATCATGTACTCTCGTGAGCCTGAGTCTGACTACCTGGA
Source organism: Dothideomycetes sp. NU30 (assembly GCA_026013035.2). Lineage (NCBI taxonomy): Eukaryota > Fungi > Ascomycota > Dothideomycetes > Dothideomycetes sp. NU30. Next base: position 196,648 of record BSBH01000018.1, read on the forward strand.
TGCTGCCTTGACTACAGTTATGCAAATTCATCTTACTGAACCCCCTGGTGATATTCTCCTCTTCTTGACCGGTAAGGAAGAGATTGATACATCTTGCGAGATCTTGTACGAGAGAATGAAGGCACTGGGTCCAAGTGTGCCTGAACTCATGATTCTACCCATCTATGGTGCTCTTCCTAGTGAGATTGCCAGTAAAATCTTCGAGCCTGCGCCGAACGGTACAAGAAAAGTCGTCATCGCTACCAATATCGCCGAGACGTCCATCACAATTGATGGCATCTACTTTGTCGTGGATCCTGGTTTCGTGAAGCAGACTGCCTATGATGCTAGACTTGGCATGGATCGTCTTCAAGTCACTCCTATCTCTCAGGCACAAGCTCGTCAACGCGCAGGACGTGCCGGTAGAACAGGGCCTGGAAAATGTTTCCGTCTATACACTGAAGCCGCCTACCAGTCTGAGATGCTACCTACAACAATACCCGAAATTCAACGTCAAAACCTCGCCAACACGATTCTCATGCTCAAAGCCATGGGTATCAACGACCTGCTCCACTTTGATTTCATGGACCCACCACCTACCAACACTATGTTGACAGCCTTGGAAGAACTTTACGCCTTATCAGCCCTGGATGATGAGGGTCTCCTCACAAGATTAGGTCGCCGAATGGCCGATTTCCCCATGGAACCAGCGCTCGCAAAATCGCTGATTATGTCGGTCGACCTCGGTTGCTCGGACGAAATGCTTTCTATCGTCTCCATGATCTCGGCCGTGCAAACAGTCTTCCATCGTCCCAAAGATAAGCAACAGCAAGCCGATCAAAAGAAGGCCAAATTCCATGATCCTGCTGGCGACCACCTGACTCTTCTCAATGTCTACAATGCTTGGAAGCAGAGTCGTATGAGTGACCCTTGGTGCTTCGAAAACTTTATCCAACCAAGAAGCATCAAGCGTGCAGAGGATGTCAGGAAGCAGTTGACACAGATTTTGGATCGCCACCGTCTTCGCATCGTATCTTGTGGTCGCGACACGACACGCGTCAGACAAGCACTCTGCAGTGGCTTCTTCCGCAACTCGGCAAGAAAGGACCCTCAAGAGGGATACAAGACGCTTGTCGAAGGCACACCCGTCTACATGCATCCATCCTCAGCATTGTTCGGTAAAGCCGCTGAGCATGTTATCTACCATAGTTTGGTAGAGACGACCAAGGAGTACATGCACAACGTGACGGCTATTGAGCCGAAATGGCTGGTGGAAGCCGCACCGACGTTCTTCAAGGTTGCTGGCAAGGAAGGAGGACTAAGTAAGAGGAAGAAGGCCGAGAGAATCCAGCCTTTGCACAACAAGTTTGCGGGTGAGGATGATTGGAGATTGTCAGCCCAAAAGAAACAAGGTAGAGGCGGTGGCGGTACTTGGGGTTGAGACATGGAGACAGCTTGGATTATAGGGTCTAGCTATGTCTCTAGCGAAAGATATCTGCATACATTCATCCCACAGCCTACAATTTTTGCATAAGGTGCAGCACACAGTGATAAGATTCCATGATGGACTCTCACTGGACCCCTTCTATAGTAGCCTTGGTTCTTCTGTGTAGAGATGGATCGTTTCGATGGCATTGTGTTTAGTGAGAAACCCTCGAGAGACTTGATGCATCAAAAGGGAATACCAAGTGATGGACGGCAAGTTCCGAGAGCAATGGTGGGGTGAGTTTGCTACCCGAATGAATGACTGGAAATTTATCTCGACCCTCACAAGATCATAAGACCGTCAAACTGAATTCGCTACGCCTATTCCACAGGCTGTTTCGTGTTACAAGTACGCCATTGAGACTATCGCCGATTCGAATTCGACCACAATTTCCTCCGATCGTCAGCTACCGACAAGCGCACAACATGGCCACCCTCGACGACAAGTCCAGAGCTCTGCTCCAAAAGGCCTACCCTCAGACTCCCGAGCTTGAGGGCGACATGATCAAGCTGTCTTCATCCATCTTCCCCAAGGCTGATGTGAGCATGCACCTATGATCAGCACGTGACACGGGACAAGACTAACAGACGCAGTACACATCCAACGAGAAGACCGAGATTGAGCAGTGGCTCATCACCTCGTCCCACCTCGCCTCTTCCTCCGAGGACGCCGCAAAGACTGCCGAACGTCTCTCCACCCTCAACACTCACCTCAGCACTCGCACCACTCTCCTCGGCAGCAAGCCTTCTGTAGCAGACATTGCTCTCTACGCTCGCTTCTCTCCCGTCATCTCCTCATGGACTTCCGAGCAGCGCACCGGCGAACAAGGATACCACCACATTGTCCGCCACGCCGACTTTGTCCAGAGTTCCTCTCTTTTCGGCCTCAAGGTTGACGATGCAGAGAAGGTCAAGATTGACCAGGACGATGTTATTTTCAAGATTAAGCCTGTCGACTTGAAGGCCGAAAAGGAGCGCAAGAAGAAGGAGAAGGAGTTGGCTGCTGCTGGTGCCACATCGGCCGCTGCTGCCGGAGCCACCGTCACTTCTGCTGCCAGCCCCGATGCTCAAACCAAGGCCAAGGTAGAACAAGCCGCCGAGAAGGTCACCGAGGAAGTCAAGAGCACTGGTGACAAGGTCGCCCAGGCCGTCGGAGCCGAGACTCCTGGTGTCAGCAAGAAGAAGGAAAAGAAGGAGAAGAAGGAAAAGGCACCCAAGCAACCAAAGGCTCCCGCCGTACCCGAGAAGCCCTTCACACCAGCCCTCATTGATCTCCGTGTCGGCCACATCCTCAAGGCCGAACGTCACCCCAATGCCGATTCTCTCTACGTCTCCACCGTTGCTGTTGGTGACGCCCCAGGCACAGATAACACTTCTGAGTACGAAGGCCAAGTTTGCCGCACCGTCTGCTCCGGTCTCAATGGTCTCATTCCCCTCGAAGAAATGCAAAACCGCAAAATCGTCGCCGTCTGCAACCTCAAGCCCGTGACCATGCGTGGCATCAAGTCATGCGCCATGGTTCTTGCCGCCTCTCCCCGTGTCAAGGAAGGTGAAGAAGATCACCACGGTGGACCCGTTGAACTTGTCAACATCCCCGAAGGCGCTGTTGCTGGCGACAGAGTCTACTTTGATGGATACGAGGGTGAGCCCGAGGCCGTCTTGAACCCCAAGAAGAAGATCTGGGAGGCTTTCCAGCCCGGTTTCACCACTACTGATGGCAAGGAGGTTGCCTTTGAGGTCAAGGATGTTCCCCAACTGGTTGAGAAGGGTGACAGCGGTGTCAGGCTATTGAAGACCAAGGCCGGTATCTGCACAGTCAACTCGCTTGCTGGTGCCACTGTGAGGTAAAGTGGCATGTTATGGTAGAACCGATGGCCACGAAAAGAAAAGAGAAATTGATTCTTTAGATGTTATAAATGATATACATGCAAAGAACATGTCATACAAGCACAAAATTATTCAAGCACTTATTGTGCTACAGGATAGAACCACACGCGAAATCTCCCACGCGATTGTAACTTTTAGTCAGTCGGACATTTCTATCGCCACATGCTAATAGCACTTACCGTCCAAAATCAGCAACAGCCACAATTGATCAAAGACCATACATTCTAAACAACACTACCTACCTGTTCTTCACAAGGATACCAAAATTTTGAATCATCTGGAACCACCAACCCATCGTGTATAGTCAAGTTGTGCATCTGGATCAAGGCAAACATAATGCTTCTATAGGCTAACCAAAGCAAGACCGATTGACCTTCGGGCACCTAATTCGATCTGTCTCTGAGCTATGCGCACTTCCAGGACAGTGTCGTTTTTTCTTTCTTCTGAACCATCCGATTCTGGATGAAATCGAAATTTCGACCATGCAGTTCCTTGACGGGCGCTTACTAAGGACTGCAACCATTCTCTTCGACCTCGTTTCACCGGCTAAGGATCCAAACAATCCATACTTGACTCCGCACATGGACGATCGTGTGAGGTGGAGCACTGGTATGAATACAAACCAGTCTATTCGTCGATCGTTGCCGCTCGCCCTGCAGCCCTGAGTGAGCGGCACGTAAAACAGGACTTCAATCTGTCCGCAGTCCAATCTTAAAGATCCAGCGCCAATCGACTCGCTGAGAAGATGAGCATGGGGTGTGGTCCTGTAGCATCGAAGAATGCAGCCAACCTGCCGTCCGCGTGCAAGACAATTGCGTAATATGCAACAAGCACTTTTGTGTCTCACATCTTCAAGGACAATTCCACCCTTGTTCCAACATCCAGGTAACCCCTTCCTCTTTCCAAACACACCTCCTCATATCGTAAAGTTGAACGAGATTCTAGGACTCCGATGTCATCGACAAGAGGATGAGTGAAGCAGAAGAACACGAAATAGCGCGACTCTTGCAAAAGATTAACGTCAAAGAACTCGAATTCAAAGCACGAACCATACGTGGAAATGGGATACCATGCAAATTACACCTTCCCACTAGCCTCAAAGACCTAGCGATGGGCGGGATGAATGTCCATCTCGAGATCCATTTCGACGATGGACTCATCTGGCTCGCTCGTATCCGCCGCACAAACGCAACCTCCCCACCACCATCCCACCGCGACTATTCCATACACAGTGAAGTAGCAACCCTCCTATACCTCGAAAAGATCAACATACCAAGTCCAAAAATGCTCGGATATGCCATAGAAGGCGAAGACAACCCTGTCGGTATCGCATATATTCTCATGCCGAAACTTCCCGGGACCGTCCTCAAATTCTCCAATCTCCCTGTTGAGGGCAAGAAAAATATTCTCGACCAGATAGCAGATATGTATGTTAAGTTATCTCAACATCCGTTCGAGGAGATGGGATGTTTGGATCAACCAGGGACTTCGCAGATCGGTTCTTTTACCCGAGAATGTCTGACCGATTTCTCGTCTTCGGGGACACATAGGATTGATCCTTTTACTCACATTCAAGATTTCTACATCGCGAATATTAGATTGCTGATGGAATTGATTCACCGAAAAGAGATATACACGGAGAATCCTGTTGATGCATACCTGGTACACCTTTTTCTTTTGGAGAAGATACCGGAGATATATCCCAAGTCAAACCCAAACCCCACAGGAGAAAGAGAAGAAAAAAGAGAAAGAGAAAGAGAAGAGAAGTTCTACCTCAAACATGCCGACGACAAAGGCACACACATCCTCACCGACCTTTCACTAAACATAACAGCCTTTCTGGATTGGGAGTGGTGTTCCACAGCCCCTTTCTCCGTCTCCTCTTCCTCACCTCTGATGCTTTTCCCGGTATTGGATTTCTTTGACGTTGTTACCACAATCGGTGAAGATGAAGAAATGTTTGCAAAAGTGTTGGAAGGGAAAGGAGAGAAAAAGTTGGCTAGTGCTGTTAGGATGGGCAGGCTGCATTGTCAGGTCATGTTTTGCTGTAACTTTGATTGTTTGATTCCTTTTGAGGATTTGGGTAAAATATTCGGTGGAATTAGGGAGAATCTTAGAGAGGATTATCACTATAGTTGGGAGGCGTGGAAGGAGATTGCACTGGAGAGGTACAGGCAGGATTCCAGGTTAGTCGAGATATTGGCTACGGTATAGATGTAAGTGAGGGGCATGATAAGACATGTCTCGTACCTGGAAATATTGCTCTCCATCTCGGGGGTGCAACTCCCATGCTCTAATTCCGTTGACTTATAAATTCTTATACGCGCCAACATGACCTTAATCTTTGGAAGTATCATGTGTTTAGGACAATTCGCTCTTCGTTCTCAAAGTAGTATCAAACCAAATTCCTGATTCCAGACAAGACTACAGCTCACAAGCCCCTGACCCGGAGATCCCGCGCTTGCATATAGTACTGGAAGTGCCGATGCCAAGTCAGTTTGATTGTGGTGCAGAAACGAGCGAGTCGCTTGATGCTCCTGTTTTTGACCTGTTTGATGGAAGTCTGGGAGAGAACATGAGGAGTGAGGGTTTATATAGCCCTGTAGGAATTTCCGAAACCGGAGAACAAGAATCAATGGGAACGAGGAGGAACAAACACACATTTGACAAGGACAAGCAGGAACCATCATTGTTTGAGGAATTAAATAAGGATTCGTCATAAATTCATTCTATATGCTTTTTTCTTCTTCTTCTCAAAGAGTAATTACAGTGTATATGTACAAAAAGCCATCCCCCCTTCTCTAGCAAATTTCGTCAAACGAGACATTTACTCAATCTTGATGGCGACCTTGCCAAAGTGCTTCTGGTCCCACTGGAACTGGTAAGCCTCCTTGGCCTGCTCAAGGGTGAACACCTTCTCGTCGACAACGGGGTGAATGTCGTTGGCCTCGATACATCTGTTCATCTCCTCGAACTGAAGTCTGCTGCCGACGTAGAGACCGCGGACGGTGCAGATGTTGACGAGGGCGTCGAGGATGGTAGGTTGCTTCTCGTTGTTTCCGGAGATGAAACCGATGACGGAGATGACACCTTCGAGGCAGATGGCCTTGAGGGATTGGGCGAGGGTGTTGGGGCCACCGACCTCGATGACGTGCTGGACACCGGCGCCGCCGGTGATCTTCTTGGCGGTTTCGCCCCAGTTCTCGTCCTCGCGGTAGCTGATGACGTGGTCGGCGCCGAGGGCCTTGAGGCGGTCGGCCTTTTCCTTGGACGAAGTGGTGGCAATGACGCGGGCGCCGGCGGCCTTGGCGAATTGAACGGCGAAGACGGAGACACCGCCGGTACCTTGGGTCAGGACCCAGTCACCGGGGGTGAGTCTGCGGTCAGCGACACCGTAAAGGGCGTTCCAGGCGGTGAGACCAGCGCAAGTGAGAGTGGCACCCTCAATGTAGTTGAGGTTCTTGGGGAGGGGCACGAGACCTTGCTCGTCGTAGACACCGTATTGTTGGAGGGAACCGTCAATGACACCACCGGTGCCAGAACGGACGGAGATGGGGTCGAGCTGACCGGCCAAGTGAGTCTGGTTGAATTGAGTGATGACCTTGTCACCGACAGAGAAGCGGGAGACCTTGGAGCCAACGGCCTCGACGACACCGGCACCATCGGAACCGGGGACGACACCGTCACGCTGGGCGAAAGGGTAGCCACCCTTGACGATGACCAAGTCACGGTAATTCAGAGAGGCACCGTGGAACTTGACGAGAACATCCTTCTCACCGACCTGAGGGACAGTGGCCTTGTCGTTGAACTTGAGGTTGTCAAAGCTTCCCATGCCCTGGACGGTCCATTGCTGCTGAGTAGTAGGAGCCATTGTAAATGTGTTTTGTGGGGTTGGGATGTGAGAAAGTGTTCGGGTATCAAGAAACAAGCTGAAAGAAGAGATGATAGAATGAGGATAGTCCAATTGGCAGTCTGCAGGGCATCTATTATATATGGATGCTTCCAAAGATTTCTGACACGTGAAGAAACATCACTTTGCTAGTCATGACGTGAAGCGGGGGTGGAAACATCAAAGCTTCCAGATCGAAGCTTGGTGGTTTGTAATCCGCTCCAAATTCGGTGAGATGTTGATGGGGGAGGCCTTGATTACATGAAGCTCAATATCTGCTGTGAGCACAGAGAGTTGTATGAAGATCGGCTCGACAAGGATCAATCGAATGAAAAGCCAATTGACTTTGTGTGAGTATTATTACCAGTGTCAGAGTATGTTCACGACTTGAGGTCAGAAGAAAGCTCGAAGCTGACAGAAGCATGTGTTCGCGTGCTGTGGGGAACAGGAAACTATTGCCGATGGGTCGATAAACATGACCAAAAGAAAGTCCGCTCGGGCATCAGGCTGTCGTTGCAACATTCTTCTAGAAGCAACTCGATTCCTAAGCATTCCACGCGTCTTCATAGCAACCAGGAAATTTTCTAGCGACAGCTTCTCGAAACATGGAACGAGCTTGCTAATCATAGGAAAACATGTAGCACCCAGCAAAGATCCTCGCCAACATTGTTGCCTCTTCACATCGCGGCGTAATTTGTCTCCTCTTACGGTCTCTTCGTATCGATACGACGTGTCTCGGCGAAAGGACTGTCGATGGCCATGCTCACTTTGGACAAAATTCTGTCTCCACTCATCATACTAGAGAACCTTGCAATTCTCTCATGCTTACCCATCAAGATAAAGGCAGGCAACCCATAATCTTGCTGTCTCACGTCCAACGGCACTGAATCGGGTCTTTTCAGCTTACTCAATATTGCCTGTGCTGCAAACACGTCCATGCCAGCCTTTCTCAGAAACAGTTCCCAGAAGGTTTCCTCTTGCACAAGTCGTATTTCTGGATCGTCAACACCAAATCGAGCCATGTAAGAGATGATCCAGATGGCCAGTGTAGTTTCGTTGCCAGGAACATACAAAACTTGTATACCGTGACTGAGCGCTTCTGAGAAGTTGATCAAAGAAGCTAGTTCATCACAACCGCGCTGATCGAGCATTTGATTTGTAGTTTTCACTGTCTCCGAAGCAGCGCTTGGTCCTCTTTGGCCTTCACTGACGAATACGAAAAGCCGTTCATATCTGCAAGCAAGGCTTCGAATACGCTCACGGACGATGTTGCGATTGACCTGACCTGGTAGACTTTTCTGCTTGACCTTTTGCAGCGTGGTCAGGAGTAGACCGCAGCTTGGAGCCAGAATCACGTCCGCCTCTTCGCATCCTGACGTTTGAGAGGATGTGAAGTCCCTTTCGATATAAGTTGCTGACGAGTTCAGTCGCTCAAGCTCTCGCATGAGAACTCTCATTTTGAGCAAGGTCGAAGACATGACAAAGAAGCGCGACGGTATTGCTAGAGCAAGAGCAGGGGTATGCAAAGGTAGCTGTGGTGTTGACTCATTCAGGATGGCTTGCGGCCTCGCAGATGAGGGAGTCGACTCTTTCAGGACGTTCTTGGTAATGGTAATTGTTTCGGGATCATCATTTTTGGTCGGTTCCTTAAGAACAATTTTACCAGTATGAATTTGCATGAAACGATCAAGGGAATTACTTGCAGAGAAGCCGTCCGAAAGCGTTGTTTGGGGTTTGCCCTGGATCTTTGGTGATCCGGCATTTGAATTTTCTCTTGCTGCCATTATTGTCTGAGAGGTCAGTGGAGCTAGTTGTTGGTTCTGTAGGGTTGGCTGCGAACTGGATGTTCCCACGATTTTCGACCAGTCAATAGTGGAGTCTATGAGGTTCATCTGCTCCAGCATTGGTTCGATGTCAGCACCATCGAGTTCTTCCTCATCATCATCCAGACTATCAAGAGTTCTCAGACCATCCGCTTTCCAACCTGAGGTGGCGTCCTCGGGGGAAGAGGGCTTGTAATCATCAAGAAATTCCGGCTCTATGTAATCTCCGGGAAGATCACTGAGCTGCATGTCAAACGGCCTCCAGCGTGTGATACCACTTTTTACTTTTGGTCCAGTCGACCACTTCTCATGCTTTTTGATCATCTCTCGTTTCAACATGGAAATGAGCTTGCTCTGAGCCTCCAGCTCTGTCGTGGTGCCCATCTGCTTACGACTGAATGTCTGCCACGGTGCTAATGGGACGGTTTGATCGATCCGAGGCACTTCTGCTCGCAACGTTGAGTCTGCCTCCATAAGCTGTTCGTTCTCGATTTGTCGCATCACGGCTTCGGCATTCTGTCGAATGGTATTCTCGAAGATCTCACTGCATTTCTTCTCACCTATATCCGAGCAATTCGACGAGAACGGACCTGCATAGGCTGGTATCATCGTGCACAGGTCGTTCGAGAATGCGACAGTCCGCATCTTCTTGGTTGGTGATGACGACGGGGCAGGCGTCAATGGAACCTCGACTTTGAAATCTTCCATGCGTTTTCTCTTTAGCGGTGGGTCGATGTTGAAGGTGTTCGGTTCATCCATCTCAAGTCCAGACATGTCAGAGAAGTTCTCTAGGGACTCTAAATCGTTCAGATCCATTACCTCCTCTAGTTTGCGAAGCTCCTCTAGAGCAGGATCCGCGGGACTTGTAGCAAGTGGTATCCGACAGACAGGAGAATTCGGAACTCCAAACTCGAAAGGAGGAGAAAATGGGAGGAGCGGAGGTGAGTGTCTTGCCGCTGCCTGTTCAGCTTTTTTCTATGGCTATTAGCTTGTTGATATAGAGTTTAACATCAAACTGCTCACCTGTTTACGAATCGGTGTGCTCGGTATGATAATCTCATCCGCATGGGCAAGCGAGCTGCATTCTTGTAAAAACATGAGAGCTTCCTTGTCAAGTACAAACTTCTCGGCCTTCGCCCGTTGCATCAGTTCAACTGTCAGTTCTTGACTGGGCCAGTACAGTCTTGACTCATCCTCTTGTGGCCAGCATGTAGACTTCAGCTTGCTTCGAGGGGGTCTGTTTTGCCTTGACTTTTGAACTCGATTGAAGACTCGTCGGTCGAGGTCATTATCCGATGACAGCAGTGGTGATTCTACTTTCAATTGCTTCATCAGACTTCTCCGAGAATCTTTGTCTGGCTCCAAGGTGTCTTTATGCGCCAGAAGTTGTTGAAGAAAGAGAGCGCTTAGAGGATCAATAGACCACTTCTCTTCTATGCATGTAACAGTCTCTAAATCCAGTCTTGGTAGATCCTCTAGGGCAGAGTTGAACGACATGAGTTCTGGCAGCAGCCGGAGGCTCTCCGCTGACAGTGGATATAGAGACAGGAAGTCTTTACAGAGCCCATGGTATCTGGCGTACTCGATTAGAGACGGTCTTTCGTCTGCTTCTGGACAGGAAATACTGTCGCTACCGACCCACGCCATGTCTGGTATCTGCTTTGTGGAAGATGTTGAACAAAGGAGAGAGAGCCGTAGTGAGTGTGAGAAAGGACACTCTATGAGCGACGAGGGGAACATGATAATGCATCGGATTAGTTGACAAGGAAAGCGCGCTACAAGATTCGGGCAGCCAAGCTTCTGAGTTGGCAAGAGGACATCGCTCTTGAAACCGGCACGCACTTGTCACCAGTATTTTGCGTCTCCGACCTTGAGACAAAATGCTGAGTCAGAGTGATCTACTCGTGATATTCTCTAGTCCAAGGAAATAGTGATTGGTTGTTTTACCGTGCACTAGGTATCTTACATTTTCATACGGGTATTCATGATGTGTCGCAACTCTGGCACCCTATCTTGCTGTTCAATCCTTCCAAAACGCCGCCCATGCTTGACTCAGTAAGATTGAGTCTACCATCTGCGACCTCGGCCTCTTCCTCTTCCACCGCCCGAAGGTCCTGACGGAATGCCTCCGCCTCCGTTCTGCATCATGGCGATTTGCTGCGGACTGTATCCATCAAAGTTCATGCCGCCTTGACCCTGACCTTGAGGTTGTTGATTTTGCTGCTGAGCTTGCGGTGTACCCCCTTGGTAACCCTGGTTTTGAGAGAAGGGTGTTTGACCGTGCTGCTGACCTCCGTAACCTTGATTTGAGCTCTGCGGTTGCATTGATTGACCGCCATAACCACCCTGTCCACCTTGACCTTGCATACCTGACATAGAGGCTTGCTGATAGTGTTGCATGAAAGTGTTGAAATCCATTTGGCTAGCATCAATACCCTGGCTTTGCAAGACGCTGGCGAAAGCAGCCATGCTCTCCGGATCTGGCATACCCATTCCCATGCCCATGGCGGCTGCTGCTGGCGGAGCATTTTGAGGAGCGGCAGGCGGGGCTTGACCAGGCATACCCCCTGTAAGCATCATCTCAAACTGCTTTGTCTCTTGCTTCTGGTTGTTAATAGTGGAGGCCATGTTTTGCTGTCGTAGACAATACTGAGTCCATGTGAATTCGTCAAAGCCGTAGTTGAAGAAGTCTGAAAAGCATGTCAGTAGGTGAAAGGGGGGATAAGGAGGATAGCATACCTGTTTGATCAGTTCCAGGTAGACGCCACGGCTTTGTGTGTTCAGCAAGATCGGCATCGATATCGACTTCGGTAATCAGCTTTCCGGCAGCGTCCCATGAGGGTACGGCATTAACGTCTATTGACGATGTGCGAATCTCGGGATATTTTGAACCATCTTTCAACGACACAACCTTCTTGTTCTGGGAGGTGCTCGAAGGCTCTGTCTTCACTGTCGGTGTTTGTTGCTGTTGCTGTGAACGCTGTGTAGGTAGAGTATCTGTAGATGCTGTCCGCGGTGGTTCGGGCTTGATTCCTCGAAAAGAGCGAGCTGGCCTGGGAATGCGGTCAGTACATGTCGAGTCTGAGGCATGGAAGGACGAGAGTGGTTGCTTACGGCGGCTCGGCTGTAGCGCCATCTTTGTGTTCGGTGATGATATCAATGTCGCTGTCGTCGTCCTCATCCTCGTCGTCGTCGTCTTCTTCCTCATCGTCTCGCTCGGCGTCGGACTGATTGATGGCAGAGTCGTCTCCGTTTGGTTGCTCGTTCTTGACAGCAGGCGCATCGCCATTTTGCCCGTAGAAGTCGTCGTCTTCCTCTTCCATGTTGTTACTCATGGTTGCGCGTGTGGACAAGGGTAGCTATATGTCTGCATAAGTCTACGATATAGATGCGCCTGAATGCTGGACAAGGTGTTGATGGCCCGAGCTTTCTTTCTGTCGCGAAAGTCCATCAAATATGCGTCTAGGTAAAGTAGATGTCTGTTCAGCAACTTACACATTCACGGGCAACAATCTCCCAGGGCCATCCTACCTTAACACGCGCAAAGCATCTGATCGCGAACCTGGAACAAATCAGTCACACATCTTGATCCACGCGACGGAAGCAAACATCTTCACTTACTATCACTTCCGGTCCCTTGCATCCTTCACTGCATTTTTGCAAACAAGTACTGTCCAACCATGGCATTCGGGAGATCCAATTCACTGAGCATAAACACGGGTGCTAGCAATGCTCTCTTGTATGTCGTCCCCCTTGCATTCCTTGCCCATGGCCCTGCAGCGCTACCACAACCAACCATGACCGAAGCCACGAGACGGATCGCAGTTCCTTTGAAACCAGACCAGCTAATCATATCTTCATCACTTAGTGGAGGTGCCAATGCTAGTGGCAATCAGCAGCAGCAGCAACAACCTCAAACAAGTCTTTTCGGTGCTGGCGCAACCTCACAACCACAGCAGTCCACTCCCTTTGGCGCGTCGGCTACATCTTCACAACCGCAACAGTCCGGAGGTCTGTTTGGCACAGCAGCCGCCAACAAACCCGCTCCAGGAGGCTTGTTCGGAGCAACATCACAACAGCCACAGCAATCCGGCGGCATGTTTGGAAGTACTACAACAAACACAAACACGAATACCACAGGTGGAGGCGGAGCTCTGTTTGGTGGCTCCATGCAGAATCAAAACCAAAACCAGAACCAGAGCGGTGGCCTCTTCGGAGGCTCAAAACCCGCTGGTGGAGGTCTCTTGTATGTTGGGCTGTTTCTGTTGCGTTGTTTTGTTCGCATCTCTTTGCTAACGCACTCTCTGGCTCTAGTGGAAATAGCACAGCACAACAACCTGCCAACAACCTTGGTTCCTCTATGCTGAATCCTCTCGGATCATCCACCGCTAAACCCCTCGCCGGCAGTCTTACCATGGGTCAAGGTAATGCTCCTCAACAAGCCACAGTCCCTGGTGCTAGGATTGACCTTTCAAACCTGCGACCGACCACTCGTTTCAGCGATCTACATGACGATGTGAAGAAACAAATTGAATCGATCGACTCTTTTATCAGACAACAAGAATCATACTCGGCTCAGTGCGAAGCCATCTTGCCCGCCCATGCCACAAATGTTGACAGTATCAAACCCGATGTTGACCTCATAGCTGGAAAGATTGAGACTGTCGAACTCGCGCTCGAGAATGATGGTAGAGATATCGAGAATGCCAAAGCGCTCGTGCAGAGAGATGCTTCGGATCTTTTCCGCGTTGCTCGCATGTGTGAGAACCTTAGCTTACCTTCACAATACCACTATGGAAGGAACAGGCCCAAGTCGGATGACGAGTACGATATCGATCTTGTCGCCTACTTCACCAAGCAATCCGAAATCATGCAACAAACCCTCGACACATACACTACCCACATGGCCGAGATCGAAGCTCATCTGCGTGTGGTTGAGGCCAGCACGATCCAACAAGGTCAACAGCTGGCTGCTCAAAGAGCTGGAGGCCGCACCGAAAATGGAACAGATACGGTCCGCGAGTTGGCAGAAACATTGCGTGGCTTTGAAAGTGGTATCTTGGGTGCAGCAGGTTTGGTTGGTTCTTGTAGAGAGGGTGTCAACGAGTTGATCATGGGTAAGATGACCAGTGATCCCCGCGACAGTGTTGGATATGGTGGCCGAAGAAGTGTCAGATTCTAGATGTGTCTTCTCGGCTGTGTCAAGTCTCTAGGTTAGCTCTTGTCGATACAGACACCAGAACGAAGAACATGGCAGAGGCAAGATATCCCGTCAGATGACATTGCCTCTGAATTGATTGAACAACCATGCCGGATACCTACCCACCTTGGTACCTGTCCTTATCAGATACGATCAGATATCTACACGTGACATTTAGTATCGTTCTTGCTCCCTTGCTCGACATCGATATCAAGGTATCATGCTGGAGTCCATCGCTGTTACCCCTCTTGCTTCATACAACAATACATACCTGACCTCACCACTTCTCTTCTCCATTTCGACAGTCTCGACTAATCCATACTCGAATATCGCTTGCTGATGGCGACATCAGCAGCCCGCTAGATCTCACCCTCTAGCCTGCTTCTGAGCACTTAAATTACTCGAGTTAGAGCTGCACCTGTCACGCTCGGAGTTAAGCAGCACAAAGCTGTTTTTCGACCGCGGGTTCCGCATCGCAAACTGAATCACCTACGTCATAGGCTCAAAGTCTCTCCCGATGCGAATCCTCGACGTGCTCGAGGCTTCCACCATTTGGATGTCATGATGAAGCACATGAGGATTAGTTTCAGGGAGCCTCCTGGTTCAAGACCCTAGAGGGACTAGTGAACCCTTCGCTAAGAGAATTAGCTGTCTTTGTGCCCCGCAAGACATAGTACTGAGGCCTTTGTCCCTTCGGCTGAAGAGGCAATGATGGAACCATCGGTACCGTCATTACTCGTTTGTCACGGATGTGGGGTTCAATGCTGTCAGGTACCAGAGGTATTGCCGGGACATGATCTCTGTTTATATACCTCAGCTGCCCACCATTCCTCGAGCACGTAAAATCGCGCCATTTCAGTTCAAAATGGCTACAATTCAATCAACACACCACAACGTCGCACCCGAGATTATTGACATTCGCCAAGATGGAGGTGGCCTTGCACCTCTAGCGGATCAGATCCGCTCGGGTCTGAACAAAAGAGACGGAGAAGAGAAGGAATTGCCTACACTACTGCTGTACAATGAGCATGGCTTGAAATTGTTCGAGAAGATCACGTACTTGGACGAGTACTACCCCACTAGGGATGAGATTGAGGTTCTGGAAGCTTATGCGGATCGCATTGCCGACCGTATTGCATTGGATGCTGATTCCATGCTGGTGGAACTAGGTAGTGGGTAGGTGTTTCTTGTGTTCGATGTGCACGATTCATCATTCGTTGACATTTTTTGCAGTAATCTCCGCAAAGTCAAGGTATTACTCGACGCTCTGGACCGCAAAGGCAAGACCGTCTCTTATTATGCATTGGACGTTTCACAAGTGGAACTCGAGCGTACTCTGGCCGAGGTTCCCGTTGGCACATTCAACCATGTCAAATGTTACGGACTGCTCGGAACCTATGACGAAGGTTTGGAATGGTTGAAGAAGCCGGAAAACATCCATAGACCCAAGACCATCCTCTCCCTTGGCTCGAGCATTGGAAACTTTTCTAGAAAAGAGGCTGCCAAGTTCCTCCAGCAATTCTCAGCTTTCCTGGGTGTCAACGACACACTCCTACTAGGCTTGGATGCATGTGTTGATGCCGACAAAGTTTACCATGCGTATAACGATCGCGATGGCTTGACACATGAATTCATCCTCAATGGTTTGAAGCAAGGTAACACTCTACTTGGATACAATGCCTTTGACGTCGACAAGTGGAAGGTCATTGGTCAATACAACAAAGAAAATGATCGTCACGAAGCTTTTGTATCACCTATTGAAGATGTCAAGGTTGAAGGTGCACTCGTCCGCGCTGGTGAGATGGTCCGAATTGAGGAGAGTTACAAGTACGACCCCAACCACAGTGAACGACTTTGGTCTGATGCTGGATTGACCGAGGGTGCTAAATGGACGAACGCCGAGGGCAACTATGGTAAGATCGTACTTGCACATGATATAAAGCTTGACCTCGCTGACACATTACAGCTCTTCACTTGCTCAACACTCCCAAAGCTCAATATCATCTCGACCCTGATATGTATGCTGCAGGCCCTGTTCCATCACTTGAAGAGTGGAAACAGCTCTGGGCTGCATGGGATACTGTCACTCAGGACATGATTCCCGAAGAGGAGTTGCTGGGTCAGCCTATCAAGTTGCGCAATGCGTGCATCTTCTACCTTGGCCACATTCCTACATTTATGGACATACATCTTACTCGGGCCACCAAAGGAAAGCCAACAGACCCGGACTATTTCCCACAAATCTTTGAGAGAGGCATTGATCCTGACGTGGACGACCCTGAGCAATGCCACGCTCACAGTGAGGTTCCTGACTCATGGCCACCCGCGACCGAGATTCTTGATTTCCAATCTAGAGTACGTATCAGAATCAACAAGCTGTACACTTCTGGTCAGGCCATCAACGATCGTGCAGTTTCCAGGGCTCTTTGGTTGGGCTATGAACATGAAATCATGCATTTGGAGACGCTGCTGTACATGTTGATCCAGAGCGAGAAGACTCAGCCACCACCAACCACAGTCATGCCGGATTTTGAAGCCCTTGCTCTCCAATCCAAGCGTAGTGCTGTGCCTAACGAGTGGTTCGATGTACCGGCTCAAGACATCGAAATTGGTATCAACGATCCGGATGACAACTCTGGTCCAGAGCATTACTTTGGTTTTGACAACGAAAAGCCCAAGCGCACAACTCACGTTGTCGCTTTCAAGGCTCAGGCAAGGCCTATTACCAATGGAGAGTATGCTCAGTACCTCGAGAAGAATAGTATCACCGAGTTGCCTATGTCTTGGCAAACTCTCTCCCAGACAAATGGGGTCAATGGTCATGCTGACGGCAACTCCATCGGACCTTCCTCATCATTCATCAATGGCAAAGCCGTTCGTACTGTTTACGGCCCTGTTCCTTTGAGACTGGCACTTGACTGGCCAGTCTGTGCATCCTACAACGAGCTAGTTGGATGTGCCAAGTGGATGGGTGGACGTATTCCCACCATGGAGGAAGGACGCAGCATTTACCATTATGTCGACGAGACGAAGAGAGCAGCTGCCCAGAAGGCTCTTGGAGCCAACATCCCTGCTGTGAATGGGTGAGCTTGAGGAACAAATAGTGAAACAAACGACATACTGACGTGTTGTAGTCATTTGATCAATGATGGTGTTCAAGAGACCCCACCATCCTACTCTTCACCCAAGACCATCGGCACTGAGTCAAGCCTGAACCCGCGGGATCTGTTTGTCGATCTCCTCGGTGCCAACGTGGGCTTCCGTCACTGGCATCCCATGCCTGTTGTCCAGAATGGAAACAAGCTTGCCGGTCAGGCAGAGATGGGCGGTGTGTGGGAATGGACCAGCAGTGTGTTGGAACCGCATGATGGTTTCGAGGCTATGCCTCTTTATCCTGGATACACCGGTTTGTTACTTGTCCTCTTCTAAAGAAGTCATCGTCACTAACATGTCTGCAGCCGATTTCTTCGATACCAAGCATAATATCGTGCTCGGTGGTTCGTGGGCTACTCACCCCCGCATCGCTGGAAGAAAGAGCTTGTAAGTTGCTGATCATCGCTCAATCATGAAAGTCCTCCCTAACACATATCTAGCGTAAACTGGTATCAGCGCAACTACCCGTATGTCTGGGCAGGAGCTCGTCTGGTCAAGGATGTGTAGGTCTGTTTCTTACTAGTCACTTCAAGTAGTCATGTCATGCAGTATGATTTTCCTTTTTTCCACAAATATTCTTCATATCTTCTCTCTCTTCATCACAGATATTTTTTCTAGTGCGTCAGTGATGTGGTCGTCATGCCGATGCATGTTCCCGAATTTTCGACTCATCGCGAGCTGGCGTTTGTTTATGCAATTCCTTGTTTGCTTCACTCATCCCGGTAGCGCCAAACGTGCACACAAGTATTTCTCGCTATTGCACATTCAAACAGCATTGCACCGGACAGTTGTAGTGGGTGGCAGAAATTCTCTGTCCATTTGCTAAGTTTTTTTGGTATTGCTTTCCTTACTTTCCCCTTGATCGATCTTTCGACTACCATCCTTCTTCTACCTCCACGAGATCGAATTCGAAGGTAACAAGGAACATCTGTTGGCTTCTCCTTTGGTGTTGGCTGACTTGCATGTGGTATAGGCACCGGTTCAACTTTGCTTGAGGAATTTCTTTACCACAGATCGTGGATGAAATTGAAAGAAACTCAGCGTACACCCTATCACTATTAACAGCGCAAATACACACAGCAACAATGGTTCACGGGCTCTTTCGTTGGGACAATTCCCCTGGTCTAGGTAAAACTAACTCATTTTTGTCCTTCGAATGCATGATTATTGTTATTGACTATTTATAATGCAGAACATCATTGCCCCAAATGCCATACTCCACTCCACAATGCCAGAGCTAAGAATACTTGCTACTTCAAACATGTCGAGATTTGTTCTCGCTTCCACCAACACTTCTTCTTGATCGGTGAGATTGAAGTTCGACCCCATCTACATCTCCAATCAACTGACCATCCTCAAAGGCCAGGCCCATACCTGTGCAACCTGCCGTTGCAACACTGAAGCCCACAATCAACGCCACCGCGATATCGCTTTTCTCCTACGCGATTTCTTCAACCTCCAAGCTTCTGTCAATACCCCTGATACCTCTACTGCTTCTAGTTCACCCTCAACACCGAGACGTCGTAGCAGCGTTCTCCCCAACGACGCTGAAGAAGATCAGACGCCCAGCCCGGTCGATGGCCTAAAGAAGCGTGAACGCAAAAAGGCGAAGAAACGACTGAAGGCGCTGAAAGGAGGAGACGCCCTCACCACCGAAGAACTTGAGTTTGTCGCTTGGGCATTGCATCGTGAACCCATTGCTGAGGGTGGTTGTGATGACTTGACCTCTTCGCCTCCTCGCCCTTTCGTTGCTACCGCCGCTTCCTCCGCCGCTGTCGATAGCAGCCCAACTGATGAACAAGACGCCCCTGCCAACAAGAAAAACGACGTCAGCACTCCTCGCAAATCCAGAAACAGAACAACCACCAGTCTCACACCAGGCAAATCAGGTCTAACCGATGTCATCGCAACGCACAAATCCTTCCACAAGGACGTCGACGGCAAGCTCAACAAAACCCGCATGTCACTGCAGAAAGACCTTCTCGACTCGCTTTCGGCGTCTGAGATTTGTTTGGACAGTGCCGTCGATGATGCCATGGTTCGCCTTGGTGTTTATCCTTCTTCCCAAGGCAAAAGAATGAGCATTAGTGGAGGAGCAGCAGACAAGGCAAGGGTCAGTGCCGGAGGAGAAAAATCAAAAAGCAATGGTGGTGGTAACAGTGGTACCAAAGGCAAGGATCTCGACGACCTAAAAGCAAAGATCAAAGAAAAAGTCATCGAGGACTTGGAGTGTTGGGGTAAAGACTGGAGGAACGAAAGAATCAGAGAGGCAGGTTGGTATCGATTTGTCACTCGAAGTGTTTTGGCCAAGGGTGTTGTTGCTAAAGGTGATGAAGAATGAAGTGAGATCTTGTTTTTGTGGGATCTCATTGGCTCAGTTGGGAACTTGAGGGAAATATGGGAAGGGAGTTTTCGGTCTTGGATGTTCGGCTGAACCCTTGAGAGCTCTGGACTTGGACGATATCGATGTTGGGCACTTCAACTTTTTGTCCTTGCATGCACACAATGCTTTCTACGTTGATTTGACCGGACGATACGGGCAGGGCCCACTCCTGTCTACATTTCTCCGTTTCTTTGGAACCACAGCCACTTTTCTTCTTTTCAGGACCGACCGCCGTTTTCTCTTCTTTCCTGGATCAACCAGCACTCTTTATTTGAGCTGTGGCTTCTTATTGGCACTCCCTTTCCCGATCTTGTGGGCCTTTCTTTTACTTTTTTTTCTTCTTTTGATCCTTTGTCAATTCTTTCTTGGTGCAGAAACTTGCATCGCTTCTCCCAAGGTCTGCCGAGCTGAAGGAGGAAAAGTGCTAGGGGACATTCTTGACATGTTTTTTCCAAACCTTGTTTCGCCCTTTTGAACTTTTGGACTTTCAGACCGCCCGACTGCATGCGACTCCTCCATCTCTCGACTTGATGCGACGTTTGAAACTTTTTCTTTCCTTTACATTCTCTCTCTTGGACTCTTTGACCTTTTTCGGACTTTATCTTCTCCTTCTTTCCTTCACCCCTTGTCTTTCTGTTTTCGCCCCTTCTTCTAACAAAGTCGCGCTTTTGTTACCCTGTCCTTGCTTTTGCGGGCCTTGCGCTTATGAAGCACATGAACAAAGTCGTTTATCGGAAGTCCTAATATTCCCTCGCCTCTCGTTTCTTCTTTCTCTTTTCCCTTGTGCTCTCATGCCCGCATCTTTCTTTTTTTTTTTTTTTTTTGTGCTTTTTTTTTTCTTTTTCCCTTGACTGGTCCGATCACTCTTTACAGTCTGTTTGTTGGTGTGTTCGATAGCGTTCTCTAGGGCATAAGCTTCATGCCTGCTTTGAAATTAGGTAGAGCGGTAAAAACAATTAAAATATCTGAGGGCGATCATGCTATTCTTTCGCCCTCGTCCTGTCGTGTTCCCAGCCGTGATGCGTTTTTTAGTTCTTTGTTCCTCTTATCTTCTGCGAGCAAGGTCTCGTCATGTTCCACACATTTTTTTTTGTTTGTCAGTGCTAGGATGTTGCCAAAAAGGGAAGTACCAAAAAGAAAAGAGAAAAAAAGAAAGAAAGAGACATGGGAAAAAGGGAGTGTAAAGGTGAGCAGGGTCACCCCCAATTTCCCTGCCCCTCTGTACCACAAACCGAGGAGAAGGAAATGGTGCGGAAGTATGAACGTGTATTATTTGTACATTTAAAAACCCAGCATAACTATATCAGTATGCATGTCTCTAAACCCAAAGGCAGCAAGACATTTTGAGACCTGGGAAACGAAAAAGTGAAATGCATAAACCCGTAACTCGTAAACATCACACTTGTCTTTCCAAGACATCTTACACTCAACATCCCACCTTCATGAGGTATACTGTTCATAGTCTACTCTCGTACTCCTCTCTTCAGCCCTCCCTCTTTCTAGATCCCGTCCATCACAGTCTACTACAGTCTACTCTCAAACCCGCTCCAACTTCTCTCTCCAGGCCAATGCTCTCCAGGCCAAACCAACCTCATAGCCTCCCAGATATGTCCCACGTGATGGATCTCCAATCCCATCAAAACCTCTTGCGGCAAATCCTTGACGTCTTTTTTGTTTTGTTCGGGCAGTAGCACTTTCTTGACTCCTGCTGCCAAAGCACCAATGAGCTTTTCTTTGATGCCGCCTACTGGCAAGACCTTCCCACGGAGACTGATTTCTCCCGTCATGGCCAAGGTTGGCGGGACGGGTTTGGACGAGAAGAGGGAGATGAGTGCGATTGTATGCGCGAGACCGGCTGATGGTCCGTCCTTGGGGATTGCGCCCGAGGGACAGTGGACGTGTATGCTGCGTGCTTTCATGATGTCTTCGGAAGGATCGTGCGTCAAAGCCAATTCATAGGCATGAGATTTGACCCAAGTCAAAGCGACCTCAACACTTTCTTTGAGGACGTCTCCAAGTTTCCCGGTCAACTGGACGCGTCCGGATCCAGGCATATCCGCTACTTCGATGAATAAGATGCTGCCTTGATTGCCTGAACTGTATGCCACAAGACCTGTGACGATACCAGGGCGTGAAGATGTGGCTGCCAATTCTTCATCGAAACGTTCGATGCCCAGAATTTCTTCCAAGTCGGAGATGCGGACGATGGGATCGTAGGTGCCGAGACTGTTTGTGTCTGAACAGGAGGCGTAAGAGACGGCTTTGCTGCGACAGACGCTGCCGATTTCGCGTTCGAGGTTGCGGACACCGGCCTCGCGTGTGTAAGAAGTGATTATCTTGTCCAAGACGTCGTCGGACAAGGAGACGTTCTCTTGACTTAGGCCATTAGTGGTGATTTGTTTGGGGATGAGGTGGCGGTTTGCGATGTGGCGTTTTTCGATTGTGGTGTAGCCCGGTAATTGGATTGTTTCCATTCTGTCAAGCAGAGGGGCAGGGATTGTGTCGAGAGAATTGGCGGTGGCGATGAAGAGGACTTTACTGAGGTCGATGGGGATGTTGACGTAGTGGTCGGTGAATGAGTTGTTCTGCTCGGGATCCAAGACTTCGAGCATGGCGGCTGATGGGTCACCATGGAAGCTTGACGTACCAATCTTGTCAATCTCGTCGAGGAGGAAGACAGGGTTGTTGACTTGGACCTTCTTGAGGCCATTGACGATGAGACCCGGCATGGCGGCAACGTATGTACGACGATGACCACGAATCTCGGCCTCGTCACGGACACCTCCAAGAGAGATGCGATGGAACTTGCGACCAAGAGCTGTGGCGACCGACTTTGCTAGACTGGTCTTGCCGACTCCAGGAGGACCGACGAGAAGCAGGATTGGTGACTTGTCAACCATGCGCTTGTTGGACAGAATCTTTGCTTCTTCTGGTGTTTGCTCAGGCTTCTTTTCATCCTTGTCGTCCTTGTCGTCCTTCTGTGCGGCATTCGCCTCGTCGGTGATTCTGTCGATTTGTGTTTGCAGTTGAGAGTTTACTTGCTGCTTCAGCTTCAAGACAGCGAGATACTCGAGCAATCTCTTCTTGATCTTCTCGAGACCGTAGTGATCATCATCCAGTTGTTGTCGAGCACGACTCAAAGTAGCTGAATCGAGCTTGTCCTCGGTCATGGCAGACCAAGGAATCTCGGCAAGATTCTCGAGATAAGTCCTGCAGACTTGGTAATCTGCTTGGGCAGGGTTCATCTTGGCCAATCTCTTCAATTCTCTCTCGGCGACCTTTGACGCATCAGGGGATAGCTTTGCTTGGTCGAGACGCTTCTTGAGTTCATCAATCTCATTGGGCTCTTCGTCGTTGTTCTGGTTGTTGGGTGCTCCGGGGTTGTTTCCAGGCAGCATGCCGCCACCAAATCTCCTGATCAATTGTTGCTGGCGTAGACGAGCGGCTTTGTCTTGTTCAGGGTCGCTCTGTGGTGGTTCATTGGTGGTACCGATAGTCATGATACGGTTGCTGTTCTGGATAGTGGTAACATTCTTTTGCAGCAGCTCGACAGCACGCTCCAGACGAAGCTTGACATCCAAGGCGGACAGAATGCGTAGCTTGTCCTCGTGGGAGCACTCGATAATGTTGGTCATGAAATCAGCGAGCACGCCAGCCTCTTGGACATTTTTCCGCACAATGAACAATTCCAGACGACGGGCGAGAAGTGGAGACAGGGCAGAGGGAGGAGCACGTGGCATCAGGGATGAGAGTCTCATGAGAGCCAAGAGTTCTCTTGACAGTTGCTTGAGTTGGGCGAACAAGACGAGAGATTGAGTGTCCTGTTGCAGCGAAACAGTATCGTCGGTGTGAACAAGGACTTGGGCGTCAAAGTAAGGAGTGTCCTTGACGAACTTGTCGACGGCAAATCTGCTCACACCCTCGACGACCAAGGCAAGCTCGCCCCGTCTTTTCCCCTGAACTCCAGCGACCTTAGCAAGGGTTCCATATCTAAAGAGCTGGTCCTTGGTGGCGTCGACGGGATTGATGTCAAGACGTTGTGGCTTGTCATTGTTGGAGCCGTCGTCGATGAGTTTCTGACCGTCGGGACTGAGATAGGGAGAGTTGATGGGTAGACAGCCGACGGTGATGGATGATGAATCTGGCTGGGGAGTGGCGGCTCTGCTGTAGATGTTTGCAAGAATGGCGGCAATGTCGCCACGGCCTTGGAGAGGAATGCGGAGAGTGAGGCCCGGCAGCAGGACGGATCCTGGGGCAAGAGGGATGATGGGCACTGTCTTGGTATTTGTGTTTGCCATGATGGCGTGTATGGGACCAGAGAGGCCGATGAGATGGTCAAGATTTGTATATTGTGGTCTATGGGAGGCAATACTCGAGTAGCAATAGGAAGGTATGGATGTTTAGTAGATAAAGTACTGTAACTAGCGGTAGCACATGTCATTGATAGGTAATTTAGATGCAAAGATACGCGGGCCGAGGTCCATCTTAACCCCGACATGTCCAGGGTTTCACCCGTCTTGGCGTCAATTATCATCGTTGCTGACCTTGATAAAATAATCAATCATCTGTGTTTGCCGCCGAACCCGCACAACAACAACAAATCACGGCAACATGTTATTAACGAACTGCCTACGGAGCAATCTGACCGGTCGCTCGTTGCGATCATTCACACCTTCAGTCGCCCGGGCAGCTCCATGGACAGCCACAATTGCCTCTCGTCCATTGTCAATCTCGACCAGATTTGCACAAGAAGCTCCCAAGACTGAAAGAGGAGATGCCATTCCCGAGGAATTAGACCATGTGCTTGAGTCAACACCAGCCGAAGAAAGCTCAGTGCCGTGGTACCTCCAGGTCGACACTCCCACGCCACAGCAAGAGCACCCACTATCAGAACGCCAACGTCTACCACCTCTCCCACCATCGCCTCCTTCCCTTCTTCAGCCCCTCCTCGAACATGTCTCTGTCGATCTCGGCATGGATCACCTCTCTATCATTGATCTCCGCCGCCTCGATCCCCCTCCTGCACTCGGCGCCAATCTCATCATGATCATCGGAACTGCTCGTTCCGAAAAACACTTGCACGTTTCTGCAGACCGTCTTTGCAGATGGTTGCGCACAAATTACAAACTCTCTCCCTTTGGCGATGGTCTGCTCGGACGCAATGAGCTGAAACTCAAGATGAGACGCAAGGCAAAGAGGTCCCGTTTGTTGAGTGCTGTTGGCTCAAAAGAGACTGGAGGTGGCGAGCTCGACGACGGGATCAGGACAGGTTGGGTTTGTGTCAACGTTGGCAGAGTTGAGGGAGGTGTTCTCGAAAAGGAAGAGACACAGGAACAACAAGAGATTGTCGGCTTTGGCACCCAGACCGAAGGTTCCAGCATTGTCGTGCAGATGCTGACAGAAGAGAAACGAGGTGTCATTGACCTCGAAGCTCTGTGGAGTGGTATTCTGAGGCGATCAGGCCAAGCCACCGAAGAACAACTTCGCGAGATTGAAGAATTAGAGCAAAGCAGGAGGGACGAGAAGCACATTGAGCAATCTTCTGCTTCGTCACTTATTGAAGAGCCACTTGCACACTCCAGCACCGAAGAATCAACCATGTACCGTCCTGCTTTCTCGTCTCAATACCCGAGCAGACAACAGGCTCGAGCATACCACTCCTCAACCAGACCAAGCCAAAATCAACAAGGTGCGCATACAGCAAATTCCAACCAATATTCCATTTCTGACACAACCAACCCCAACAGCTTGAGCAAATCCGCAGAATCACTAAACCACATGGTCTCGCACTTAAAATCCATGGACACCCCCTCCGCCCTCAAAGCACTAGGAACCTCCAGTCCAGACCAAGACTCCACCTCCTTCCTAAAAGCATTCTACACAATCATGCCCCGTTTTCCCGAATCCTCACACTGGCACGCTCGCATCTCTCTTCGCTGTCACGCCATCGCACTCCACCACAACGGCTACAAGAAAACCGACGTCTTTAATGATATCAGCAACATGCGACTTGCCTGCCTCACTCCCGCCGAAGAAACTTATACCCTGGTTTTCTCCACCATGCTTACTTCCTTAAACACACCGGAGAAGAAAGATATAATTCTTGCGTTGGAAGTCTTAGACCGTATGGCTGAACACGGATATAATCCACTCAGCCCATCCATCCAGTCTATCCTCTACAAAACTTTTGTAACATCCACTCCGCCGGAATCGCTTTCGCTGCCATCCCTCTTGACATTCTTGCAAACATCAACGTTCCTCTCCCTTCCTCCTTCGTCGTTACTTCAACAATGGTCATTCTACCCCAAAAGTTTTTCTTCAAGAACCCCAGAAATGTACATCCATCTCTTCAACCATGTTGCCAATCAACGGGATCAATCTCTTGCGAGAGAAGTGTTGACGAATTGTGTCCCGAGTATGGCAAGAGAGACACCCGAAGTCGGACTTGAAGAAGGGGTGGCAGAGGCTGTGATGAGGTTGTTGAAGGTTGCGGAGCCTAGAGCAGAGGAAATGGGGAGGAGGGGTGAAAGTGGCGAGTGGGCGACTGTTTGGGTCAGGTGTGCCAGGGCTTTGGGCATTTAGTGAGAGGTCTGGGAGGGGATATGGTGCTCCTGGCGAATAAAGGGACTGTAGGTGTCATGGCTTGTAAGAAGAGAGAGAAAAGGAAAGGAAAGGAAAGGGATTGATAAGGTTTTCTCACGACTCCAAACGATATCTGTATTATTATTATCATCCTCATCAACCACATCCTTGTGATCAAAAGAGTATCATTTTACACAAACTACCCATGTCTCGACACAGGCCCTGTTTACTTGCCTAACAACTATACCAAGCATATAAAATTCTCTTGATGCGGACCAAAGCTCACGTGAACAACACTTGTACGACACAGAAAACAAGACGTAGTGAGGTTAGATCCAAGACATGAGTGAAATCGGACTGGAGTACTGAAAAGGTCATGTGACTATCTTGTACGAGTTTTCATCAGCCAATTTGATGTCCGTTGTAGATATCTCATAGATATATCTTGTTGGAAACCACGCAGGCGGTTGCCGATCTCCTGCACGCCGCACGCGTCTGCCTACCTCCCTTGTTGGATCCGGCGGCTATGCCTCCTCGCCTCATCCTTCACATGTCACAACATTATTATCACTTATAGACATGCGACCACGCGCGAATATCTGACTCCCGTGCTGTCCCGACTGGATAGACTTGTATTTTTGATTCCATCGAAGAAGGAAAGACGATCAAACTGAGTTCGGTGTTGTCACGTGCCTGCGATGGACAGTATATCATCGCCGCTTATTATTGGATTATAGATGTATAGAACAAGCGAGACTGCTTGAGATGTGCGGTGGAAATTCAATTCAGAGCTGATGTAGTCCTTGGAAACAAGTGATTGGATGAAGCTGTCAGAGGAGAGGATATAGCCTCATCGGATCAAGCCATGTGGATGCAGAGAGATGGTATAGTTTGAGTCAGGCCCGCCGGGAGCCCTCCATGCTTGCTCATTACACAGTCTAACGCCTCTCTTGACGAATGTGAAATCTTCCTGGACGAGCTTGAGTTCGACGAGGCTCATATATGGTCCCCCAATTGCGACGAGTCTACGCTGATACTGGCAGGAGTCGGCTCGATAGTTGACGGGGAACGATCTCAGTAAGATCTCTGGACAATGTGTTTCCAGCGATAACATCCGCCTGGGCTCTCTTGCTGGCGTTCATCTCAGCGCGCTCAGTCAGATCACCGAAAGTAATCTCACACGCCGGCATTGGGTATATCGCTCCCTTTATGCTTTGGAGTATGAAATCGATGGTTTTCGGCACTGGAAGGTCGAATTCAAGTCAAGGTCTCGTCCAATGAGCTCCGACAGTTGCAAAGGCCGCCTTACTTTGACCAAACCCATCAACACACTCGCGATCTTGTGGAGCGACATCGTATCAAGCATAGCTCAGCAGCTCGAGGAATCAAACTTTGAGCACGGAACAGGATCAAGAAAACTGATACGAGAAGGAAAAGCGATTAGATTCAGTGATGAGCACAAAGTCTTCTTCACTGATGGGTATGTACGTTACGCTTCTAGGCAAAATCTAGTGGTGGTGCTTGAGTTTGTCAGTCAAGAAAACGAAGAAGCGGCTCGAAGAAAGGCACAGCATTACTTCCTCGACGTGACTACCAGGGTCAACTTTGTCGTCTTGATCATTCTTGCCAGACGACCTAGCAGCGGAGCTGAGGGCGGACAAGACGTCTCTCCAATAACGGGTGAGGAGTACGAGCTTGATACAAACTACGACAACATCTACGTCCATGTCTTCAGATCGGTCTACGAAAAGGACAGCGTTACTGGAGAAATGGAGATCTTGCGCCCCAAATGTGTCATCGACCGACTGGAGGTATTCCATGAATGTCCAACAGAGGAAGATACCTTCCAGATTACCTGGGCGGACATGAAATGTGGCAAGTGGCCGGAGTTTTGCAAAAAGGTGGACAAAGATCGGAGCACGCTAGAGCCTGTGTAAAATTTCAACTTCATCGAGCTCGCTAGAGGTGCACGCGATATGTCAAGGTTAAGGTCACCAAAATGGTACGACAAGTTCATGGAGCCAAAACGTCTCTGGAGCGAAGGCAATAATCCTCGAGACTGTGAGACCCGTAAGCCTGGGGCTACTGACAGTAATGTCTGAAAGGGTGCGACGATACGAATATTCAACAGCGGTTCTTTTTGATAGTATGGCCGAGGAGGAAGAAGAGATTTGCAGCTTGAGCAGACATACAGATAGAGGCCTGGGACTGGTTTGGAAAAAAGGATGGCGGTAGTATGGCGTAGACAAGCACATACGCACGAAAAGAGGTCTCGTGAGCATACCTATCTCCAGTGCCAGGAATAGCATCATCTTGTACTCTGAACATCGCAATAATAACCACCAGGTGTAGCGACCGTCCGGGTGTTGAATCGATAAACTCATGCGGGACGTTGGAGAGTCTATATCTTTAGTACATGTACCAAAAGCTCTCCAGCCCTCTTTAAGCATTCGCACAGATCACCAATCGAGCCACGGAACAAGATATTGAGACCTTCGAGAAGCGACTTGAAATTGCTTAAAGCAATGGTCTTCGATCAATGACTCGAGAGTAAGAGATGAGGAACTGCAAGTTTCTGTGGGACAGCAAATTGATGAACAAGACTTGTGGTTAGATTACCGTTTAAACGTTTGATAATCTTCTATACAAGCGCTGAAGCGGTCTTTCTGTTCTCGTCTATCGTACAGGGATGTCAAGTATAGGTAACCTCACAAACTGGACAGGAGAATTTTCCAGAGCAAGTCATCATGGTAGTTGTTACCGAGAGACAGCGTTGACGGTACTGAGGTTACCGTGTCTTGAATACACGTGGGTTGAGGTGTGGGCCCAACAAAAAAACTCCAAGAGGCCCCACGACCACATGCGAGTCTACCGAATGAAGGTTAGGGGCCTACGGGCGCCAGAAGGAAACTATTGATTTTCTGGAAGCGCTGGAAGAGGGGAGCGTCAAAGAGACGGTGTGGCGCCATGTGGATAGGAAGTCCCATTGTGATGTGACAGAGCTTCGAGATATAAAAGCAAGGTTGTGGAAGTTTGGTTAAATGAAAGTTGGCGGGTGGATGACAAAGGGCCGGGTCATGATTCAAGAAGGGGGTTCATTTAAGATTTCGAGTGCAGGCATACTACTACCACTACCAGAATGGGAATATTTCCAAGCATGGGGTTATTTGTGGCAAGAAGAGACGAGCGTGCTATTGTAAAAAAAAAAAAAGGTTTATGATTATTGTGAAGAACAATTGGCTGAGCAGTGTTATTCAAAAACGGTAGTTATCGGAATGCTGCTGCTGCACAGCTGTTTGTTCGTAGCGACGATCTAGAGCTGGGGGGTCCGCTGTCTTCAGACTCAGGAGTTGCTCTCAGCTTCAATGCTTCAGAGTCTGGTTTTTCTTGAGACAGAATCAGCTGATATGGATGGTCAAGTCAGTGTCGAGCAGTGTCAGATGCAGGAAGCTCAAAGACATACTCATGAGTTCTTCAGAGGCGAGCGTGAATTGGAATGAATCTATTGATTGTTATTCAAGATCGGCAAAGCATCCAATAATAAGGAAAAAGGGGAGAGAGCCTTCTCCAGCTTTTTGTCTTTTGATTGTACCAAGCACCACCAAGTCAAGCACAAGAGTCAGTCGTACCCGTCACCTTTCTCTCTTTTGCTGGAGTTCGACCATAATAAATAAGGAAGGATTGATTGATTGATTCATCAATTGATTGGCTGTTGGTTGATCCTTTGGGCCTTCTGTCCTCTTCCTCCCTCTGGCGCCCCTCTTTTCGTAGATTACTCTGCCAAAATTCGGATTCACATCTGGTCTACTTTACTCGTTCGTGGCCGTCCCGCGTCTCTCCACGTCTCTTTCTCTTGGCCATCCGTCTAGCCACTCCAGAAGGTCGGCAACCGTTTTGGAAGCCCTGCCCGTTTTTTACAACCACTCGTGCACCCTTTTTGTTGTCCGTACCATTTCCCTCCAAACCCCCAATTCCAACAGGCCTCTCCGATTCTTTTCGCAACAGCTTGTCCAAAGAGCGCCGTTCAGAAACTCTCCAGCCTCCTCGACAAGCGTCCACGTCGTCGTCTGTTCACCCCCTTGCCGCTCGAGTAATCCAGCTTGTCCCTTCTCCTCTTCTGTCCGTCTGTCGCATCGTTCATTTGACAAAGATCGTCGTCTCCTGCCAAAATGGCATCAAAGGTTGGTATCCTTGGACGTCGTGTCCTTTATCGTTTGTCGCATGCTCATTTACATTGTTAGTTCCTGCGCGAGTATAAGCTCGTAGTTGTCGGTGGTGGTGGTGTAGGAAAGTCGTGTTTGACCATTCAACTCATCCAAAGCCACTTCGTCGACGAATACGATCCGACCATTGAAGGTCCGTTCCTCCTAAATCCCGTCGTCTCCTGCGCTTTCGAACCATCTCTAACTCCCGATCAGACTCCTACCGCAAGCAATGCGTTATCGATGATGAAGTCGCCCTCCTCGACGTCCTTGATACAGCTGGGCAAGAAGAATACTCGGCCATGAGAGAACAATACATGCGTACCGGTGAAGGGTTCCTCCTCGTTTACTCCATCACTTCGCAACAATCCTTTGAAGAAATCAAGACCTTCCAACAACAAATACTGCGCGTCAAGGACAAGGACTACTTCCCCATCATCGTCGTCGGAAACAAGTGCGATCTTGAGGCAGAGAGAGAGGTGTCGACCGAAGGTCAGTCTCTGGACTCGTACAACAGCCATTCTTGATTTCTTGCTAATACAACCCACAGCTGGAAAGGAGCTCGCACGAAGCTTTGGCTGCAAATTCATCGAAACCTCGGCCAAGTCGCGCATCAACGTCGAACAAGGCTTCTACGATATCGTCCGTGAAATCCGCAAGTACAACCGCGACATTACCGGTGGCGCTCCTGGTGCCAAATCCACCCCTACCGAGAAGTTTGGTGTCGAAGACGGTGAATCAGATGCCGGCTGCTGCAAGTGCACCGTCATGTAACACGGCTTCCGATCCCACGTCTCCCTTGCCCTGGAGGTTCTAATAATCTTCTTCTTCCTTCCCCACTTCTTGGTTTGGCTTTGGCTAGAGCTTCGATTGACCCTTTATTACTTTTCTTTTTCTGCTGTTTTACACGTTCGATTCCCCCCAGTATTCACACCCCTTCATCTTCAATTTTTCAACTCCATCTCCTCGGTACGGCAGCCATGAGGTCGATCAAATTACAAAAGAAAACGAAACAAAAAAAAAGGTGGAACACAACTTTAAGGGAAGGAGCAGATGATCTCCTTGAGGTGGCAGGTGCGACTACGAAGACGAGATGGAAATGGTTATCGAAGTAGGAGGGAAAAAGACGATACATCACACGAACGGACATTCGTATACCGGCCAGACTTGGGTCACCCTTTCCTTTTGTTTCCGCATCCTGGAAAGACAGGGAAAATCATACAAGACGATTCGAATGGTGTCGTCAGGCGGGCGAGCCAAGACATTATCGAATTGGAACCTTCCTATTTGGGGTGGGTGTCTGGACCTGCCTTATCATGTTCCTCGCAAGAGCTCTCCTTCCCTTATCCCAAAGCATCATGTCGGCTGTGGAATTCCTCCACATGCGCAGACGGAAACGGCGTTCTTATTGGCAAAAAGACAAATGCAATACTTTTAGATGTAATCCCAAATGTTGTCTTTTTTGAAATGGCTCTCTTGATCTGTGTGAATCTTGTCTCCTTCTGCTCATACCATTTACCTCTTAGTCTTCTCCCCGCAGTTGGTCTTCAATCTCTTCCAAATCCTCGATACTGTCAATCTCGATAATCCGTCCAACTTCTGCGGTATTCCTCATCAACTCCTTTGCACTGGCGTATATCATCTTGAGCTCACTGCTGCATGTGACGGGCAGATAGTACAACATGACGTAAGGAACGGAGAGACGACCATCACCCTATGACAAGAACATCAGCTCGAACTCAGGCCCAACAGAGTTGGAAAAAGGATTACGGGTAGATTTACCATAGTCAAGGGGTAACTCAACAAGATATATCTAGGCGAGTGATCTGGCAGTTCATCTCCTAATTGTGTGAGGTTCGAGTGAACTTCATCGTCTGCTTGGGAGATCTCGAGGGTCTTTTTGTCGATTTGGTCTAGTAAATCAAAAAGGTTCGTATCGTCTTAGCCTTTGCGCTTTTCATTGGCTCTTTTCGCCATTCGTCTTTCTTTTCTCTTTCTCTTGTGTGAACGGTTTATCGAAGCTGTGTTGTTTGCTTACAGATGACTGCTTGTGGGTTCTTTGCACGAGAGGTGCCTAGACGGAACTTGCGAAGTGCGGTTTTGGTCTCGGGCGAGAAGGTGTAGAGGCGTGATTCGGATGCCTGTTTGTTGTGTCAGTGACGCTCTTTATATGTTGATTCTGCTGCTGCGCAGCGTGGCAAGGGCTTTATACCATGTTTGTACTGACTGTGGCGGTAGCGTCTAGATGTGACTTGGAGCTCTCTGTCTCGTTTGCGCAAGTGTTGATATTCGTCGTAACCTTGGACCCCCGCAATGTTGACTCGCTGACGTCGGCGCTCCACTTGCCAAAAAGTTGATTACTTTGGTTTCTTCTTTTCGTCACCTCTTACACTGTATGTATGATATACGGCTTAGATGGTATTCTTGATGGGCATCCTCAAAACTAGCTAGAGGCCTCTTTACTAGGATCAACAAGTAGTTCTAACATACTTAGCATTTGATCCATAGCAAATCCCAGTATATGAGACTGAGCTCCAATACCATTGGGGTCTTTTTATCTAGAACGATACAACATGTTGTGGACAGTAGTTCCTTATTCTATATAATGTCTCGAGCAATAAACAAGAGATTTCGTTCTGACATCTCATTGATTTGATATAAAAACAAGCACGATCTCTAACCACCTCCACTCCCTCCCGACATCGCCGAAACGGCCAGACTTCCAACACTCCACCACACCCCGCAAAAAGTCAATGACATCGTCCGTTTACCCACGAGTCTTCATCTTCACCTCTCCTCCTCATCTGTCAACAATCTTTACTAAACGATTTCCTGGCTCCAGGCCTTTCACATGTTCTCCCGTCTCAATCAAGTGGCAAGACATCTAAGCCGGCCTTTACCAAACTACCTCCACAGCTCTGCTGCCTCGGTGACTGCACGTCGTTCCGTCATGGCTGCACAGGATAATGGTAAACGCACTATCAACACGGCTGCGTGTTTGATCATTGGAGATGAGGTGCTGGGTGGAAAGGTAAGCCAATCTTGATTTCTCTCTATGATCTGTTCCGTTCGATTTTGGCCTTCTATCCCATGTCCATCTCATGCTCCATTTCTTTCATGGGGAGAAATTGAAATCATGCTGTACTCAGTCATTCTTATTGAACATCACTCCCCTGCAAAATGTCTTAGAGCTTCACTCCTACCATTTATTTCTTCCAAGTCTCCCTCCGTGAAACGTCCCAAGCTCCACTTCCTGACACATTCGAAATCAGACCGTCGACACAAACAGCGCCTATCTAGCCAAATTCTGCTTCTCTCTAGGCATAAACCTCAAACGCATCGAAGTGATCGCAGACGACACGTCCGAAATCGTCGAAGCGGTCCGTCGCATGTCTTCCTCTTACGATTTCGTAGTCACATCAGGTGGCATCGGTCCGACCCACGACGACATAACCTATTCCTCCATCGCCGAAGCATTTTCTCTTCCCTTGACCCTTCACGATGAATCTTTTGCCAGAATGAAGAAATTGAGCAGACCCCATCCTAATCAGCCAAATTTCGATTGGGAGACGCCTAGTCAAGCTCTTGAGGCGAAGAAACGAATGGTTATTTTGCCGTATGATGAGAAGGTGCCGGATGAGCAGCAAGTCGTGTTTACGGATGAAGGGTTGTGGGTCCCTGTTGCGGTTGTCAACGGCAATGTGCATATTTTGCCTGGTGTGCCTAGGTTGTTTGAGCGCATGCTTACGGGTCTGAAACCGAGACTTTTGCCTAGATTGACGGATCCAGAGGGCAAGGGTGTTTACAGAATCATTATCTCGACGCCGTTGCCGGAGAGTGGGGTTGCTGGATACTTGACTGAGTTGGCTAAGAAGGTTGAGCCCGAGGGTGTCAAGGTTGGAAGGTGAGTGATGTCCAAAAATGTCTTTGGGAGATTGAAGACTGACGAAGATGATAGTTACCCGAGATGGGGCAAGGCCAGAAACACTGTCACCCTGGTGGGTAGAAACAAGGAGTATATGGACAGCCTTGTTTCTGAAGTCGAGAAGGGCGTTCAAGGCAAGAGAGTTAACAAGGAGGGTGAAGATGACGTCGAGGGCGAGTCCGACAAGGATACTTGATTCGGGGGAAATCCTTGATTCATACTTCTGCCTAGCTATGGAAAAGGCCACTTCTTCTGCAGCTGCGATGTTATCAGACCATTATCGCTTTGCGATCCGATCCTCTTCTCTGTGGACTACTTTCTGAGCAATCTCGATTTTCCGATCAGGCATAGATCAATTCGATCATCGTATCTTCAAAGCTCTGTGAAATTCCCATATGGTATCGAGTTTGAGGTAAGTTTCGGGACCTTCGCCATCGACTGAATTCTCAATGTCACCTACCGCTTGCTACCATATGTCTCGCCATTCTCTCTGTTGTAGCTCAGCCACGTCGGATCCTCTCCTTTTGGGCTCAATCGCAGTAGTTGTGGTTTACATTACGCATCATATGCGATTTTATCTGGAGTCTGTGTCAATAGATGCCTCACCATGTTCATCCCAGAAGACTTACCTTGGTGATTCGTTTGTCCTGAACCAAAATCGCTGTGCATTTTCAACTGCTGTTTCTTGGTTTTGCTTTCTCTTGCATGAGTCGTATCAACCACTGCACCGCTCGCCATTGTGGTGAACATGATAGTAGCATCTGTCTCTTCTGTGCGCAGGTATTTGCAGCTTTCCCCTGGAAAGACTAGTTTTATCGGTCTGTAGGACAAGGATAACGTCGAAGAGTCCTTTCGTTACATTCTGTTGCTGTTTGCCGAAGTCGTCGTGGGCTGGGTAGTCTTCCAGATCTGTGTTGTACGCAACGATGTCGATGCAAGCTTTGCGCAGGACCGAATTTTCTGTAGTGTAAGAGTAAGAGTCGCACAGCATAGTAATACTCTCAAGGGCGTCCATGGGCGAAGTGTTTGCTTGAGTCCAGATAGCATTCATGGCAGTGTTTTGCAGGAATGGAATCATGCACTGGTCTCCAAAATTCCAAAGATAGAACAGATATCTGTAGCGCATCGCACTACCGACATTGCCCTTGCTATCGCGGAGCTCTCTAGTATAGATCCATCCGTTGAAGATATCGAAAGTGCCTGGATCAACTGCCTCAAGCGTAATCTTTTTCTCGAGCGCTTCTTGAAAAGAACCGTCGAGGGCGCCACGAGAATAGTCCGAATAGACACACAAGAGGTCTTTGTGGATGTTGTAGATCTTTCTCTTGTTTCCGACTTCGACTGTCACCAGCTCTTGAAAGCAGTCCCTATTCCACGTCAGTATCTCTTATCGTTCTGGCATCTTATAACCCCCGAATCTTCCTTGACTTCCAAGTCGGGCTCTCAACAGACAATCTTCCGTTGGAACTGTCCCTCTGCATAGGCATACGCCAGTCTATCAGGATGTCGTAAATTAAGAGCCCTCTCTTCCTTGACTGAAGATCATCGAGAATTGAGAAGGGCCCAAGGAATCGGAAGTTTCGCATAACACAATGTTCAGTGGCTTACATGGTAGGTTTCTTGCCCAGCGTCGAAGCAGCCATGCTCGCAGGCTTGATATTCCGTTTCGCCACGCCCTTTCGAATGCTAGACGAGTTGTTCTTGTCCCCTGTACTAGTTTTCTGCTTCTTCTTTGGCGGATGTCGTACTGCAGAGTTCGTAGCCGAATCAGTTCTTGATGTAGTATCCATGGCGAGAAGATAGCTGGCGACCTGATCGTGACACAGAGTTGGAAGAAGTGCAAAAAAGTTAAAAGGAACGGATGGCAAAAGTGGGTATAAGTACTGCCAGATAGATGTGAGAGAAGAGACACGTCCTCAAGTGAGCTCATTCGTAGTGAGAGAAGTGATGATGATCAGTGAGTTGGAACTTTGGAATGAACAGAACAGAAAGTGAAAGGAGTGGTTTTTTGTGCCACGATCTCCGCCATCGTTCTTTCCTAAACAACACACCCAGGTCTGAGGCTTTCGTTGGACCTGCTTTTAGCAGCTTCCGTTGCTCTGTAAAGTCATGAGCTGATCCGATAATATTATGCCTACTGGGAGTCCTCCCCAATGTTTGGAGTCTGAATTGTGAGGTAGGAATGAACAAATGAATTTCAGTAAAGCCTGATGACTTGCTTTTCGTTCTCTTGCGTTTACGGTCATGCTCTTCATGTATGTGATTTGGTATGAGCAAGTCGGAGATCGAATCGCATTCTCGTGTATTGCTATAACTTCGGCTGGATTAGTGATGGCGATACAGTGGTAATTGCTACAGGAGAGAATGACAGAGTGTGAAACGAAAACAACCTCCATGTAGATGATGATGCTGATGCTAAGATATACCCGTGTAAATGCGCGAATTCATGGTCCATCATGAAAATAACATAGCTAGAAAAAAAGACAAAAGAAATAGTCGTGATTTCATTGCAACTTTTCGCAAATCCCGCGTAGGGGTTTTCATTGGCCGATCTCAGCGAGACGTCGATTGACAGCTTCAATGAGTTTCGGGTCTGGCTTTGCTTTTCCTTTACTGTGACTGTAGCAAAACGTCAGCTACTTGAGATTGATCCAGCGATGATCAAAAGTACTCACCCTCTTTCCCGACACTCCTGACAGCGCTCATGATTACAGTGCGAACATGTCCTTCCCTTTCCGAAGGGAGACTTGCATTGATGGCAGGTATAGCGGACTCTTTGGCGTGTCTTGCGATAGACACGTTGTACACCGGCTGGTGCACGTAGGATTGGGTCGTTGACTGCTAAAAGCGTGTTTGGATCTGTGTACTGATTAGAATTGTATGAGGATGGATAACACGGCAGAATGACCATGGTGGGAAGAGAGGGGTGGTAACAACATACAACAAGCGTCTTTGCGGTACTTTCTCATGTCGGTAATCAGGGCGTCAGGACTTTCAGAAGCATCGTCGGCTTCGATCGTTGGCAAGACTTTCTCATCAAAATCTTGGCTTGTCAGAGGAGTTGTCAAAGACTTGATCTCAGATCTATTTTGTTCTAGTGACAATGAACCCAAAGGATGGGGAACATGTTTGCTGGGACCGTCCCACTCGGACCCTGAATGTGTTTCAAAAGGATGATGCCTTGCCTCAGACATGGCTTCTTGTATCCTTTTCCCAGGAGCACGAGGACAATCTGAGCACATGCGATGATGGCAAGCACGGCAATGAATACCATGACCATAGTCAACACCGCACATATGGCAACTCCTGTGTACACGCATTCTTACAGGCCTCTGTACACGACGACTAGCCAAGGGAATTTGAGCCTGGCTTTTTCCATCAACATTGAAGCCATATCTATCACGCATCCTCTGACACCTTTCCTGATAGATGGATTCTCGATCCACGAGGAATGTTTCAGAACCGTTCATGCGTTGAGGTTCTGGTTGGGGATCCTCGCGTAGTTGACACGTGGAAGGTGCCTCTTCGGCCACGATAATGTTACTGAAATCGAACAGAGTTTCATCATGGGAATGTTCGTGAGTCGGTGCGTGGAATTGGGGAATGTTGTCGTCAGTTGCATCCTTGCTTCCTCTTCGGATTGTGGTGGTGAATTTGTGGAGATATCGGCGAATTTGATCTCGGCGACTGTGCTCCGGTGCAGAATCTGGTGATGGGGACAGTGGCATGGTGGCCAGGATGGTGGTTTCAAGATTTGGAAACTCCTTAATACAAAGAGATGACGGCAGTTTTCATCTACAGCAACCAAGGATCAGGTAAGGTGTATGCCAAACAATTCTGGTAACGGTAATATAATTTTCGACTGGTCGCGATAGAGGTACGGTACTAGGATGTCGTCAAGTGTCGAACCAGGCAACGGGAATGCCTTTCCAGAGATGAGAGTAAGCTTTGGTGAAAATTCCTAGCAATCGGGTCCTCCAAATCCAAGGTGTTCCTAACAAGCGGTCCTCCCAAGTACGACAGACAAATCAAATTAGATTTTCAAGGTCCCTTTGTTTCGCACGACAAGACTGAACAATGCGACAAGGAATGGTTGCCAAAAGACATTTTAGATCATAAGCAAGGCGATCATTTTGATATTTGAAAGGTGAAGAAGAAAGACCCAGAGGACAGGTAACCAGGGAAATAGGAAAATAGCGATAGTAGCGATATTACTTCGGCAAGTACGATAGGTACTTTCTGTGACCAGGGAGAAAAAAAAAAGCGGAGACCCAGCGGTTGATGGCGCGTGAGAATCACGAGTCGGTTGGATGTCCGTCTGTGCTCCAAATCATATATCATCCCAAGACTAGAACCCCGTTTGTTGGTTCGTGTTGCTTGCTTCGGCTATCACTCTGCCGCGTTTGTGGTGCTACGCCGAAAGGTGTCAGGCTCCTGAAGTCAAGCCAACGGAGGATTTTAGAAGAGGCACAGCAGGGAATGTGTCTTGTGAGCCTGATCGATGAGATCAGTACCAAGTTATTCCGCATGCCTGGGCAAGGTTTTCCGTGGCCGAGGTTTAGGATGATAAGAGCTAAAGATATGCAGGCGAGTCAAAAACCGGAGGTTGCATGCAGGAGTATCCCTTCCTGCCATCTTTCTTCAACTTTGGTGCTGATGGTTGAAGCTTTTCTCCAAAAACACCCAGCCTCGGGCTCAAGGGTCAAGCACTTTTGCTTGGCTTAAATGGCGGTCTGACATGATTGTTGCAGGATGCCTAGCCGAGAGGCGCCACTATCCGGGCTGCTGGCCGTCGGGCAACGGTTACTCTTTCCTGCTGCGATATCTCTATCCCTCATTGCACCTGCTCCGCAGGTCATGATTGGGGTTTGAAGGTGGAGATGAAATTCTGCCCGCGTTTCGCTTGCTTACCGAAGAGGGTTTTTGATGTCAAAACTGCACGACCGTTTCTCGATCCGGGCCGCAACCTTGAGAAAATGGCAACGCCTGGATCGAGCTTCACCTTCATGGACAAAACCGAACAGCTCAACAGATGGTCACGACTTTGATCATGCCGAGCGACTGTTTGACAGGTCATGGCTACACTCCGTTCATGTGCTTGAGTTGTGAGTCTCACTGTTTCGGGACGTGTTCGACCACGACACGGATCATGTAGCCTTCCGAGCCGTGTACCACCAATCAGAACATGATGCAGCGATGCAGCTAAAAGTCGGTCTCTTCGAGTCAGAATGTTCTCGCTCGTGATCTATACGACGACCGCGACGCTATTGGTACTTTTGTGTAGATACAATATTCCCATTCTTCTGGTGGAAGTGTTGCTACTTTTGTCGATAGCTTATACGATCTACGATCTACGAAGCAATATATCAAGCTTCGGTACTACTGCACTACCTGGTGAGATCATGAAACAGACGTTTGTGCGAAACGACCTGGAAACTGTGGCTACAAGACCACAAAGAGTCGACAACACAACAGTCGCGAGATGTCCAAAGCCACACAAGGCAGCGATCACCAGCCGCTGATCGATGCACAGCTGAAGGAGAGGCTCGGCTTGATACACATGTGAGAAGACGATTATTCGCCCGGCAGAATCCTGCCGTAATATCAGGTCATCCTATGGAGGACATGCAGGCACCCACAAGAACTTCCATGGAAAGCTTCTGTCTACATGTGTTTGTCCCATGGGTATCTGTGTTCATGATGTGCCATGAGGTGATTCCTGCGCTAGACTGATCATCCCGGAAGATCAATCATCCCATGGCGCATGTGCGGATCTCCAGACTGGCAGAATCATACTCACAATGGCTTTCTTCTTATCTGCAATCTTTGTGGCTTGCACACATCGAAGAGTAACAAAGCTTTGCAGCTATTCCGAATAAATGCTCGAGATCAATGCAGTCTGATCTCCTTGTGTTCAAGTCTTTGGGTCGAACTCATGCCCAGTGCGTACAGAATCCGTTGACTTGCGCAGCTGTATAGTGGCCAGAGACAATCACAATCTAAACAGAGCGAACTTCAGACCCCGTGAGCTGAATATTGCGGCTGCCATGCTCGAAAGCGACATCATACAATGAGAATTGTAACGTCATCACTCAATCTAGATCGGTTCGCCAGGTCTATCGTACCCAACATTCAGGTCTGACTCGATATCCATCACGTGCAGCCTATGTATGTTGCTCTCGCGGCTGAGCAAGGCTTGCAGCACAGTATTACTCACAGCAGAGCTACGCCCATCATCCTGGAGGACGGAATCACATATTGACTGCTGCTGCTGAGGTCTAAGTGGCAACACCCAAAGGTAAACCGTGTATAAGCCACAGAATATCACCCATAAATCTTACCAAAGCTCCAACGGACATACATGTTCGATTTACGAGCATACTCAAGAGGCAGGGGAAAGAAGCTAGATCTGCAATGGTTCCACTCATGTTCTGTTGATTGACCTTGTCAATAGTGTGCCTATTACCTTTACATCATATTCCTTCCGCCATGTCACTTTTACGATATACGTCGC
Organism: Dothideomycetes sp. NU30; assembly: GCA_026013035.2. Classification (NCBI taxonomy): domain Eukaryota; kingdom Fungi; phylum Ascomycota; class Dothideomycetes; species Dothideomycetes sp. NU30. Next base: position 237,670 of record BSBH01000018.1, read on the forward strand.
GCTATCCAGCCAAGGTCATCATCGCGAACCAATACACGAACAAGTCTGTATGACAAGAATAGAAGATTCACATTCTTCTCCGATCGCTTGTTCCGTCAATCACGCTAAGAAGAAATCTGGAAAACGGAATGGCTGTGCAATCAATGGATCTCCATGGCGCATACAGCTCATTTAGTAACCTACGCGTATACACGAGGACCGACACCGCTGGCACATGGTCCACTGAGAGCCCTTCTCTATGACATCAATCCTCAGGCTTTCAGCGGACAATTTGCCAGTAGCCTCGGTCTCTCTGTGCATTTATGGATTATCTTTTTCGCATTGTGTTTGCTGGGAAAGCATCCCGTCGTCGACAGTTCATGTACGACCTTCACAGAAACTTATCAAGGTCTGCAAGCCATACCGATCTTTTATAACGACACAATATTTGTAGACTCTATGAACACGTTCCCGGGATTGCTGGTCAAGAACGACCGTTCATGGACGACTCTATACGAACAAGAGTCTTTTGAAGTTCCAACAAGAACGCAAGCAGACGGTAGAAGTCATTGGCAGGAGGGGTATATTGGTATTGTAGTCACATCTTGTGTTTGTGGTTGTTTAGGATGTTTTGCTCGAGGGCTACTGCTTTTCTAGGAAAGATCTCCAAGCTAGCATGGCGGAGAAAGTATTCGATCTGAATTCTAGACATCGGTTTCTCAAACTCACGTAGGTTGATTATCGGTACTCAAAGCATGAGTGCTCTCTTGCAGCCGGACTACAACGATGGCAGTCAAGCTATACAATGGCATACATAGAATCATTCCCCGCCATGTATACTCCCATCCAACAATCGAGAAGTCGTCCGTTCTAAGCAACTTCAGCGAACAACTTCTCAAACTCCTCCTCGGCATTCTTCCAACAATCATGTCCATAAATCATCTTCTGGACATCAGCATCAGCCCATCGATCCGGCACTTTAGCACCTTGCTTCCCCTCCCTGATAGCCTTAAACGCCTCATCTCTCTCCTCCTTCGCCTTGCCCTCTCCCAAATGCATTTCCTTGCCATTAGCCGCGGCCAATGCGACCAACCCCTCCGCTCTATCCTTCCTCAACGCTTCATAAACCTTCAACGCTTTGTTGATGCTTTCCCAAGAAGTGTCTGGTAGTTTACTCAACACGACTCCCAGCACTGCTCCGTCTTCGATCGCTTGAGCGGCTCCTTGCGCCAAATGCGGGAGAGTGGGGTGACAGGCATCACCAACCAAAGCCATGTTTCCATGCACCCAAGTAGGCAAAGGCGCGTGCACCCTCAACTTCCACTCGCAAACCTCGTCTCCGGGAACCATTTCCAGCATCTTCCTGATCTTGGGACAGAAATCTCCGTACACGTCAAGCATCTCCTTTTTCGAGCCTTTGGTCGTGTAAGTCGCAGAGGGTGCCGCAGCGAAATTGAAATCCGGTTGGGCGGTGCTGAGATTGTAGATTTGATGGTTGGACACCGGGTAAGCGATGATGTGTCTACGGGGACCGATCCAACGGGTTACTTGTTCGCTGTCGATTAGAGCCAACAATTCTGGGTCATGGGCAAGGTCTTCGCGTTTGAGCATGATGCGATAGGCTGCTTGACCGGAATCTTCGACTTTTGCGTCGATGTTGAGGAGGGATAGCATTTGATCGCGGACGTTGGACTTTACACCGTCAGCGGCGAGGAGGATGTCGCAGGAGACGTCAAAGGGCTCTTTTCCTCGGGGCAAGACGGAGAAAGTGACTTGAGGGCTCCATGAATGGATGGCTTGGATGGAGTGAGAGAAGTGGAAGGTTATTGATGAGGAAGAGGCGATACAGCCGTTGTACATTTCTCCGGCGAGGGAGGAACGGTGGCCGACCATGTGTGGGTAGTCGTAGGTCTCGCGCACGTATTGTAGGTTCACGGATGCGAGTTCTTCGTCTGATGAGCCCTCTGTTTTCTTTCATGTCAGTTTCTCACATTCATACTCTGAAAACGTCACCAGAACAATCGACTCATGATTATTTGAGAGCCTGATAGGAAGTTTGGAGCAAGGTAAACACATACGTCTGATACTGGTCGACTTCAAATCAACGGCTTCCTTCTGAATCGGATCCCAAACCCCCAATCGATCCAGGATTCGTGCCATATTCGGTGCCAACTGGATACCTGCGCCCACGAAACCGAGGTTTGGTGCGTATTCATAGACGGAAATTTTGGTGAAACCTTGGTGTGCTAAGGAGAGGGCGGTTGATAGACCTCCCATGCCTGGATTTTTTTCATGCTCATTAGTGTCGGAGGGAAGTACACTTAGGAATGCTGACGAGATGAGGAGGATTTTGAGAGTTCAAGAGGTGGTTGTTGAAGGAGAAAGAAGGGAGTTCTTACCTGCGCCGGCAATACAGATGTGCAAGTCTTTGACGTTTTTCGCCATGGTTGCGGTTCTTGTTCTTTTGCGTGTCCTTGAGTATTGACGATTTCTTGTTACTACCTGTGATGCTCCCCACCAGCTGAAGTCTAAAGTTCAAGTAGAAACAATCCTCCCTTCGAGATCTGGCTAGAGCTGGGTTCATATACGTTCCCTACCTCTTTCAAGAGCCGCGTGTTGGAACCGTACCCAAGACGATACCGGCCGGCACGGCATAATCACACGGTAAACCTGAGGCCCGAGATCCTTCGTATATTGCGGGGAAACCTCTCTCCCTGAGTTCTCGAGGTGGGGCATGAGAAAGCTCCATCCACCAACTTCTCCACACGTTCGTAAGTGTGCGTCTCCGAGCTAAAGGCCACGCAATTTTTGAGGTCTCACTCGGGAAGAAGAAAGAAGTCTCTGAAAGTTCTTATCGAAGCCTAGAAGGGCGGTTTCGTCTTGACTTACGATGTTGATGGTAAGAGAAAACTGCTTATAAGAACATGTACATGCAGACTTCAACTTTTTTCAACAATTGGTTCTGTGGTGTAGTTGGTTATCACTTCTGTCTAACACACAGGCGGTCCCCGGTTCGAACCCGGGCGGAATCATTCTTCTTTTGTCCTTCTCGATCAGAGAATATGATCTTTTTGTCCCGCCAAGTTGTCTATCAGTGGTCGTGTTGACCTCGCTCCGCCTCGGCAGATACGCTTCTCTGCTTTTTCTGAGATGACTGAAAGGGGAAAGAAAAGATAAAACATATTTCATTTTTCAAGGTCATGCAGCAATGCCTGAGCGAATCGTGTAGTAAGAATTGCCCATCGTGAAAGGATCTACCTTCTAGCTGAGTCCCAACTCCTGGTAAAAAGCCTCGGTACTGGGCTTCCTTCCCAAGAAATCCTCGAGCGTTTGCATCTCGTCTTGAGAGCCACCACGCTCGAGAACAGTATGTCTATATCTTCTTCCTTCCTTTCCATTCATGGGATCCTTCTTGAAGACACTGTGGAACATGTCTGCGGAGTAGACCTGAGAGCTCAAGTAACCATAGTAACCAGCATCGTAACCGCCGATCAAGTGACCGAAAGTGGCTTGGCCGTGACCCCAATCAAATCCTTGACCCAACTCTTCGGGTCCGTCTAGCTTGGAGAGCTCCTTGCGGAGAGAGTTGTAGAGTTTGCTGACCTCGAGGTTCTTGACTTCGTCGTGTGATTTGGGTTCGTGAACGGTCATGTCGAAGATGCCGAAGTGGAGTTGGCGGAGATTAAAGAGGGCATCATTGACGTGGCGAGTACGGATGATGCTGTCGATGAGGTTGTCGGGTAGGGTCTGGGGTGGTTGTGAAGCGGAAGAGTTGTTCTCTTCAAAGGCTTTCTTGTAGCTGTCGGAGAGGTAGCTGTAGTGGTGAGAGAGACTGCGGAGTTGCGAGGCGGTCCAACACCAGTTTTCGAGCATTTGAGAAGGTGCCTCGACAAAGTCACGGACAGTGCTGGTGCCGTGGAAACGAGAGTAGGTAGTACGGGAAACGAGGTCGTGAATACCGTGACCAAGCTATGGGAATTGTCAGTCGAAAAGTCTCGTTAACAACAGAAGTTCATTCTTACCTCGTGGAAGAGAGTGACGACCTCATCATGCTTGAGCAGCGAGGGCTTCTTGGGCGTGGGCTTGGAGAAGTTGCAGACCAAAGCAGTGGCAGGGTATCTTCTCTTGCCGTTCTCGTCGATATAACCAGGCTGAAGGTTGAAGTTGGCAGCGTGACCATATTTGCCATCTCTGGGGTGAAGATCGAGATACAAGTAGCCTACAAAGCCGCTTCCCTCGCCTTCATCGTCCCACACGCTAAACACCTGAACATCGGGATGCCAGACAATATCGTCACCCTTGCCAGTAGAGCTGATTGTGTCGCGGTCCTTGCCAGTCACCTGGACAAAGACGAGACCGAAAAGCTCCTCAAAAATTTGGAGCATGCCACGGATGGTTGTTTCAAGAGGGAAGTAGTCGGCAATGGCTTCTTGATCGAGCTGATACTCGTGCTCAAGCATCAGGGTGTCATAGTAGCGATGGTCCCATAAGTAGTACTTTCCATCGTTCTTCTCGGTGCTGCCACGGTCTTTAATGTCCTTCTCCTTCAAGGCCTTGAGCTTCTTGATCTCCTCTACACCACCAGGGGCAAGACGCTCACGGAGGTCGCCCAGGAAGTCATCAACAGTAGCAGGGGTCTTGGCCATCTTGTCCTCGATACGGAAGGTAGCGTGGTTGGGGTAGCCCAGGATGCGAGCAGCTTCATCACGAAGGGTAATGGCCTCCTTGAACAGCGGGACATTTTGGTTGCACTTGTTCTCGTTGGAAGTAAAGACCTTGCGACGGACCTCGGCGTTCTTTGCGTACTTGAGGGTAGGGAACAGGTCGGGGTACTTGAAAGACAGCCAGACCTTGCCTTTGTGCTCGCCTTCTCCCTGCTTCAGACCGGAGATGAGGTCCTTGGGCACACCTTCCAGCTCCTGGGGAGTGAACCACAGACCGCCTTGCTCTTCGTTCAAGTTCTTCTGGAAGACGATGCTGAGCTCAGACAAGCGCTTCTTGATGTCCTTGAAACGATCGCGCTTGGGTCCAGCGGGAACGTTCAAGCCCATGCGCACATAACCCTTGTGATCCTTCTCAAGCAGACGCTGGCTCTCGGGATCCAGGCCCTTTGAGTTTTGAAGGGCGGCGTCAACAAGCTTGAAAATGTCCTCGCGCATGCTAGCCTCGATGCTAAAGTCGTCCATCTCTTTCTCGGCCTCGGTCGAGGCATCTCTCAAGCTCGAATCGGTAGAGACGGCCTGGTAGAAGCCAATGATGTGAGTCTCAATGCTCATCTTGTTGTCATCGAGAGCCATCGGCAGGACGACATTCTCGAACGTGGCCGTCTCAGGTGTGACTTCTTTGACAATCTTGTCTTGGACGGCGCGTGCTTGTTCCAACACTCGCTTGGTGTCTTTGGCAAGTGATTCGGTGGTAGCGGTGAAGAGAGGAGGAGCCTGAGGCGGCTTTTGGAAGCTTGCTGGAGCCATGCTCATTGACGTGATGGGTCTGGTCGAGGGAAGCTTCAAGGGACTGAAATGGGTAGTCAGAAGACTAAGGCGTGAGGCGATGCGTGAGAAAGCCACCGTGACCAGCAGGAAGGCGAGGGAGGAGAGGATGAGGGTCTTGTACGAAATGCGTGTAAGCGCCAGGATTGAGGCAAACACCTTTTTGCGATGTCTGAGTGAGTGAGGGAGAGCTGATGGGGTCTTGTCATCAGTGACCCCGCCATTATTGACTCCTTGACGCCATATATCATGACATGACTCGTGCCAACCGTCACCTTGATCACTCCGTGCTAGTAAGTACCTGGGTATGCCTCCTTGGCTATCTCACATAGCAATGGCGTGTCATTTGACAGGACAAGGACAAGAAAATCGACGTCCTCGTCTGAAAAGCTCTTAGAATGATGTACTGAAAGTCAATTTTTCTTTGAACAGCAAGGTGACAGTTCTACTGGGGAATATCCGCCTTCAATGTGTCGTGAAATTTGTAGATTTCCATGACTTGCGTCTTGCGTGTCAAGGCATGGCTTCCTCTACTGGCACGCTGACAAAAAGTGTTCAGATCATGCTTATACCAAGTCCGTTCCAATGTTGCTTACACCGCTACTGAATTCGAGTCCCGAAGCATACCAACATGAACAACAAAGCCAGATCCTTCCTTCAACGGCGGTGTCAAGACATCATCAGGACATCTCCAAGTACGGAAGTACTTGTTGAACTCCTCCAACCACTCTTCAAAGACATCAGGCTGCCTGAGTTGTTGTGCGATGACACAAACAGTTGGCCGCCCTGCTGACCCTGGCCGACAAGCATCTACGCAGGTTTGCACAAACGGTCGAATGAGTGCATAATTATATATGCAATCGCATGCAATGATCAGGTCAAGTCCTTCGGATATGATGTTTGTGCTGACAAAGGACTCGACATCGTCTTTTTCCCAGTCGAGCCCGAGTGCCTGTAAGTTTGTGGTCGGTTCGACTTTGGTCCGCTTCGATGTCTTCTTGTTCTTTGCACCAGCCGAGGTACTGCTATTCTCGTCGATGTTCTCTTTGAGTAGCTTCAGAGCATACACCTGGTCGGTAGCGACGTACTGCTTGACAAGCGGTGCAAGAGTGACGGGCACAATACCAGCAATGCCAGATCCAAGTTCGAGTACTGCCGACTGGGGAGACAAAACACCATGTTGAGTCAGGATGTTGTTGGAAGATATCAACCATTCAGCAAACCTCGGAGTGACTTTCCAAACAACTGCACCAGTGGTACCCCCCTCTCTGGCCGAGTTGAGAACGGCTGGAGACTGTTTGATGGACAGGTCACGAGGGCCGACGGTGATATCGAGGACAGGAGCACGTGAGTCAATGATGCCCAGGTTTTGAGAAGGGATGTCTTGCGAGAAGAGTAGAAAAGTTTCTGGTGCAACCTACCATGTTACCATACTGCTACTACAAGGTTGCACGAATGCTAAGCGCTGAGCAATCACCTTCGGCGGTGTCTTGAATCTCGTCACCTAGTTGAGCTATAAAAGAGGAAAGGACCATGATAGAATCGCTCAGTGAAGACGACCAGTTACGGTTTTGCAGCAAAGAGCATGGACAGAATAACGATTGTGGTATGGCCTCGTCAGGTAAGGTATCCGTATCCGTAGACACAGAAATTGTTTCCATGTCGCACTCCGGCAACCAAGCAAGCCAAGCAATTCCGAGAAGTGCGGATCACCTCTGAGCTCTGGCCAGACTGTGGTTGTGACGCCACAAGCGAGCGGGAGGCTGAGGAAGCGACGGTGTGAAGAGGAGTTGTCGCCGTCGTGGTGCGTCATGCCCAACCAATAACAAAACAGGTCGACCACAAGATCTCAGGGCCCAGCGTCATCAGACAGCAGCATCACTTTCCCAGCATCCAGTTACTCTTTCCTCGTCCTGGACCTTCTTCTCTCCCTCCTGCTCCTTCTAATATTAATGCCATTTGACAGCGTCCTGACCAACATGGGCGACATGATGCAACGAAGCGACCTCAAGTCGCTGGTGCCTCAGCCAAAGTACTACAAGAAGGGCCCCTTCACCGTCGAAGCATCCGGCTGCAAAAAGGTCGACGGCGAGACCATTCCTCGCAGACACCCTGCTGCAAAGGATGAGCTCATCGTCACTCCCCACAAGGACATCACCACCATCTACGACATCCTGCGTGTCAGCTCAAAGAAGTTCGGCAATGCCAAGGCTCTGGGTTACCGCAAGCTCATCAAGACACACGAGGAGATGAAGCAGATCAAGAAGGTCGTCGACGGCAAGGAGACGACACAAGACAAGAAGTGGACCTACTCGGAGCTCAGTCCCTACCACTACATCAGTTTCACCGAGTATGAGCAGCTCTGCAAGAAGGTCGGTGCTGGCTACCGTTCGCTCGGCATGACCAAGGGCGACCGCGTGCACATCTTTGCTGCCACCAGTCCTTGGTGGCTTGCTTCTGCTCACGGTAAGATTGATGTTCTGCAAGTCTTTTGCTAGTCCAGATGTCGTCTAACACGTCTGTAACAGCTGCCGCCTCTCAATCCATGCCCATCGTTACCGCGTATGACACTCTTGGCGAAGAGGGCCTCAAGCACTCCCTCATGCAAACCCACGCCAAACTCATCTTCCTCGACCCCCATCTTCTCACCCAGCTCATCAACCCTCTCAAGGAGACCAAGGACATCCAGTACGTGGTCTACAACAGCCAGCCCGAGGTCAAGAAGGAGGACATTGCGAAGCTCAAGGAAGCCCACCCCCACCTTACCATCCTGAGCTTCGACGAGCTTTGCTCCAAAGGAGAACAAAACCCCGTCGACGATGTTCCTCCTTCCCCTGAGGATCTCTGCTGTATCATGTACACTTCTGGTTCCACCGGCACACCAAAGGGTGTCTTGCTCAAGCACAAGAACGTTGTTGCTGCCAGTATGTCTTTTCAACCCCACTCTATCATCCTCAGCTGCTAACCCATTACACAGTCGCTGGTGTCGATGTCATCGTCGGCCCCTACCTTGGTCCTGGTGACGGTCTGTTGACCTACCTTCCTCTTGCTCACATTCTCGAGTTCGTCTTCGAAACGGCCTGCCTCTACTGGGGTGGAACCATGGGTTACGGAAACCCCAGAACCATCTCTGACGCCTCTGTCCGTAATTGTGCCGGTGACATCCGCGAATTCAAGCCCTCGATTCTGGTCGGTGTCCCCGCTGTGTGGGAAACTGTTAAGAAGGGTATTGTTGCAAAGGTGGGCAAGTCCAACATGGTCGTCAAGAACATGTTCTGGGCTGCCATGGCCGCAAAGAGCACTATGATGACACACTCTTCCCTGCCTTTCACTGGCCTTGGTACCAGCGTCCTTGACGCCGCTATTTTCGGCAAGATCAAGGAGGCCACTGGTGGTAGATTGAGAATCTGCTTGAACGGAGGTGGCCCTGTTGCCAAGGATACTCAGCGTTTCATTTCCATGGCCATTGCTCCCATGATCAGTGGTTACGGTCTGACCGAGACCGCCGCCATGGGTGCTCTTACTGATCCCCTTGCCTGGACGGATGAGGCTCTTGGCGGGCTTCCCGCCTCGATTGAGATCAAGCTCGTCGACTTTGCCGATGCTGGCTACTATTCTACCAACGATCCTCCTCAGGGCGAAGTATGGATCAGGGGTGGCAGTGTCACCGCTGGTTACCTCGATCTTGAAAAGGAAACCAAGGAGTCATTCACCGACGACGGCTGGTTCAAGACTGGTGATATTGGTGAGTTTGACAAGCTTGGTCAGCTCAAGATCATCGACCGCAAGAAGAACTTGGTCAAGACATTGAATGGAGAGTACATTGCTCTCGAGAAGCTCGAATCCGTCTACCGTGCCAGCAACGTCGTCGCCAACATTTGCGTCTACGCTGCCCAGGACAAGAACAAGCCCATCGCCATCATCATTCCTAACGAGCCTGTGTTGAAGCAACTTGCTTCTGAGAATGGCTGCAGTGCCGGTGATCTTGAGGATATGTGTCATGACAAGAAGCTTAACGGTGTTGTCCTCAAGAACTTGCAAGCTGCCGGAAAGAAGGGTGGTCTGAATGGTATTGAGATTATTGAAGGCATTGTCCTCGCTCCCGATGAGTGGACTCCCCAGAACGTAAGTCTTATTGAAATGTTTCTTAGAGGTGTACATGCTAATGAAACTCCCAGAACCTTGTTACATCAGCACAGAAACTCAACCGCAAGGGCATTCTCAGCAAGTACGAGAAGGAAGTTGAGCAAGCCTACAGCAGCTCTTAGTCATCTGTTTTTCTACGACATACTCCTTGCTATGGTCAAGACTGCAATCCAAAAGGAGATTTTAACGTCCTCATGGCTGGTTCTGTTTTTTTTTTTCCTTTTCTATTTCTGCTGCTTTTACTTTATACGAGCACTGGCGCGCAATGATTGGTATCTGGGGGCTCTGTATTACTGGTCGTTCTACGATAGCACATAATTATACCCGACTCTTTCGACCTTTTCAAGAATACCTCAAGTATGCATGCATTATTTTGTTTATATCCTTTTGACATAGAAAAAAAAAGGCTTTCGCTTCTTGAAATCACCTGTCATCAAAGCTCTACCAATGTCTTGGCAAGAATCACAGCTTCTCGTGAACCTCGGCGCGCCCTACCAAACGGCCTTCCACTTTTAGCCCTCAATTTACGAGATTACTCACAGATGAGCAAGCCGTTCTTGTCTTTATTTTCTGCTTTCTCACGAACCGTATCTAAACCTTTTACTCCAGTGCCAGTGACATCGAGACCTTTTGCAACGATGCACAAGTCACCTGCGGCAATGCTTAGCCGTCCTTTGGGCGAGAACGTGGATATCTCGATCCATCAGCCTAGAGATCCAAACACTTTGGCCAACTATAATGCTTGGAGAACCCAGCATGTTACTGCAAACTTGGAGTTGGATTTCGAAGGAAAGAGATGTGTGGGTAGTGTCTTGTTGCAAATGAAGAGGGTGGAGAAGGGCGACTCGAGGGTTGTGTTGGATACTAGGTTAGCGAAGACTCATGCTGAAAACAGCACATGATTCCGTCTTTCGATGAACCCACTAACATTATGTCTAGCTTCCTCGACATCAAGAACGTCAAGCTCGCTGGAAAGGAGGTCAAGTGGGATCTGGGAAAGAGGAGCGAGCCTTTTGGGAGCCCTCTCAGCATCCAGATTCCGAACGAAGATGCTGAACATGTCGAGCTTGAGGTATCATTATTCGTGTCTCTGATATAACTTAAGCAAGTACTGACGACAGAGCTCAGATCGATCTCGCCACTACCGACAAGTGTACTGCTGTGCAATGGCTAACTCCGGAACAAACATCCAACAAGAAGCACCCTTACATGTGTATGTTATGATAGAATCACCAGAACACACTCTCGCCTTACTAAATCTCTCCAGTCTCTCAATGTCAGGCCATTCACGCTCGCTCTCTGTTCCCTTGCCAAGACACACCGGATGTCAAGTCAACTTTCACCTTCAACATTCGCTCTCCCCTTCCCACCCTCGCTTCTGGTCTGCCCACCGGCTCCAAGGACTACCTTCCTGGTAAGGATGGCAAATCAGGAACCCTTCTCTACACTTTTGACCAGGCTCTTCCCATGCCTGCTTACTTGTTCGCTCTTGCATCTGGTGATCTTGCTTCCGCTGCTATTGGTCCTCGTAGCACTGTGCATACTGGTCCTGAGGAGCTCCTGGCCTCGCAGTGGGAGTTTGAGCCCACAGAGAAATTCATTCAGGCTGCTGAGAAGATTGTTTTCCCTTATGCTTGGACCACTTACAATGTTCTAGTTTTGCCTCCCAGCTTCCCCTACGGTAAGTAACCCAATTGATCGCATCATGCATTGGCTTTGCTGACCACAGACCTCAGGTGGAATGGAGAACCCAATCTTCACCTTCGCAACCCCAACTCTCATCTCTGGCGACCGCGAGAACGTTGATGTTATCGCTCACGAGTTGGCCCACTCTTGGTCGGGCAACTTGGTCACTAACTGTAGTTGGGAGCATTTCTGGCTCAATGAGGGTTGGACCGTCTACCTCGAGCGTAGAATCCAAGCAGCCATTCATGGAGAGCCTCATCGTGACTTCAGTGCCATTATTGGCTGGAAGGCGTTGAGTGACAGCATCGAGGGTTATGGTGTCGAGCACGAATACACCAAGCTTATTCCCGATCTCAAGGGCCAAGATCCCGACGACGCATTCTCCAGCATTCCTTACGAGAAGGGCTTCACCTTCCTATACTTCCTCGAGAAGTTGGTTGGTAAGGACAAGTGGGACAAGTTTATTCCTCACTACTTCAACACCTTTGCCAAGAAGTCTCTTGACTCCTACGAATTCAAGGCCACTCTCCTTGATTTCTTTGCCTCGGACAAGGACGCTTCGGATAAACTGAACAACAAAGTCAACTGGGACGAATGGTTCTACAAGCCCGGTTACCCTCCCAAGCCCGACTTTGACACCTCGATGGTTGATGTCTGTTACTCTCTCGCCTCCAAATGGGAAGCTATGAACAACGGCACTTCCGACTTCAAGCCTTCCGCGAAGGATATTTCTTCCTGGTCCGCCAACCAATCCGTCGTTTTCCTCGAGTCCGTCCAAAACTTCTCCAAACCCCTTTCCCCCGAACTCGTCGAGCAAATGGGACAAACCTACTCATATGCCTCTTCTCAAAATGTTGAGTTGGTGAGCAGATACTTTATTGTTGGACTCAAAGCTCGTGCTAAGAGCGTTTACCAACCCACTGCTGAATTGCTTGGTCGTGTCGGTCGCATGAAGTTTGTTAGACCCATGTTTAGAAACCTCAAGGCTTGTGATGAGAAATTGGCGCAAGAGACCTTTGAGAAGTATAAAGCTTTCTATCACCCAATTTGTAGGCAGATGGTTGAGAAGGATGTCTATGGAAAGGAGAAGGGAGGTGCTTAAAGCCAGCCACCTGTAAAGTGGTGTTTGGATAGCGTGTTGTCAGAAATTCCAAAGCTTTTTGGCATGAAATTAGCTTGAAGAACACGACATTTGTAGGATGGTAATGTAGTTGTATACAAGCAGTGATCAAGAATTTAGAAATCGCGTGCGCCGAGATAGAGAATTGATATAGTATGGCTTGACGTGCTCGGCTGATAATATGCATGATGCGTCAATCAGCAATCTAGATTAAACATCTTGCACAAACCTCTCGAGTGCGGCTGAGCCACTTTACCGCCCACCTCAACATGTCTACAATCACGACACAAGCGACTCGAGACTTCGATTGCAATTTTGTACGACTCTGACGACTCGACATACTCAGATGGGACACACCACGAAGCCTACCGAGCAGCAGTGGGACAACTATATCTGGGCTGAGACGGGATGGATAAAGCATGAGAAACCTCGGCAAGACGAACATGTAAGAGAGCCTCTTATCGAACTAGGAGATCTAATAAGAATAACAAATGCTTTCCAGTTGGTTGGACTACAGATAGAGTGAGTCTATAAATCCTGTAGATTGTTCCATTCCAAATCTTATTCTCAATAAGTTATCATGGCAATCGAAATCTTTTCTCTTCGACCGAGCACTCAAGTCCTCGAGCACCTTTGCAAATTGAACCGACGGACTTGCCTAGCAACACTGGAACCATCTTAATACCGCCCTCCAACACTGTATCCAACCCGACAGACAATCCTCATTACCTAGAGGGCTTTCAGATACGGTCAGTCGCAGTATATTCGACCTTTTGATCACACCGACTAGAACTCGATCAGTTTCCTTCCGGAAGTAGAGAATCTCTTCCCACCTCAAACCTCGGATCCTCCCAACCATACAAACACCGAAACTCATGAGTTGGATATGTTCAGAGATTGGATTTCTGAATATCATTCTCTCCCCGACATATTCTGGAAATCAAATTATCGAGACGCCAATGGTTATTACGTCGGTATGAACCATCATTTGACCAATTCAAGCCATTGTAAGTTTGCACCAGATAGTCATGTTCCTGTCCTTCATGCTGAATATTGAATGTTGGAAAAGGGTCAATGTGCCGGTACCTCATCAAGAACTGCTACGACGATCTCTCTTACAAATGGTCCTATCTAACCATTTGCTCTCTATGGCTCGATAAAACTGCTGATGATGCTCCTACTCCTATCGACAGCAGTATTGAACACCGTTTCTCGCATATCTATCTCTGTTTCGGATTCTCAGAAGACTTACAAAAGGATATTATCACCCAGTGCGGGAAACTCGGTAAAGGATTGTTGCAAGGGTGTCCGTTTGCCGGATATAACATGATGCTAGAACTCGTCGCCGATCGATATGACCACAGTGTTTCATGTCTTCGAGCACCGATCCGTGGGTTCGAGAAAGTATGCTGTAGACGCTTCTCATCATCCACATCTAGGCTTTCGTCGCTGACTTCTACTGAAAGAACAGGACCATACCAACAACTTCAGACAAAGACACAGGCTCAAAAACTCCGCAGTCAAAGACACCGCAAAACACTTATGTAAGGATGCACGAAGTGGCCCGCCACGTAATCCACGTCCTAGAAACCTTGGACGTAGCAATCGAAACGACAAAATCTCTACTCGACGACCACCAGAAGACCTGCTCCCAACCAGGCCGAGGATCTTGTTTTGAGTCCTTCGGCAACCAAAAATGTTTTTCCAGCTCGATCTCGAGATCTGTGCCGAAAAGGATGATTCTTCCTTTGGGCTTCTATCTGGATACTTTGGTGAAGAGAAGGTGTAGGGCTTGGGCTTTTCATGAGAGATTGAGGAATGAGATTCAATTGGTACGTTCTCGTTCTCTCTTCTCTTTTACTTTCTTCTTCTTTCTTTCCTTGGTTGAGACTGTATGCGGATTGGAGTAGAGACAAGACGAGAACTGATTTTTCTGCTCCTGTTAGGCATTATCGAAAGATGGAAGAGAATTGACGACAGTAGTCTCGATAGCTACACTTGTTTTCTTACCCGCATCCACCATATCTGTAAGTTTGCTTCCAAATCTTCCGGTCCCCCTTCCCCAAATCCTTCCTATCTACATCTCTATATCTATCTCACCACCTTCCACTTTTGTTTCTGCCTGATTCCTCCCCATACATAACTTTACCCTTCCATGAAATGCTGACAGAAAAAATAAAAAAGGGTTTCTTCGGCATGAATTTCTTCACCCTAGACCGCTCAGGAGCAAACTTCAACACCTCACCTTATCTATGGGTGTTCTTCTGTTGCACAATTCCCTTGACATTATTCTCGTTGGGGGTATGGCTTGCGAATAGTAACGTCAAGCCACGGCAAAGATGGGTCAGGGAGGTAGTAAGGTTGTTGAGGTGGGTTTCTGGTGGAAAAGGTGAGGAGGGGGAGAAGAAACGTTTTGGCGGTATGTGTGACGAAGGAGTAGAGGTGAAAGTCGAGGAAGAAAGCAAGAGAAAAGGAATGGATTTTGGGGGGTTGATTGGTGGTGATGGTGGAGGAGAGGGGAGACGGAGGGTTGGAAAGAGATCTGATGAGATTGTCTAAATCGTTTTTGTACTCTTTGGAAAAGGGAAACGTGACAGATGTCTAGAACGAAACACAGGGTTTCTTCGACCAAAATCCTGCCTTGAGAAGTAGAAGAAAGAGAGAAATAGAGAGAAATCTGAGACTTCCAATTCTACAAGCCGACTGGGTATTCAAGTAGATAACGGACAGCAAGCAGACACGAGTCTTCGACCAACTTCTCATGCTCTCACTACTCTCCACAAGCTGAGAAAAATGTCTTGTCACACTTGCTCATAACCAAACCAGACTTCCGCCCCTCAAGAAGACTCCTTTAAAGAATCCTTTGCCGAAAGCAGGTTCCAGAGCATAAGAAGTTATAAGTATATCTCATGTAGCTCGATTCGTATTCTGCGTTAGGTAGTATAACACCATCCACAGGTTCGGAAGAAGAAGAAGGAAGGCCGATGACTCTTAGTATACCTGCATGAACCAAGTCACAAACACGCAGAGTCATCGAAGGCAGTAGATCAGACTGCTTCGCTACTTCGCGAGTCATTACCTACCGGCAATGTTGTTTGACAACAACGAGCCTTTGAGCAAGTTCCAATCAGCAAACTCCAGCAGATCATCTCATCGATATCCTGCTCAGGAAAAACGGGGCCATTTATCCTTTGACCGATTTCTGTTGCCGATGAGATGCTCGCGACAGATGAGAGACGGGTCTATAATCTCATCGATCACCAACTTTCAACATCCCTGAAGTCGCTTTTCATGGAATCTCGCACCTCTGCAGAGTCATCTTACAGTTTCTGTAGAAGCCTCATGTTGACGGGAAGCTGATATCATCCTTCAGGTCATGGACCTGAGATGTTCAGGAGCTGCTTGTTTATCATAGTAGATTTGGTGGTGATGACAAGAGGAGCGTAAGGTGAATGATTCTTGTCTTCTGGTTGACGCCAGCTCAGGCGGAGTGGCGTGGGGAGTTTGGAAATAGATAGGCCAGAGAAGATAGATCTGTTAGTCGAAATGGGAGGTCGTGCTGCAAGTTGCATATGTCTCGAAAATCAGAGGTTGTATGATCACGACCAATCAATGGGCTGGCCTGAGCATCGACTGGCAGGGAACACTTGAAGTCTAAAGACAAATGGATATGAAGAGGAAGTAAGATAACTGTATACTGTGGTCACACAAAACTATCTACCTAACAAAGCGCAACCTTTTATTAGACATAAAGAGAAAAAAAGGTTCATATCATATAAGGAAAAGAAAAAAAGGAGCGGAAACCCAGCTTCTCGCTGTTGTGTTCATTAACAACAAAAGGAATCATTTCAAAGCGATGGACAAGAAAAGATCGAAAAGACTTTTTTGTTTCCCCATCGGTAAAATAGAAGAATAAAGAGTCTTACATCAAAAGACAAAACCAAGAATGGTGGTCAATTGATAGACTGGGGAAAAGGTCATGAAATATTGTCAATCCCTTCATTTACTTGCTTGCTACATTTAGCAGGAAGTAATGAACAGACCAATAGGGCTGGGGTTCCAGTCCTCGAAGAATTCGAGGCTGTAACCACCAACAGAGCTGACCTCAATGCTCTCAGTAGTACCAGCAGCGCAAGCGCCAGTGGAGACAACGTAAGAGTTACCGGGAGCAACACTGTCAATCTGGTCCAAAGTCTTTGCAGACTTGGGGCAAGAGTTGTAGGTGACGTCCATGGGGGCGGCAGAGGTCAATTGGTCGAACTTGAGGCCGCCGGAGCCGGAAGCGGTGAAGCCAGAGGTTTCGAGCTCGGATTGCTTGGGGAAGAGGAAGATGACGGAGCATTGCTTGCCAGAGTAGGATTGAGGGATGTCGAAGTTGAAGATGGTGGACTCAGAGGAAGAGATGGTGGCGTTGTACTGAGTGCCGTAAGACTTGGAGGGAGAGTCCTTGTTCACGGGAATGATGGCGTGGGGGGTCTGGTAAGCACCACCGAGAGTGGTGGGGCAGGCTCCGTTGCCGTTGCCGTTACCGTTACCACCAGTAGCCGAAGCTGCGGGGGCAGAGCTAGCGGGAGGTGCGGGAACAGAGCTGGCAGGAGGGGCAGGTGCAGAGTTGGCAGGCTGAGACTTGACGGGAGAGGCAGGAGCAGAGCTAGCAGGAGGGGCAGGTGCAGAGCTGGCAGGAGGAGCAGGTGCAGAGCTTGCGGGGGGAGCGGGTGCAGAGCTGGCCGGAGGAGCAGGGGCAGAGCTGGCGGGAACTGAAGGAGCAGGGGCGGATCCAGTGGCGGGGCAGTTAACCTCAGCTGGGCAGGAAGTGACGGTCATGTAGTGTGTAGACACGATGGTGACTGTCGAACCTCCACCGACAGGAGAGGCAGGAGCAGAGCTAGCAGGGGGTGCGGGAGCAGAGCTAGCAGGAGGGGCAGGTGCAGAGCTGGCAGGCTGAGATTTGACGGGAGAGGCAGGAGCAGAGCTGGCAGGAGGAGCAGGTGCAGAGCTGGCAGGAGCCGAAGGGGCAGAAGAAGCGGGAGCCGAAGAGGCAGGCTTAGAAGCAGGAGCCGAGGAGGCAGGCTGAGAAGCAGGAGCCGAAGAAGCAGGCTTGGAGGCAGAGCCAGAGGCACCACCACCATTACCAGCACCGGCACACTTGCCACCAGTGTTCAGGGTGATCTTCTCGCAGCCAGTCTGGGCGCTGGTAGTAGTGGTGTAGATGTTCTTGCCACCGTTGTCACCAGTGTCACAAGCGTAGAAAGTAGTGCTGCCGTTGTACTCGAGGTCACCGTTGGAGTTGACGGAGAAGCCAGTGGTAGGAGTAGCACCAGTATCACATTGGAACTGGGTGGTAGGTGGGGTGAGGATACATCCACGGCCGTTCTGGTCAGTCAGACCGCCGTTGCTGAGGCAGTAGGTAGCACTGCCGGTAGCGAGACCACCATTCTGACCAACTCTGTTCTGTCCATCGCCGAGTTGACCGACTGAGCCGCTACCACCGCCAGAGGCAGTGAGAGAGAAGCAGCACTGGTCACGGGGAAGGAGGGCAGCAGAGGTGCCGAGGGCAAAGCCCAAAGATGCGTAAACGGTCTTCATCTTCTGAGTCGATTGAACAAGAGAAGAAATGTGTAGTGAATGAAAGGGTATTGTTGATTGATGAGAACGATTGAGGAAGAGAGGAAAAGCTATAGTACTTATATGCTGGAAGTGGACTGACCGAGGTGAGTTTCTACAGTGATGGCTAGAGTTTCCATACTCAATCCCATCGAATCCTCCCTCGGACCAATGACGGTGTATCGATCTCGAGGTCCACACTCGCTCAACAAGAGTGATTTTTCGAATTGGCAAAAGGCTGAACAGGGTTTGACCTATGATGCTAAGCATGAGTTTGTGCCGGGAGGGACGGGCTAAGCAACGTGAGTCTGGGGGAAAGGTTATGTCAAAAGGCGGGAAGATCACAACTTCTTGGGGTAGTTCGTAGTCTAGCGGTTCCAGGCGGATGTTTCTGGCAAACCACGCAGAGAGGCCAAGGCTACAGAGTACACAGGATGGAAGTGCTGGAGGTTAGGCTTTACAAAGTCTCGCTCAAACTCCACAAAAATCCTCTGTTCCTGCAGCTCATCGTGGATATCGAATCAACATACTAGTATTGGTAGCCAAGTCTTTTTTCCGTGTCTGCGATTTGATGAGAGACATCGTAACGGGAAAAAAAGGTGCATTTGTATCGATTGTATTGAAGATCTTCAGGAACGCGACGGATGCTCAAGGATTCCTCTCGGTGCTCTCAACAAATGAGGATGAAAATCAGTGGAGCAACGATGGTTTGTGCCGAGGAGCTTTACGTGTATGTGTACACGTACCTGACGTTCATCCAGGTACGAGGTCAAGTACAGCCAATAATGTAGCTCCTCGAAATAGAAACGTGGGGAAAGCTTTCGCCAATTTTCTGGGGGCGATTATTCAAGGGTCAGACCTTGGAGGGAAGTACGCGTGAATTCAAGACTTTTCTTTCCTTTTTGTTTCTCCGAATCAAATTTTTTGTTCGTACTTCTCCGGTGGCTGGGCGACTGAGCAAGAAATTTTGTTTGTGGTTGTGGGCACAAAACATGCTTGGATTGTGTAGCAGAGTGTGTTCAGATCGAGCAAGTATGTGGAAGATTGGGTTTGCGTCGTCAAGCTGTGCGGAGCTCTGCCAGCTCATCAACATCATCAAGCGATGTGGTTACGCATAGCAGTAGCTTCGAGTGTAGTTGTGAGCACGACCTGACTGACTGTATAAGAACACGTGATTCGAGACGCAGCATGGAACCTCAATTGGAAAGTGGAGATAGCGAGCGAGCCGTGCAATTTCAAGCCATGCTTTTTCTTATGCTACTTAGTACTCGTCCTGTTGTGAGTTCTCACTCAAGGACGGTCTGTAAATAATCAATTGTGTACTCGGGCATCACTCGCTGTGAACATATGGAAGGCGTGTGATTGATTGAACATAGGTTAGTACGTTACAAGTCTCGCGGGTTTGAAGATGACATATTTGCCATGTCATCGCACATTTCTGTTAGTAATGGGCTGAACATTGACCTTCAGTTCCATGACCTACGGAACTCTGCGGACATGACTTTTGTGAAAGCAAGTTGTGACGAGCGGCTGAAAGTCAATTGGATAAACATGTTGAGACCACGGCTCTAGAACTCATCTGTAGCTTTGTACATGTAGAGGTACGTTTGGCGCCTGCTTTGTGCTGTTTAGGACGTGATTGATTGATTGACTCGACATGAGCCGAGGAGGCACGATCGAATGATGGATAGACATGGGGTCGAACGATGGAGGATGTGTTGATGCTGCATGTGTTCCCGTCGTCTCAACACGTTATTCCCATGATGATCATGAAGAACGATCTGGGAGTTGAGACCGCTGCTGCCTGCAAGGCACAGAAGGTCTCCTTACCACACGTGGAAGTACCGGTGTACTGGTGTTGTACGGTGATAATGTACGATGATAGCATGGCGGAGTTGGTTGCGATGTGTGGAAAGCTATTTTTACAAGTATTATGGTATTGTACATGGGAAGCGATTGGAAAGCATCTCGAAGTTCCAGGCGGGATAGCAACAGGCATACGGCATACGGCATACCTGGCAGTGTAAGTTGGAAATCCAAGATTCTCTTCCCGGATTCTAGCTGCCAATGTGGACTCGAGATTCGTTGCAGTCTTCTGGATGAACGCGTGACTGTAGAGAGTCGTCAGTGCCAAATGTCTCAATGCGCAAGCAGACCAGATCCTGCCTCGAATTCGGTCCTCTTCCTCAGTTCCTTCTGCTCGAAAGTACTGCAATTCCACCTATGCTTGACATATAGAGCTTAAGCATAGATCATATCGCAAGACTTCCAACCAGAAGAAACCCTCACTTCTTCTCCAAAAACTCCCTAACAACCTTGGCGACCAAGCTCTTCTCCACCGGTTTTCCCTCAAAAGCACCTCCCGGCGCCAACACCTTCTTCAAAACATCCCCCAACGCAACCTTTGCGCCCTCAACTCCCTCCTTCATCCCCTCAATAACACTTCCAACAACCTTCCTAACCTCTTCTTCCCCAACAGTCTCCACACCGCCCGCATACTCCTCCAAAACCTCAATAGCCTTATCCTCCTTGTCCTTGAGATCCGCTCGTCCAGCGTCGGCGAACTCTTTACCCGCTTGTGCGGCCGCTTGAGTGCGTTTTCGCAGCAAGGAAAGCAGTTTTAGATCGGTGTTTAGGGGTTGGGGTGTTTTGGCCGCGTTTGTGACTTCGGCTAGAATGCCGCGGAGGACGTTGAGGCGGTTCGTGTCTTTGGATTTCATTGCGGTTTTTAGGTCGCCTCGTAGTTTGAGTAGGAGAGGTGGTGCGCTGGGGGTTGTTTCTGTCGCATACTGGCGGAGGCAGAGGCGCAGTGTTTGTTGTGCTGGGCGGAGTCTTGCTGTGTAGGATAACATCTTGACGAGGGTTGTGTGGTGTTTGTGCTTAGATTTGTGTGGTATACTTGAGAGAAATTTGGTCCGGGAAGAAAGATTGATGGATGGGTGGTGAGCTTGGACCAGCTCTCTCTTGCTGGCGTGATGACCCTCCATCTTCTATATCTCGATAGACACATCTACCAAACCAGACAAATGGAAAGACACAGAAATCAGACAACTATAGAATATACACAATGAGAGCCCCGACTATATAGAATTCATCCGGGTTCTCAAGGTCCTTCTCCGACGGACACACCTACTGGACTAGACATGTACGTACAGACGCAAAAACCGAACCATTATTGAACATGTCCATCGAGAGACCAATCTAACTGCTGATCATCCTGTATCTCAATAGACAACCCTACTGGATTGAGCCCACATGAACAGACACAGGGACGATACAAGTATATGAAATGTCCATTGAGAGCCCCGTTTATGTATAGATCCTCCAGGCTCTTAATGGCCCCTTCATGCAAAGGCTCCGTCCCTCTATAGACACATATACCAGTGAAATGCAGTCTATTGCTACAAGGGTTGAGGCTCACTTTCAGTAACTCCTCAGTGAAGAGGATAACACTAATTCGATATCTCGTTACTGCTGACTTTGAGTTTCCCAAGACGCGTTATATGCTTTGATGCTTTCTTTCCAAACTCCTTGCTCACAAAGGGAATAGGGTATCAAAAGAACCTGCTTCGTCTCCCTGTGCTATATTTACCGTGATCTTTCAAAATCGTACCTCCCCATGCAGATAGATATAAACACTCTTCACGTAAGTGTCGACATCATCATAGCAATCTTCCTAGCTTGCTTCCTCTCTTTATCTGCCACAGAAACAAAAGTCAGTCAAACGCTCTCCAAGTTCATGATAGAGGCGGCCCACGCAGAGTAAAAACGACACACACCAATTTTCTACCGCGCAGACCTCACGAGCGCCATCCTACCTTTCCTATCCTTTTCAACACGAACCACATCCCTCTTGGGGGATTTGGCTCTCTCAGCATATTCGTATTCCCTGTCCGGACGACGATCTCTGTATTCGACCATTTCGTAGTTTGTTTCCTCGGGACGACGGACGATGAGTTCGCGATGACCGTGGTGGGATTCGCGTTCGAGACGCACGGCGGCGGCTTCGGCTTCCAGAGCACGTATTTCGGCGTTGATATCGCGGCTATGTTCGCGGCGGCGGTTTTCGGGGATGACGATTGTGGTGGGATATTGAGTTGGTGGAGGAGGTGCCGGTTCGCGGATGTAGATTGGTGCGGGAGGAGGTGGTGGTGGTGGCGCGGATTCCCTAATGTATATGGGAGCTGGTGGGGGAGCAGGTTGTGGTGGATCACGAATGTAGACGGTCGTCTGCTGAGGAGGTTGAGGAGAGGGTTGGCGCACAGTGCGAGCGGGTGAACTGCGACGAGTTCGGGCAGAACGAGCAGGAGAAGGAGCGCGAACGCTTGGTGGGTTGATCCATTCTGTGCGCAAGTGCTCGTAATGTTCTTCATTCGACGGCGGCTCGTCGTAGCGGTATGTAGTCGTTTCTGAGCATGTTAGCATGTAAAATTCGGCAAACAAAGCAAGAAAACATACTCGGCTCAGACTTGAAAGTGGCGCTGATTTGGATGATCTTGTCGATGTGATCCTTGTCCAGAGCGCGCTGCACAACAATAAAGTCCTCTTCTTCCTCGAAATCAAAACCCATGTCGATGACAGCCTGCTTGCGAACTAGTCTCTTGGGCATGCGTGTCTTTCCTTTCTTGCCAACCTTGCGTTCAGGGCTGCTGTGCCTGCTCTTCTGACTCTTCTCCTCAAAGCTGCTCTCACTGCTGGAGCTGGAACTACGAGCCACGCTGCGTGCACTACTGCGAGCACTGCGCGCATCGCTCTTTGCCCTTCGACGGCGCACCGTCTTCTCTCGCATGATCTCAACATCGCGATAGTCATGTGGAGAGTAATCCCTTCTTCTTATATCCTCGTAATCTTCTTCATAGTACTGAGTTCCACGAGAAGGTGATCGTCGACGGGGCAGAGGGACCGGGACACCAGGAGGAATGCGGTATTCGTCACGCATAGGACGGCGGTCATAAGTGTCCAGACTGCTCTGCCTCCTCATGAGCATGCCCGGTCTAGGCGGCGGCCCTCGACTGCTCTCGCGATAATCAATATCCCTCTCCACAATCGACTTTCGCCTATACGGAGCCAGTTGCCTATTCGCCAGTTCCCTCGGATCCTCGTCGCCAAACAAGTCACGGTCAGACCTGCGCGCTCTGGCAGGAGGACCATATCTGTCTTCGGCAAAGGTGAATTCCCGGCTGTCTCGCTCTTCGAATCTGCGTCGAGGGGGGGATCTCTCGACAACGCGGTCCTTGATACGGATTTCCTGACGGCCCGGCCTGTCATGTTCGGTGAAACGAAACGTTTCCCGTTCCTCGACGGGCGGCCCTCCACGGTACCGCTCGAAACGGTCTCGGTCCCAGCGTTGCGGCTCTTCGCCGTAAGCCAGGTCGCCGCTGGAATGTCTGGGTCCGAAGCGTGACATTTGTTTATTTCGTCTTGTTTCTGTATATCCTTCGGGACTGAAGCTTGTTTGGGTGATCGATCTCACGGCGGGTACTTTGGTAGCTGCGGGGTGGCTGGGAGTCAGCTTCCTTCGACTTGCTTGTCACGCGTGGCACCTCTCGCGCTTGACACAATCTGGAAATCTTGATCCTTGAGTCCAGTCGAAGGTCGAACAGAAGCAGCCGGAGATTGTGGTCTGTAAGAATAACAGGAAAGACGAAACGACAGTATACAAAGCAAAGAATCTGCTGTCGACCAAAGACGGGCCAAAACCAAGGCAAATTGATGCACTCACTCCTTCCCCATACGTCACATCGTTGTCGGGCACCAATCGTTCATCTTGCCAGCCACCTCGTACTCTGCATCTCGACTTGTCGACTCTTTCCGTCGTGTCCAATCAAGCTTGTGTGCTTGCATGTAACTGTGCTGTTTCATGCTGTAGAGACGTCTTGCAGCACACGAAAAGATTTTCTACATCATCGTTGAGCATCGTCACACATTGGTCGGTGAGTACACAGAGTATACCACAGCAACGCATATCTTCACCGCTTGATCAAGCACACCTCATTTGCATCACTATCAACCGTCGCACACCAAGAGCATTTTGCGCTCTCGACTCACTACCCCTTAACTTGTCTCGTCACCTTCATTCTTTCCCGCTACAATTCTCCATCTCCTTTCAAGCATCGCCGGCAATTTTGTAATTTCTCTTCCAATCAAGTCACATTCATATACCTTCCAAGCACTTCTTCCCTCATCGAAACACGCAATGGCCGCGTGGCCCAATGGCAAGGCGCTTGACTACGAATCAAGAGATTCCAGGTTCGACCCCTGGCGTGGTCATAATTTTTTTTCTTCTTCTTCTGCAAATCGTCTCTTTCTACTCCTTTTCTTTTTTTGCTAGTTCTACTATACTTATAGTTTATAAGAAAATAATCAAAGCATAAACTTTTTATCTCCGATCTTAAGACGGAGTTAAGCGCTTTCGACCGAGACACATCCCTCGCATTTCAAATCGACTTGTGAGTGAACATCCTCCGCCACAATCTGTATAGCTTGTTTGTCACATTGTAGAGTTGACCCAGGCTTTACAGCGATCTTAAAACAAGTTTTCTTCTAAGCAGCGAATCCATCTTCTACCTTGGAACATGACTTCGATGTTTCGCGGTCCGTCGATCTATCGTGCTCTCAAGACCTCGATGATACTGCCTATAACCTTCAGTGTCCGCACAATAGCAACATCGACTCCGCTCTCTCCATCCGTCTTCAACCCAGCTCTATATACTGAAATACAGGATCTCTGGTTTCAAACCCTTTTGCCCAATGCCACCTCCGGGGGTGCCGCCGAGTATGCTCGTTGGTTTGGGCTAGGAGCCAGTGACGAGGACAAGCTTGCCTTTGACATGGAGTGTCGTGAGAAGTTTGGCACCGTGCTTCAAGCTCTAGGGCCAAACTATTGGCATCTACCGGATTTTAAGAATCATGACAAGGACGTCGAGCTTGGAGTTGCAAGTTCCTTGATTAGAGAGGTTGAGAAACATGGCCAGAAAGAAGCGCCGAGTACCTTGCTATCACTCATCCTCTTGCTGGATCAGATGCCGAGGAATATCTACCGCAAGTCTGAGGACATGCCGCTGGTGTTTACTCATTTTGACCGATTGTCCAATGCCCTGGTGAGAGAAGCATTGAGATTAGAGCCGACTCCAGTGCATGATGCGAGATTCAAAGCGAAACCAGTCAGAAAACAGTGGTTGTATATGCCATTGATGCACTCGGAGGATCTACAATCGCATGATTTGTTTACAAAATTGATGAAAGGAGACTTAAGGGATGTGCAGGAGGCTGGAGATCAAGAGGCAGTTGATTATATCAACCGCTCTTTGAGCTTTGAGGAGAGTCACAGGAACATCCTTGAGAAATTTGGACGATATCCTTACAGAAATGCTTTCCTTGGAAGAACGACCACGGATGAGGAAAGAGAGTGGTTGAAGGACGGCGAGACTTTTGGCGTCAAGCCGGTCAATGATGATGCTAAGGGAAAACCCAAGGATGAGCTATAGGTCAGGTACATACCTGGCTATCTATCTCCTCCGAAGGCATGTCATGCTGTTCTCGAATTTACCGCATCTCAGTCAGATTGCATTAAACAGTGCGAGGCTTGTTTTGATCAGAATCAGAGAGCACAGTGATCTCACCAGCCGCCAATCTTGGTCCACGTGTGGGGCTGAAAACTTACCACGGCAGATTGTCACCACCACCACCACCACCACCACCACCACCACCACCACCACCACCACCACCACCAAATTCGCAATAGCGTTGGACCGAGAGCGTTATCACGACGGAGATCCTTATTTGGCCTGCTGCCCACGTTCCATGTTGGTCGACGTACTCTCCTTAGTCTGGTCGAACAACTTTGTACGACTGAAGTCTTGCATTTCTTCAATGCCGTCTAGTTCGCTAGAGTTGAGCGGAGAGTGCCATAACGAAGGCTGCGGCAGACTGACAGGTCCCGTTGACAAACTATCCTCGAGTAACATCAATTCCACCTGCTAGATGGCTGAAAGCTATCTCACCAATTTCGTCCACAGTAGTGGGCCAGACTTCCTTCCCTCCTCTCTTGATAGTCTTGTCCGATTTCACCTCTGTATGGGTCACGTCGCGGAGGAAAGTGTCTGCCCTATTGGTGACATAACCATGACTGGCAACATGCGTACCATCCTGGAGCTGCTTCTCGTCTTTGAAACATATAGTGATGTGGTCGCCCTTGGGATCACGAGCGAATCTGCCGTTCATTGAGGTAGTGTTGTGGAAGCCCGCACTATAATCCATCCACAATCAGTTTGGATACTAAGACGACGACAAGAGCAGATCTCTAATAACCGAATTAATAATGCTCAAGGATAGAGGCTTCGATCTCGAGCGATCTGATAAGCAAGAGCTGTGTAATGCTTCAGCTCGGTGGCTGTGAATCCTTCATAGGCGTATATCTTTACGAAATGGACTAGTGACATGGTGTATTTCGAATATGAACGAAGGACATAGGGACGAGCAAGAGGTATAGTCAAGTCTGTCAATATGTGCTAGGCTACCTTTTAAGTTCGAGTTCGAGGAGTGATAAGCGCCATGTTGCTGGCAATCTCGACGAGACTGTTCATTCGTGAGTACGTCGTCTAATTGACGCTCGGCGAAAAATCACGGCAGAGCAAAGTACCCATCCATAATTTCATATCGAAAGTTTTGACTACTGTAGATCAGCAAACAGCGAATCCCTGGAGTCGGTTTACCGCCTGTCTCAGCTTCACTCGTGGGATTTGCCGCCCGAAGCTGGCGGGTTCTCCTGGCTGACTAGCCGTTGCTGTCATGATATGTATACATAGAACGTGTATGTACATGTTTAGGTATATATATATTACCTGTGAACCAGCCTCTTACATACTAGTGATGCGCATCACTTGTGCGAAGCGCCGAATATTTTCATGTCTCCCTTGGCAACAGTCATCGACAATCTCTCTTCGACCTCCACACAAACGATTCGATCGATGCGTCCTAAGGCTGAATATGTCTTCTTTTTCAGAGACCAAGACTCATCTAAGCCTCTACAATGAGATTGATGAAGGAACTGAAAGCTTATATCAGTACCACTCTGGTGGTCTACCAGTCGTCCAGATTGGTGACGAGCTTAAGCGAGGACAATATCAGATCGTCCATAAACTCGGCCATGGTGGGACATCGACAGTCTGGCTCGCTTTATCGCAGGCTACGAGCGAACTCGTCACAATTAAAGCTCTCTCCGGTACTGCTTCAGTTCAATCTTGCGAAGCAGATTTCTTGTCGCGATTTTCTAGCCACGAAGGGGTCAGGAAATTACTTGACGTGTTCGATGAAGCGGGACCGAATGGCCAGCACCGATACCTTGTATTAGAACCTGCGCTCTGCAGTGTCTTCACTGCGAAGGAAACGTCCTGTTTCCGCCCTTTGCCCCTTCTCATTGCACGAGCTCTAATTGCCGATCTTGTACTGACCATTCAACATCTGCATGCGAACGGGGTGGTTCATGGCGGTAAGAAACACTGCAATGACTCGTCTCTTTCAACTCACTGACCAAGTGCAACAAAGACATACATACTGGTAACACTCTGCTTCGTTTCTCAAGCGACATGCGGAAGATGAGCATAAGTGAGCTCTACCAAAGAATCGGACCCCCGGAGACAGAAGGCATCCAACGAAGAGATGGAGCTCCGCTTTCACCAAACATCCCGAGAGAAGTTGCATGGCCGGCTAGACTGGAATTGAATGCTACCGATATCTGTCCGTCTCATCATCTGCCAGCAATGCTCTCTGATTTTGGCTCCTCTTTCGAACCGGCTATCACGAGACGAGACTATGCCAGAACCCTACCGGCGCTCGCCCCTCCCGAATCTCTCTTTGCTGAGGCAGACAGCTCTTCAATTTCTTTTCCGGCTGACATCTGGACTCTGGGCTGTACTATTGTCGAGATCATGGGCAAAGGAGCGCCCTTTGGCACATTGGCAGACCCAAATGATATTATCTCGGAACAAATCATGGTTCTAGGTAAACTGCCTGAGCGCTGGTGGGCAAAGTGGAATGCTAGGAGCCAGTACTTCAGCGATGACTGTACGACATATCTACCTCTGAATCAACGGGTAGACGATAGCGTCGAGAAGCGTTATGACTGGTGCGTTACGCAACCTCGGTCACGTTATAAAGAAGAAGCGCCTGGGAACGAAGAAAAACGAGCGCTGGTTCAAATGCTGAAAACTATGTTGGTATATGAGCCAAGTGAGCGTGCAACAATTGATGAAATAACAGACTGTGACTGGATGCAGAGATGGGGGATTCCCTCGAAAGAGACTTCGTAAGGATACTGCTCACGACAACAACAAGCTTTAGTAATGTGGGTTTCGAGGTAGACAAGATAGAAAGAGGTCAAACGCTGCCAGCTTGAAGTGTCACTATTGCATTGTGACTACTGTGCCGTGGCCATGACATGAACCTCAACGTCCTGTTGACAAGGTGTACCCAGCTTTGGACTGATATCAGCTGTATGTGGAAGAGTTATAGTCTTCAATCAACAAAACCACAGTTGCTTGGAATTGCCGTGCTCAGAGGTGCCATTAACGTTCAGCTGCTAGAAATCACAAGTTGGCATGGCACAAGGGGTGTTCGACGGGAAGGATTTGTACAAGATCCTTGGCCTGCATTGAATATTGGCCGCGGCCAAGTAGCCTGATCGTTACGGAAAGCATGCTCCTATCGGATTTGTACAAGGCATATTCGCAATATGATACCCATGTGATCCAGCTGAAGTCCAGCATAGCCACTCCAAGCTTGTGAGAGCCAAAAGAAAATGACCGATCTGTCGAACGTGACAAGAGTCTACGTCCAGGAAATCCTGCTGCCATACCAAGACGAATCGAATTAGGAAATGTAACCAGACTAAAAGGGTGAATTTTCCGATATGGGCTGTGAGAAAAGACGGCTTAAGCAACAAAAATAGTTTCTTCGGCACGCGCGATGACGGGTTAATCAAAGCTTAAACAAATCGATCATGCAGGAACGAAAGCGGCTCCATCATTCACCTGCTCGCCAGATGAACTCTGCAACATTGAGGAAAAAGGTCCTGGTTGGGCGATTCTCAGCTTTCGTCTCGGATGTCACGTCGTTTCAAGACGCGCCAGGCGTTGTGATTGAAGCAACTTGAAGCACAGGTGAAGTTCACTTCAGCTCTCATCGCTTTCGCCGGCAGTCCAAGTTCGTCGAACCCCGATCCACTTAACGCGGGTAAAGAGCTTGGCATAAACTTCAACCTTACTCCATCAACGTATGGAAATCGCAGAGTGAGACAGAATCGCCCTACACCCCATTTTCCTTCTTGGAATCGTCTTAGCAACCTGTAGCGAGATCGCGGGGATGTTCGCATGCATACTGACGACCTCTGGCACGGTCTTTTCATCGGTGATGCCGCGTGGTACGCCATGTGCTATGGCCCCAAAGTCCGCATAATATTGACTTAAGGTCCGTGCTACTTCATCTCGAAACCGTCAAGCCTCGCGGCGAGGCCGCTGGAAGAGATGTTCAATTCGAGTCGAGTCAAGTCTTAGCGGTGGTTTCTTCTTGTCTTGTTGGTCTCTGGAGTCTTGCGCTGAGACATGAAGCAGGTCCACCGCCATGATTGCTGCAACCTCGGTGCTATACCATTTTTCAAGCACCGCCGCAGGCACGGCTCGCAAACACAGAGACTCCACTTCGATAGCGCTACCAGCCTTAAGCCATACCTTCTACAGCTAACCATGAGCGCCACAAGTCTCCTTTGCCCTTGGCTTGAACTCTCGGAGTCTCCATATCTTGAATCGATCCAGGTCAAGCCGGGATCTTGTGGCTGCATCTGTGACAACTCACTTCTCTTTCAGCTCGCATATTCATCTGTTGTAAGCGAATGCGGACATCTAGGCTCATATATGACCAAGGTTGTACAAAGATAAATAGAACGATAGGTCTGCTCTAGCATCTCAGTATCCATCATCCAACCTTCCTGCACCGTTCCCCCCATCACCTCGAGCTTCTCTTCACAAAGATCAAGATGCGTTCCTTCATCGCTGCTGCTGCTTTTGCGGCTCTCGCCAAAGCTCAACAATTCGATTGGGACCTTGTCCTCCAGGCCACCCCCATTCCCGACGTCCCTGTTCCTGTGATTTACGCGACTGCTCCAACCACTACTGCTACTGCTACGACTGTTACTTACCAGGAGTCTGCTGCCGCAGCTTCCGTCACTTCCGCTCTGGCTGCCGACCCCAGCGACGCCTTCCCTCTTGACAGCGACCTCCAGAAGCGTGATACTTCGACCGCATGCCTTTCTCAGCCCACTGGCAGCGGACCTGTCCCTTCTCCGGATAACGCCAGTGCTTTCCTTGCTTTCTCCAGCTTCACTTCGGCTGCCACTTCTGCTCCTACTCCTTCTGGATATGTTCAGACGTTTTCAAACCTTAAAGCTTCCAACAAGTGAGTCTTATACCGTCACTGCTTATAGCATAGAATGAGTACTGATCTCAAACAGCGCTTACGGCTATATGGGATACACGCTCTTGACCTCATACGACTCTCAGGCATGTGCCGACAAGTGCACCAAGATTAACGGCTGCCAGGCCTTTAACATCTGTATGTTCCAGGATTGATCATAGATGGTGTTAATAACTAATGCAGACAGACTTTGAACGTGATCCTTCTGTAAACCCTGATGCTAATGCATGTCCAAACCCTCCATCTACCACTCAGATCAAGTGGTAAGTCTTTCTTACCATACGTAATTGTTTCAACCGCTGATTAATTCCATAGTGTCTTCTGGTCGGGCCCCGTCACTCCCGACAACGCCAACAACGCTGGACAATGGCGCAGCCAGTTTCAGGTCGTGATTGCCGGTTCCAATGGATACGTCAACCAGAGGTAATATTTGCTCTGATCGAGTCTGTGGAATCCCAACTAACATTCTCAAAGCATTGCCACCCCTGCTGGTTACAACGCCGGTGTTTACCTTGGGGCCTCTACCATTAACGCACCCCTCGACTGCGCTGGTGATGACTCTTACCTCCAGTCCGCCATGTTCACTGGTACCTACGACGCTGGTCTCTGTGCAGCTGCTTGCAACTCTCAAGCCGACTACGCTCGTGCCACCGTCAAGACCGGTTTCGTCAAGACTTGCCAGTTCTTCACCTCCTACATCATGTACAAGAATGGTCAAGAACTTGGTCAATACTGCGGTAAGTTTCCTCGAACATGAAGCCACTCATTTCCATTTACTAACGCCTTGTCAAAACAGCTCTCTACGATGAGACCTGGTCCATGTCCTACTCCAAGAACACCGGTTACTACTACGGAAGCGACCACTACACCATCGGTTTCTCCTACTCCTTCTCCAACAAGACCAACCCCGGAAAGCCCAGAATTGCCTGTGATGTCGCTTCCGCTTCATCCGCCATCGTCAGCACTACTTCTCTCCAGCCCTTCTGCTCTTCTCTTTTGAGCTACAGCGCTCTTGTCGGTACCACTACTGTCACCGTCAGCCCTACCACTTTGGCTACTACCACCGTTACTCCTGTCAAGAGAACTGCTGGTCTTGCTACCCCTTCGCCATTGAACAAGTTTGCTGCTTCGGCCGTCACTTCCGCTTGTTCTTTGGCTGTTACCCAGCAGACTGCCACTTCTTACACCACCGCAACTATCACCGCTTCTGCTCCTGCTCAAGAAAGCTAGTAGTGGTCACGTTGTTGGGTCACAGATTAGAGCCTTTCTTTTCCCCCCCAAAAATGCGCTGCTCCAAGCTTTAGATTTGTTTCTAGATCTGCTTTTGGATACTGCTAGATTCACCTTTGGGTGAAGAACAACAGATACTGTACATAGAGTCTTTTCGATTGATGTTTTTGATTTCCCTGACGAATATTCTCACTTTTCTCCGTGCTCGTGATCTTCCATCTTTCGGCCTTGGAAAATCTTGAAAGTCTTAAAGCATAGAGATGATATCAACAACCTATCGCCGTTTCTCACTCTGGAATGTCGAGGATTGTATAAAGTGATTTCTTCTAGTAGAAACAGCAACATTAATATCCAGCTCCTCAAGGTCGAGAACAGATTGAATGCTCTGCTGTGAAAAATGGTGACATTCATGACTCACAGGAATACATGTCTCTGAACAAGCTCTCCGAGTTCAACGTCTCTCAAGTCCAGCAGAGCACAAGAAGTGCGAGTAAGCGTAGTACTATACAGGCCTTCGAATCCTTCACGATGTGCTGTTCGAGATACAGAGGCCATGCTCGAGGTCAGTGAGCCACGAGGCTATGTAGTTGCCTTTTCCTGTCAGGGTTTCCGCAGTAGCTGTTTCATCAACTGCTCTGATCAATGTGTATGCTTGTTGGTAGACGTGCGAAAGAGAAAGTTTCTGGTAAATCTTTGTGTTGGATGTATAAGGTGGGGTTTGGTATGGTAGATCATGGCGATAGAAGAGGTATCAGGCCCATGATCTTCTTGCTTGTTGAGGGACACTGATTGGAAAAGTAAACGCTGATCTTCTTTTGAATAGTGAAGATGAAGATTGACGGGCTTATCTTATGGGAACCATCATTTGGGAATTGAAGTCCTTGTGGGATAGAGAAAAGAGAAAGTGATGTGAGGCATTCGTTCTTCTGTCAAAGAGGGTCGAGGTTGCTGACGAATGCCAATATACAGACTGAGAACGAAGGGGAAATCACATGCAAAAGTATACCCAGTTCATCGGTTTTTCTTTAGCATTGTTGTGTGCTTTGAGCATCGGAAAGACGGAAGAGAGCTCTCGGTTTGATGTCACGGTAAATAGAAGAATGTTGCGTATTGGAAAGCCTTGATTACAAAAACTTATCTGGTATCATCTTTGCAGCCGGGAATGTCTGTGATTTCCATGGTCTGCTCCTCTACACTGTTCTTATCTTCAATACACGATCAATATGCTCGATGTGATTGCCTTGGATGATAGTCTTCCTCCCTGGCTGGATATTTTGTCTAGTCTCAATTCGATCGTATGTGACAGATCTCGAAAAGTTTCCTGGCTTGCTGCGGTGTATTTGTTGTAGTCCTTATTTATCGCAAGATCTGTTGTCTGACTGGCTTTGACTAGAGGTTTGTGTATCCGCGTGGACGAGTCAGGGTGGAGCTGTCGGATGCTGATGGTTGTGCTGGATTAAGCAATACTAAGAGTCGTGGTCTTTGAGAATTCTTGATCAAAGCGAGGGAAGTTGACAGAACAACTGAAAAACAATGTAAAAGGTGAATCAAAGGGGCAAGCTTTCGATCAGGGAGATTGATAGCGGGAAGGTTATGTCTTGTGACAACCCAAGCCTACCTAGTCAGTCACACTTTGTGCTATTGACAATAGACTCAGCAAGCGGTTGAAAGCTGAACTGGAAAGTTCTACATGTTACATCTCTACCTGTCCATCAATGGAACAATGCTTGCACAGGTTTGGAGCAAAGAGTTTGTGACGACTTCCCTTCAAAGACGTTGAATCTACCATTGTTGAAAGTGACCAGCCGTAGTGATAGCTACCAAAACCTAGCCGTAGTGATAGCTACCAAAACCTAGCTCAAGTCCTACAGGTCGACGTTCGGGATCGTGAGGATATCATCAAGAGACCTTTGTAATGAACTCAGCAACGTAGAATTTGTTTTAAAACGAAGTCACTTCACGAGCAGGCAATTTCGTATGAATGTGTGGCAATGATACATCAATCAAAGAAATTTGAGACGAGGAGGGAGGTGCGGTCAAGGTCAAGCTCCGCTCGGGGAAACATCGGCCTTGGTATTGTTGTATCAACCTCTCATCATGTCACATTCTTGTTTCTTCATACCACACAACAAACTAGAGAATGATATGCAGATTGTGATCAGGGCAGAGCAATGGTAGTTGATCTTTTGAAATGCGACGGAATACGATTTAGTAAGTGATTTCAGCGATGAAACAGTGTGGAAGTAAAAATGGGAAGCTCTAAACGTCCTCCGAAACCACCAAAGTCACCTAGGCGACTTGTCGAAGAAGACAAACGAGCGAGCCTCAATCGTCGTTCGAAGCCATCGCCAGAAGGCCAATCGTCTTGAGCAAACTCAATCCATGAAAACTTTTCTTGCCTTATCAACCTCCTTCTGGCGAAACTCCAAGACTCGCTTGACCAGTTCTCTACGAGCCGGAATCTGCTTCAAGAATATTTCGGGATCATCTACGACCTCGGCAGCTTCACGAATGTTCTTCTCCACAGTTGAAGTTTGGTCCAGAATTCTGTCAATCAATTCGAAGCATACATTATCCCTGACATTGTCCACATGTCCCTCCATGTTGAGCTTAGATGCTTGGTAGGCTTGATGGGCGAGGATACTATGAAGCTCCTTGACACAAAGTGTGTCGGAATTGAGGAGCTTCGGAAGGTGGTAGCCCGTCTCGGCGACCGTGTGATTGATCAGGGCCAAGAATGCAGTCCCATTCTCGATCCACTGTTCGGAGGCGTTGAGAACTGCTTCAATCATCTCGATGGGAAGGAGCTCATCCTATTGAATGCCTGTCAGCAGCCGCTAGCAATGCAGGCCAAGTGATGATACTAACACGTTCGATTTGCACCTGAGTGTCGCTGTCCATCTTGGAACTGACAGCGGAATTGTTGCTAGCCATACTAGAAACAATGCCGGACTTGTGAGGACTTGGGTGGGAGTGGTGAAGGTAAGTCTAGGCCACAACGCCTGTTGAAGCAGTGTAGATCCTGCCTGTGTTGTGTGTCAAGATGAGAGAGTCGCGAGGCTTCGTGGTATAGACATGTTCGAGCACATGTTGGTGGACAGCGCGTCTCCAGCAAGAACGCTCGGACCTCCTTCTAGCATATTTCTATGACAAGGATGGATCAAAAGGAGCTCGGCTAACCGGTCACAACAAGTTACGGTATCATGAATTCTCTTTTGTGTGTTCGAGCATTCACCTCGGTTCAACTTCGACAGCCTCAATCCTCTTGGAGGTTTTTGGCGCCTTTTCTCTGCTATCTATCCCATACTGAGGTGGCCAATCTGTGCATATACAGGGGAACAAGGCTACTGAGCAGGAAGTTCATCGAAAAACCTGTCTCCTTTTGAAGTATGGCATGAACAGTACCAAGAGGCCTTGAGGCATTGGAGGACGCAAAAGACACCAAGACTCCTCAGACAAGGTCTTACATATGCCAGGCTCTCCAAGAAGCGTTGATTCGCAGCATTTCACTTGACTCACCTATCTGGTTGATACTCGACCTCAAGTCAGGATGGCGATTTTATCCGTTCGCTATCGACCTGGCTGCTTTCGGGTCTCTTTTAGAAGAACTTGAATCTCATGGTTCGTGCCTGGTCTTCGCCTCTACCTTCATCACAAAAGTTGAATTGTCCACGACATTGGGATTACAGGTATGTGATTGCTTGCTTTGTCTTGCCGATTTCAATGTTTGTAGCTGGACCTTTCTGTTTTGTCTTTCCAAATGCCCGACAGTGTTAAAGCCACTCCATGAACGCCCTTCTATTAATCCTCAGGATCCATCTCTGAAGCCGGATAAGGCAATCACGAAAGTCAAGACGTTCCTGATGCAGCTTTTCCATGCTTCTTGTCCTTCTCGCGCCTTCCAAGCGTTCAATATCAAGGTCGTTGTCTTTTCCACATTTCTCTAGGGATCGGAAGTGCAGTTCTGCTTGATCGACATCGGAGTTCTTGTCTGCCTCGGCTTCTACAGCCAACCAGAAACCTATCATCATAAGGTGCTGGGCAACATGAACATCGTCATAGTCGGGCGTAGTGGTAGCTATGGAAAAAGAGTCGATCGGTTGATGACGGCTGCTCGACTGTGAAACGGCGAAGTCGAAAGAGTCTTAAGTTCTGTCGTGGAGCTCTTGGATTGATATATGATCGCGAGGGAGAGGCGGCTAAATTGGAATGTATTAGTTGAGCTCACTGTCATTCTTACAAAGATGTCGTTCATACTGACTTTCTTAGACATGATGGCTGGAGTGGCCGCTACGCAGGCTGAGGCAGGTTGCAGATTTGAGTGGAGGTTGTAGGGTCAGGGAGAGACGAGAAAGTAGCGTAAGTTAAGCGATAATGTGTTGGATTGATCTGTGTGAGGCAAAGCTCATTGACAGTGTTCGCTTGCGCAACTCAGCTGGTTCTCACCAGAACATCACTCACATAAAGTTATCTCTGACCGCATCCAAACCCCCATCCAGAAGCTCAGGAATTATGTCTCTGATCCGAAGACGTGCGTGATACGCACGGTCAAACTGTCTCGAATTCTCCAAACCTTCGATCTGCTGGTCGTTTCTCGTTTGCTCTTCCATCACATCCGTGTGACAGTTTTCGAATCGAGTCTCGATAAGCCTCGGTTCTTCCATGCAGTCTCATAATCCGTTCCAATTTGTGCAGTTTGTTGAAAAAGCATTGGCATCTGCGTCCAGTATGCGGGTTTCAGGGTGATTCTGAATGAGTCGATCATTCTCTGCTTGTAAGGAGTTATAGCTTTTCCTTGTGAATTGGACGTCGGCGATCAAGAGGTTTGGTCGTCGTTCCAGTTCCATGAGACGGTGCAGGCGGAGGGTTTGTTGCTGGACTATGGACTACACGAAAGGCGTTAGCATCTTTTACGGGTTGGAAAGAAGACATGAGTTGGCTTGAGTCTTTAGACATGATCTTTTTCTGTCTCGAATTAGTAATTCCTGGAGGAGGATAATGATGGAGGTATGGAGGACAGGACGATTTGTGACCATGAGTCAGACCAAGGTATTGTGCAAGAGTTTTTTTCTAAACATGGATTTCGCCAGAATATTCACAATGTTCAATTTTCCACGAATCTGTCTCCAGCCACATCCAACCCCAACCCTCATAATTCTATAGTAGTATCACGCATAACAATACACTCATCATGCAAATCCTTTCATGCGTCCATCTGCCCCAATCCCTTCATACTCGCAATATCCTTCTCGTTATCCTCACCCGCAGTCTCCAAAGTCTTAATGAGTCTTACAAAGCGGGCGAAAAGACCATCTTCCTGCTCTTCTATCATTGAAAGAAATGGTTGGTGGTCGGGTTGAGTGTGATGTGGCCTGGATGGGTCTCGAGGATATTGTTGGCATGAGATTGGAGGGATTTGAGCCAGAATTTTAGGGGATGGAGGTCTTGGAAAAGGGTGCGCATTTTTTGGATGAGACTTTGGACTTCGGGGATGTCGGGGAGGAGGTATTGCCATGGAGGATGTTAGTGTTTGTTTTGGCTGTTTGTATTGGAGAGTTGGGTTTACTTGCATCTTTCGCCATGTTGATTTGATGTGAAGTTGAGTAGTAGCAGTAAGAACGATATCTGTGGACCTGCGACATAATTTCTGTAGACGGCGTTGAAGTCAAGCAGGATGTAAAGATGGGCCGGGTTATATGTGAGAGACAAAGACTTGATTATACTTGTTTGCTTGTGCTGCATACCAAAGTATACCAAGGTGGTATGAGTGTGTTCGATGGCTTGGTGCATGTGGACTAGTGCGATTTCCATTGCGCGAATCTTGTTGATCTCGCTGGTTTGGTCCAGGATTGAGAGGTTCGTCTGATACAGGGCGTCAGCATGATCTATGGGCAATCACATATAAGAAGGAGTGGAAGAACTAGCTCACCTGGCCAGCCATCTTGATGTGCCCAATGCTATGTCACAAGAACAGGTTGCTGTCTAGTTCTTGTAAAGACCGAGGAAGTTATTGATGAGATTGAGGGGTTTATTATGTGCAAATGGTGATCCCCAGACATCTTGGCTGGCATGAGTGGATAAACTGTCACAAAGAGTTGAACAAACAAAGAGTTGATTGTGGTGCAGAAACTTGTTCTCGTCGAATGTTTGCTGGAAACTCCTAGCTGGTTGTTTGATCACTTATCAAGCAGCTCCAATGCCGCTATGCGAGCAAGCTCGACATCTAGTTGAAGCATCACCACCTTTTTCTGCTCAGTCTATGAATTCACTTATCAATACTTTCATCAAGTCCTTTTGAGCGTCATCAACCAAAGAGTGAACCTCCAAGCGCAATTTGTGAGTGGGGGTTTGTCTCTGGAGCTCTTTGACATTCGACCTCTCCAACTCATCCAACCATTTCAAATGTATCTCTGCCTCAGTGAAATACATTTCTTTGATTTTTGGAGACCATCCCTGGCTTTCCAGTGTCAAGATAGCCAAACTTAGTGTATCGGGTTCTTCTGCGTCCAGGATCTGAAGTTGATCGGTCATCCTCTGCTCTCCGTCCAACTCATTCGAGTATCTCCAGGAC
Source organism: Dothideomycetes sp. NU30 (assembly GCA_026013035.2). NCBI lineage: Eukaryota > Fungi > Ascomycota > Dothideomycetes > Dothideomycetes sp. NU30. The sequence continues at coordinate 275,963 of BSBH01000018.1, forward strand.
CACACAAAATCACTAATGTCATAGATCGCCTTTTTAAGCTTAAGGATTGCAGCAGTGTCGTCCAGCGACTTTGGTGTTGCCGTCTAAACGTTGTCAATATGAAAGTCTCTGCCTGGATGAAGAGCACCTACATTGTCCACCATGCTAGCGCTGCTCTTTGTTCGCACTTCGATATGTGGAGGGTGTAAGAACCAGTGGCCATCAGATCCGCGGCGAAAGTGCTTTGAGGTTGTTCCTAGAAGGTAGAAGTTGAGTGGAGACGAATGGGATCAGATAAGCAGGGCTAATACGAAATAGCTGGAGCGAAAGACTCAAAGCGAGATAATTAGGAAAGTAAAGGGTAATAAACCATGACGTCTTGATTGTGAGGACTTCAAGTGACGAGTAACTCATTGAATGCAGTGATAGCCTTCTTGAATCTCTGGTCCCTTGACATCTACTTGTGTGTGTATCATTCCAATCCCCAGCTTCACTTATTCATGATGATATCAGTGGTGATATTCATCACATTCTTCTGGATACTACAAAGCATCCTGCGTAATTCCAACAGCTCGTCGTGGATATCCTCCTCAACAGTCTTCAGATCCTTCATGTCGTGTTCCAGTCTGTCGAGCTGAGCTCCCTCCTTACGTCTCAACATTTGCTGTTTGTCCAAGAGGAAACTTTGGTATCCTGGGTTGCTGTTGGATGCTCGAAGATCGGACGTCAGAACGCGTTTGAGAACGTTGTAGTGTCTTATCTTATCAAGAATTTCTGTTTGGATATGGCGGAATAAAGTATGTGCATGGCTGGTGGCGCCGCGAATGTCTAGGATCTTTTTGCAAAGATCGTGAACTTGAATTTCGTCATCTGGAGATCGGATATTCGGTAGAGATCAGTTCTACTGATGAGTGGAATATATTGAACAACTTCTATTGGATCTGACCTTGTCTACCATGCTGAAGGTGCTCGTTTTCCAGGCCTGATTTGAACCTAGTGAAAAGGTCTTGGAGGTTGGTAAAGGCTAGTAGGGGTCGCAGGCCATGACTTATATCTTACGTTCATGATATTGGATTTAGAAGGATAGGGTTTAATGTCAATGAATATGTGGAACTTGAGTGACGGGTGATAGACCTATTTTTTGTAGGCATTGAGGTAGCTAAGCTTGAGAAGACGAGTTGCAACCGCAAGTACTCTGAGTTTTCCACGCTCTACTCCTCCTCGTCGTCGTCTCTGACTTGGTCCATAACTCTGTTCATGATATCCTCTTGCATGCGATCGATCTTCCACAGCAATATCCAGCGAACGTGACAAGGCATGGTCGGCTCTACTCCAACCATATGTCCGAGCTCTTCTAGATCCTCTCAATGTCGTTCAAGATCGCAAACAAGACGTTGTTCGAGGAGGCGCAACTTGTTCTGTTCATCCAGGAAGTTCAGGGTCATCGTCAGATTGTCTTGATTCATCGAGTGGTCAGAATCTAGGCAATAGGGCAATCCATCATGTCTCAAGCCAATTCTTTCGATGCAAAAGCGAGTCATGTTGAGGTACCGAAGCGTAAGTCTTGCGGTTTCGCAAGTGTCCCAAACAGTATCAATGAGAGTGAGAAATCTGGAGGATGTTTCGGAGGACTGTATTTGTGTCTGGAGGTTGAGCCAGCACCGGGGCAGTAAATGCATAGACAAGGATTCGAGCAAGACTGACCTGGTCTGTCATATTGCTGTTTCCAATCTTCTGTGACGTAAATTGGACGAGATGAGCTTGTCAAGCTGTCGCTGTTGCAAAGATGGGAGATAGTGGTGGGACAAACGTTCGCAGAGGCAGGATGTTTGACTGTTTGTTGTAGGCTCTGATGAGTATGGATTCGAGAGATACAATGAGATCGAGCACGGACATGTGCATGAATAAAGACTGATGATATGTTGTCGTTGTCAGAACTTGCTACGCACTCGTGATGGTGATTGATATGTGTTGGCAAGTCTGCTTTCACAGGCCCAAGTAGAGACCTCTGATGTCGCTCACCGCCTTCTGTCGAAACTCTTGGATCGACTTCTGGATATCCACCAGATCTCCGACCTCTTGAGAAGGCAGTAACTGCTGAATTATGCCCTCCATGGCCTCTTCGGTCTCTTCCAGCCCTTCAAGACTGTCTTCCAGCTGACGAAGAGTAGCCTGTTCCAGGCGCAGAACTTGATCCTTTTGTTGCAGGATCCCCAGAACAGTGTTGAGAAACTCTTCATCCTGGTAAGCGAATGCGGAAGTCAAGATTGATTTGATCTTGTTGCAGATTCGAGCATGCTCCGTGAGGATTGCATGGGTATCGTGGACGGTTGCTAATATGAGCTCCAGATTCTCAAGCATATCGGTGGCAGCTCGCTTGACCACGCGGATTTGATCTTCTACACGTTCTTGTATAGATCGTTCTTCCATGTTTGTTCGGGTCTAAGCGAAGAATCAAAATTGATAAGTAGATTTGAACAGTTACTCAGCTGAGCTGACCTGGTTCGTCATGTTGACTGTGCAAGATTTGATGCTGTGACGGGTTTGATGAGAAGATTGGGAAAGACAAAGAAAGAATGTCAAGATTAACAAAGGTTTATGGATGTCGACACATGAGATATTTAGGAGAATGAGATAAAGTCAAAGGCAAAAGTCTGATTTGAAGAATTGATGGCTCAGTCTTGTCTGGAATTCTAGCTGCTTGTTGTACATGGATGTTTGTTGTTCTGAATTTTTGAGAATTCCATGCACGACTTTCACGAGCCAATGAAGGGGCCATTGACAACTGCCATGGTCTCCTTGTGAATCACTCCGATCCAGATACGCAGCATCCAGTAGTACTCGTAGAGAGGGGTACGCTCACGCATCTTGCCCTCAACCTCTGAGTCCAACTTCTCCAGACCCACCAGATAGCCTTGAAGCATTTGAAGACAATCATCCTCAGTGATTCTGTTCTGCTCCTGTAGCTGTATCTGGTTCAATCCCCAAGCAAGCGAATGAGAGTCTGAGGCGTCGAAAATGAAGTTTCCATTACTGATCAAAGATTGAAGGCGAGTGGGGTTTCTGCGAATGTCGTTGAGGCGTGGTATCTTTGTCTGGGTGGTTTGTTCGATGGTTGAGACACTGTCGCGGATGGCGATAAGCTCAGCGGCTCCGTCAGGAGGCTCAGTCTGGTTCTGCTGTAGAATTAGGCGTCAACAATGGTACGTCAAAGAAAGGGTCAGCAGTACTGACCTCATCCATGATGCTGGCTTTGCTTGTGATTTGCTGTCCGTAAGGACAAAGAAGATTGTTTGTGGTGCTGAAAGATTAAAGACAAGCGTGGAGTTCGTGCAAAAGAACGTGTTGAAACAAACACGCCGACAGATCCTGACGGTGATGTTTGTTCGAACTAAGAAAGAACAAAATCCGCCGCGAAAAGAGTGGTTATTTGAGTCTAGTGTATGCGCCGAGAGTCTAGCTTGGTTCTTAGGCCTCAATATACAGATCCATGATATGGCTCCAAATCTCGTTCTCGATTTCCTGGATCAGCTCTCGCAACTTCACATGGAAATTCAGGAAGTGAGGGCCATGTAGGTATGTTCTCACCAGAGCCTCATTCTGCTGCTTGTACTCGTCGAGTTCTTCCGAATACGTCTCGAGAGTCTGGGTTCATGGAGATCTCTATCTTGTTTCTGGTTAAACAGATCGCTTAAAGTCAAGTCTAATGTCTCTAAATCATCAATCGATCCAGAATCTACTTCTAGAGGTCTGTCGTGGTTATGAATCATTTGTCGAGATTGCTCAAGCTCTTGCAGGGTTTGTTTGACGCGTGCTTGCAGATCGACTACACGGCGACGGAGGGGGAACACCGCTGCAATACCACCTGGAGGTGGGATGCGTGTCTATCGCGTGAGTTAGCATCTGGAATCCAAAGCAGGGCGTAGTAAGGACTAACTTGATCGCTCATTTCAACCATTTCTTTATGTTTCAGCACTTATGGTTGGAAGAGAGACATAGAACTGTTACGATCTTAACACAAGACATGTTTGCTAAACATCTCAATAGTCAGAATGCACACCCACATGATGACGAATAGTACTAACTAAGCTCTATTTCTTTCATCGAGAATGTACTAAGGTGTTAATTCCACTAGGGATATCTCATTAACCAAGATGCTGATAAGATGAGCTATATGCATACACGGAGATAGGCACTACTATCGAATGCTCCATTGAGAGCCCGTATCCAGGAGACCCCAAGCGAGGCTCTCAATGGGGCAGTAATCTATAGCCTCGGTCTTTCCGTAGTGGCATGAATCGAATTTATGATGACCCTGGTTGCTGAGATGTGAATCATGCTTGCTGGTCCTGCATCTCTATCAGATATCTCTCAAAATGCACTATGCAAACAAGATAGACCATAACAACACAGACATGTTTTATTACTGTAAGCTCCATTGAAAGCTCCTACTTATGACTGAATTGGGGCTCTCAATGGACATGTGCTCTATAGTCTTGGTCTTTCTATAGAGAGATGAATTGGTATCATGATCGACATGGTTGTTGAGATAGAAATTCTGATTTTGTGAATTAGATTAGAGGATGATTTCCCAGATGAATTTGTCTATCTTATGATATATCTGGAGCTGGATGATTACAAACAGTAGAGAAATGGGTTGAAAGAATATAGCAATGATGTGAAGTCTTCTATGTTTGCCGCCGTGGGCCAGCTTAGTCGTCGAAAACCGGGGTACGCTTGACGGTCGAGTGTCAGAGAAAGTGACTTTGTGCCACGTCCATCAACTGCCTCCTCACATCACTTAGCAACTGACGCAATCTGAGACGCAAGACAAGCATTTCAGAGCCAGTCTCCCTCTTGACCTCCAATTCCCTCATTTCAGTATCGATACGCTGTGTGTTGATCTGCTCGACCAGGTCCAACATCTCTAGGATATACTCGGTGTGTGAGAACACGGCGGTCTCGAGTCGACGTTTGATACGCTGTTCCTCCAAGGCATCCGACACATCCTCCAAGGTTTCCGAGTGCTCGACATCCAAAACCAAAGGTAGGTCATACTCAGTCCATCCGGTGATTTGATTGAGCATATCCATTAAAGTCTTGAGAGCTTGACCAATTCGATGCAATTGGACCCACACCCAACGGGCGTCCGCATCAGTCTGGCACTGGTCGTATGAAGGTCGCTAGGACTTACATCAGTACATCGAAGGTGTATATACGATGACTCTAACTACTTACCAGAAAAGCTAAGAGATCGAAGCTCGCAGTCACAGCGGCAAGGTGCTGCTCTGGAGTAGCCATGATGAGGCCTCTCGGAGATGTGAGCGAGCAGAGGTTGATTGAGCTTGGGTGGAAAATGGTGGTCGGCGGTCGCCTCTGATGTGGATAGGGTGTAGAAATAAAATGGCTGAGGAGCTATTGCTGGAGAGAGATCGATCCAGTGTGGATGGCCAGAGACAGTCGAAGAGAATTCGATGGAGCGTCAATGACGAGACGTGGTTGAAGTGGGTACGAGGAGAGAAGATCAGCGAGAACATGATGAAGTGATATGGATGGAGAAAATGGGCGTGCAGAAGTTGATGAAGTTTGAAGGGACAAAGATATTTGGAGAGAAGATGAAGCAGTGTTCTGGAGGTAGGTGTGAGAGGGTCGGCATGATACGAGCTCGAGAAGACGTGAGTTACATGTGTGTTTGGCCGTCGAAGCTGACAAAACAAATTCAGGAGCGAAGTCAACGCTTTGGACCGTCCAGCCAGCAAACAGACTATACAATCTATACAGTATCAGGCACAAGAAGGCTTGAAAAGCGCTTTCGTCCAGAGTTTGATTTCGAGCAATAAAGCTAAGTAATGGTCTCTGCACCATAAAATCAAGGAAAGGTGCTCTCATACCAAAACCTCGTCAACCCCTACATCATGAAGCGGTGGACATCATCCATCATCTTTGCCTTGACAGCATCAACACCCTCGCGGATCATCTCAGGCTTGTGTATGAGCCCTCTGTACTGCTCTGCCTGTTCCTTGGTCGAGTTTGAGCCTATCTCTTTGCTTCCCTCAATCATTGCCTGAAGTCCTTCCTCATTTTCTTTCATCAACTGTTCCAAATTCTGCAAAGCAGACTCCATGGTGTCGAGATAGTCATTGTCGTTGGTCCTTTCATTCTCATTGGCTTCTACAAGCCAGTGCATCATCTGATTGGTGGTTTGGCCGGCTGGGTCTAGATCCAGCACCAGTCGAGTACGCCTGGTGCTACCGTCATGGTAGTCATCACTGTTGACGGTCTCGTTGAAGATCGATAACCCCTCCCATCTCTGGTCCAACCAGTTGGTGTAGATTTGCTTGACCTTGCAATAGAGTTTTTCGATTTTGTCGTTCTCATCTTCAGGTGGCATCTTTTCAGGGGTCAGCATATCTGGCGCATCGGTCATCATTGGGCGAGATGGACCTTGAAAGACATAATGGTGTGTTTTGCATCAAAGAAGTGGGTGAAATTTGTGAGGATCAAGGTAGTTGAACGTGTTGTGGTGTGGTGAAGAGGTGTTGGTGTAAGAGACATAGGGGCAGAGACGAAGATTAGAAAGCTGGATCCAGTTGCGCACTAACAAAGCATACTACCGAATCACAAGTTCGAAACAGAATTCTGGGTCCAACAACTGATATTCTGTTGATCATAGGAGTGCGTGAACTATCTAAGGATGACACGAGAAACAGATGGCCGTCTCTTTGCACCCAACACTATTGGTAGGGAAGTAGATCTCCACTCCAAGCCACCATCTCCTGATGGATAGATTGGATCTCCTTGCGCATCTTGAGACGAACATCACGCATGGCATGTGGCTGCTTCATTCTTGCTTCATTCTCCCTCTCCATGCTTTCTACAGCCTTCACATACACCTCCATCTTGTCAAGTAGGTAATTGATGAAGTGGTTGTATCTCATTCTCTGCTCCATCACCCTCAAGCGGTGCCAATCCACTCGAACTTCATTGCCCTCGATGATGACGGAGTGGGTGGGATCTAGGCGAGGAATGACAGAATCGGTGTACGTGGACCAAGCCAGCTCGCTCTTTGCAGACGAAACAACATCGGAGTAGCGCTTGATGATTCGACGAGAGCCATCAATGGAGTCCTGAATCTTCTTGAGGTTCTCGGTTTCGGCTTGGAGGAGTGCAGAATCAACAGACTCGTCATTGGAATCGTGAGGAATGTCCTTCTCGACGGGAGCGTTGGTCTCGGTGGGTTCAGCGGTGGCAGCTGTCTTCAATGCAATGTCAGTACGTATACAGCAAAAAACCACTGGAAGACTGACTTGAGAATCCATGTTGCATGATAGCTTTGTCTTTATCTGAAGGATCAAGGTGTCATAACGTGGTAGGTCGGGAAAGTTCTGGGAAGGTCATGATAGGTGGTAAGAGTAAAGTCCGGTCAATTGGATCTGTTTACTGACAATTCTTTTGCATCATGTCGTGTGATTTCCAAAACCAACGCCCCACTGACAGTCACTCATACATCTTCTCTTCCATAGGCTGACCCTATGGAAATTCAGAATCACTTGTTCCCGCTGAGACTGCCGCGATTCCCTGCTGAGATTCTCCTGTTGAATTCTCTAGCCTATCATCCTTCTCACATCCTCGATTCTTTCATTCCAGTCTTCCTCCGAAAGCCCTCGCCCTGGAATACCTGATGATATCTCGTGTACCTGATCGTTTGTAAACTGTCGGCGCCGGTCGTTCAGTAAGTTGTCCGTGTAGATCTTCGAGAGAAGGTCTGGGCAAGTGTTCTCGTGCAGCACTCTTGGGCCTTCAGGAAGATGTATGGTAGGGGTGGGGATAGACAGAGATGATGAGACTATATCGAACCAGATGTTGTCAACGACTCTATTTATCTCTTCCAGCCTGGTCGGTTCAGATAGAGACGGGGTCTGGAGACAGTAAAGATTAGCCGGTGTCGTGATAGAGGTATCAGGGGTAATGACATTTTCGGCCATGATACTATGCCAGATTATGAGCTTCTAGATGCAAATGCAGGGAGAGGTAGAGAGAATCCATTGACCATGTGGCGCAAGACGGATTCTTTCTTCGAAACTTCATTGTGTGCATGTGAAACTGAACAAAGAAAAGTTCTATTGCTTTCCGATATGAGACCACTTGTGCAACTCCTGTCCCAGCAATCCGGTACCAACAGTGATTGTGTTGGAACGACTGTCTCAAACCGCAGTGGGCAGTGTTATCTTGGTTCATCTGGTTGACCATGACCCCAATCTCGTACCTCCTCCCGTTGCAGCCTTTGAAGATATCTGTTGGGCATGGATATCAGCATGTGTATGAATGTGATCTCCGAGCAGTTGTGTACTTACCAGATGTTTCATGCTGTCGCTATGGGCATCAGGGATTTTGGAGCAGAATTATAGCGATGCCGTTGCTCGTAGGTTTACTGTGTTGTGAAGTTACAGTGTCTCGCCAAAATCAGAGTAGTGACAAAAGAGAAGAATTCCCAGTTCAGTCCAGATAATGGTCTGTCACTTCATCCATGATCTGGTCGCGGAGAGAGAGGATACGATTCTTGATCTTTCCATACCATTCCTCCCATCTCTTTTGCTGACGAGAGTTCTGGCGATAGTCCTCCATCTCTTTCTCCAGTTTCTCCTCGATTTCTCTCAACCATTCGAGATAGCTCTCTGATTCTTGTAGCATCACTTCCAGTCCCTCTCTGCTGGTTTGTTGGTGCTGCAAGAACGCAAGGGTCATCTGTGATTGCGAAACGTCGGTATCCTGCTCGGGGAACACGGCGGCACTAGGATCAAACAGGATACCAAGGAGACTTAGACCGGAACGATCGGTTGAGTCATCGTGCCATTGTTCGATTTGCTTCACCTCGGCGGCGATTGCTTTGAGTTTGCTGAGACTGCGAGCGGGTCTCATCTAGACAGAATATCAGTATTGACCAGAACGAAAGCATGCAGAAACACCAACATTCGGTTTCGCCTCGGATTCTGCCATGTTCCACTGTGCTTTTCACGCGATGCAAGTAGGACTCAATTTCGGAGGCACCACTGTGCAAGTTCGAGCTCAATTCTGTGATTGGAAGCGTGATAGGCGGTACGTGTCGCTTTGATGTTGTTTTGCAGTTCTGGGATATTCGATTCTTCGCTATGGGGAGGTGCCTATGAATCGTTAGTTTGTACACAATCCTTTATTTGGTGACACTCACTTGTGTAGTCATGTTTTCACTCTTGTCGGAGTCAGAGCGTATTGTGATGATATGGTAGGGTCGTGGAGAAGTGGTGACGCTGCGTCAGCGTGGAAATGAGGATGCAAGGATAAGTAGAGGAAATGGAGCCAGGAGAGATGTTATTCTGGCCCTGATACGAGATGAGAGTGTTTCCCTCTTCGATCTTGTTGAGTCTGCCGACAAGCAGTTCTGCCCTTTCGATGAAGCTGTTCAGGTGCTGACGCTCCTCTTCCATCTCTGTAAGAATTGTATGAGAGTCCTCTGCGCTCTGAGGATCGTCTAGGAAGTGGGGCCATGGCTGGTGCATCAAGTTGTAGACATTACTGATATCCCAGTAATAACAACCAATAACTTTGGTCACACGCAGATCGCCCATGATCTGAATGACTTCGTTGTATGAAGATGCCTGCTTGGACTCAAAGTTAGGACTTGCGTCATCGAAGAGAAAACTCTAGATCTCACTCACACTAGGTTTTGCGTTCATGGTGGGCGAGATGATAGCTACTGCGTAAGAGGAGTAACGAACAAAGAACAGCGAAAAAGTGAAACAATGAAAGATGATAAATTGCTTTGAAGTTCTGTTTACGCTTGCAAGCCAAGACTTTGCTTGAAGAATCATCGTCCCGACGACCAATCTGATATACTGAGTCTTGTTGGATCAATATCTCATGTCTCCGCATCCGCTGTGCTTCAGTCGATGTATCTGCTTGTGATCTGGTTCATGACCTCCTTACGAACATCTCAGATCACCTCTCTCATCCACAAACGGTATCCAAGCTGAATAGCGTGTTCTTCCATTTTCTCAATCTCCTCATTGTTCTGTGCCTCCAAGATATCCACAGCCTCCAGATTCTGTTCCATCTTGTCGCAAAATCACTTCTGTACCATGTGATCTCCAGTTCGGATCTGATAGCCAGAGTAAGCTGCAGGCAAACCATTGTCCAAACTTTCCGCATGAAAAGTGAAGCCGTAGAACTGACTGTCGTGGCTTCGCTGTAGGACTTCGGTAAGGATGGAACATTCTCTGCGAATCTTGTGACGTATAGCATAGATTTTCCGCTCGAGACGGTAGACTTCCCAGAATTCGGGGTGAGGAGGACGTGGCTGTCAATATCTGGTCAGTATACTTGTAGCAGAGACATGATCAACACTGACCTGGGTGCTCGGAACATCCACTCTCTCGTTGACAGCCATCACGGTGTCTTGTAGGGAAGACTCTAAGATTGGTCTGAAGTGGTTAGGAAGTGCGTAAGATGTGGTTCACACTGTGGACTAGGACGGATCGAGTTCAGGAGAAAGCAACAAAGCTGATCAGGCACTCAAGTGAGTAGTTCCAAGAATGATATCGGGTTTCCCTCGGTGATCGGACTGCTCACTCAGTCCATAAAGCCGCTTCTGACGTAAGTCATAATCTGGCCACGTCTATTGCACATCTCCAGTCTCAACTCAAGCCTCATGTTGAGAAGCGCTCATTCATGCTGTTGAAGCTGCAAGATCTCCTTTTCGTTCAAGATCATCATCCAATTCAAATGCTTCAAGTGGCCATGTAAGACGTCAAGAGAGACGTTGCACCAATCTCTGTCGAACTCCTTTCCACTGGAGTCCTCTTGGAGAGTCACTACCTCTCCGTTTGCATCGATGTCGATGGCTTCAAATGCCTCAAGGCGGTAATTGACCATGGATCTGTGAAGATGGTGTATGGTGGACATCCATCTAGAGATCCTCTCAACACCGAATTGTAACTCCTGCAGATTCGGAAAACAACACAAGCTTTGCTCGAAAGGAGATGTCAGATTCACAGACCTCGAGAGTGACGTAGTTCGTTTCGGACATTGTGTAGTAGAGAGACGAGATGATATCTGGATAATCATAGAACGTCTGGGAGGAAATTGGAGGAAACTTTCTGATCATGATATGATTGCAAGGCCGCAGAGGAGAACAGATTGTGCGCGCAGGATGTCCGAATTTGAAAGGAGTTGAGAGCGAGTGAGACTTTCTTAAGACTCGGATGTTCGAGCATGTCCTATGTGGCTTTCTTCCTCCGATGTTTCGATTGACGTATCAGCATTCCAAGCATTTGTCAAAGACAAAGAAAAAAAAAAGGAGATTCTTCAACAGGACTAGACAAAAAAACAGCAAAAGAACTGCCCCCGGTTCGTGGGAGGTCAGTAGAAACTCCCCGCGCATTACTGTTACGCAGGTGGTTATCTTGTTGTTTACAAGTTATGGTAGCGCTGGTGGGTGTTACTTCGAATGCCTTGGAAAATGGTCAATCCGAAAATCGACCACCCCAAGGTTCGAACCCCCACTCTTAAACACATCCACTCCTCTTCTGGGTGGGAATCGGTCAACCAACACCAAGAGGTCTCTTGCTTTTGGATACGCTGGATTTAGAATAAACATATAGTCATAAAATAAGTGAAGGGTCTCAGGGATGAGAATCTTGACTAATATCACTATACAAAAGAGTAAAGTCGGCATTGAATATTACTACATGCCATAAGCTGATACTGTGAGGAAAGAACGCTGACTCTTTTTTTAGACTTTCTCCCCTATAATTGTAGTCCACCGTCCATCCAAGCCTTGAGACAATCGTGAGCATCTTTCGGAGCAACTTGAATAGCAGACTGTCTGACACATAGAACATCTAAGCCGGACCATCATCCGTGAAATTCTGCTCCGACATTCTAGCCTGTTCCTTCCGATGCAACCTCAATATGGTGATGAAGCAGGCTGTAACCAGGCGTCTTTAACGTGGACCCAAACACGATCGAGAAGTCTACGGGCATCAACTTTTCTATATGAATTTGTCCCGCTCAAAGGTAACAATCCTGATACAGAGTCTCTGTACATGTCTCTTCAGAAACTGTAGCAGGTCATTGAGATCATGGTGATTTGTAGAACAGTCTGGCAATCTCATGATGGCTCGATCGTTTAGCGTTTCGATTTCATCCAGAGATCTCATGTAGTCGTTAAGGTTGCTGTAGTAGGCGCCTTCCTGGTCTCTCAGCTTTTTGCGTCCGTCTTCTAAATCGAGGACGAAAGGGGCGTATTCCAGATTCAGGCGACGGTAGAGGAAGGTGAACGCATACCGGACCTCGTCAATCTTGGATCTGAGGATGGCAACTTCCTCAAGCTCAGAAGCTACATTCAGACCGGTTGTGGCAGATCCTGGAGCAAGCAGACTGATTTGCTGTTTTTGAGGATGGTTTACAGACCCTTGAACATCTGGCTCCTCGTGGGGTTTGCTTGGCTCTTGCTCATCTTGCTTGACATGGTCGGATGCTTGTGAGCTGCTTTCTCGGATGCTGTTCTGTGACTATTATTTTGTAAGGAATATCACATTGAGGAGTGGTTCTACATACCACTTCTGAAGGGGTCATCGGGTCCAAATCTGTGGAGGGCTTGTGTACGTAAAGATTCGCAGCCACAGGAGAGTAGACGATAGAGGTTATGCGTTGTGATGGCTGTCAAGCAGCAGAAAAAGGTCGATGATAATCGGTATAGCAACGATCTCTGTGTGTGTGGATTTCAGGAAGAGGCTTGAATGATCTCTGAAAGAATCTACCAAACTGTTGTGATTGACAAACCATCGCATGGGTTGTTCCAGAAAACACGAGCGACGCAGCTCTGAGTTTGTGCTGCCAGGTACCACTCATTACATGTCCTCAACATAATGGTCTGACCAGAATATCGTTGTTCAAATTTCAAACACCCAAACTCCAAAGAGTTGGGGACGGGAAGGTGTGAGGTTGAAGCACGCAGGATTTTCTCCAAATGCAGTGGATTTGGATCTGTCAAATCGTGCAGATGGTCAAAGAATGGCAACGGCAGAGGACAAAGGTTCTGTTTCATCTTCAGCAACCATGTTTCAAACGGGAGCTGACAAAAGTGGAGGAAGGAAGATGCCATTCGAGAGTCTTTAGGGTCTAAACCCAACGTCAAAAGTAGTAGTAGTCTTAACACATTAATCATTATGCAATTCGTTTTCGTGTCGTGAAACCCCAGATGTCCTCCTCGCCATTATCCCAATGCAACCAGTTATGCAAGTCCCACGATAAAAAGAAAAGTATGCCAGATGATAGAAATCGTCGCTCAAAAGGGACGCTGATGGACGAAAGAGCCGCCTGAGCAATAAGAATGGAGGGGTTGGCCCTTGGTAGATGGGAGATCGGGAGGATGAAGCGCTTAGGCAGGGCAGTAGATGTTACCGGCAGTTGCGTTGACATACTGTCCGGATGGGGCAGACACAAAGTCGTTGGGGGTGAGAGTGACGTTGTACATCATGCATCCAATGCTGGGGACACCACCCTCAGTACCGTAGTAGCCCTTGGGGGTAGGGGCGTTGTAAGCCATGAAGGCACTCTTGCAACCACTGAGGCCATTGCATTGGTCGATGCAGGTGGTCCAGCGCTTTTCAGGAGTCTGGAAGTCGGGTTGGGAGAGGTAGAAAGAGTAGATCTGGTTGCCGTGTGCAGCTGCCGAGGGTTCGTAGCCAGAGATTGTTGCGTTTCCGCATGTGCTGACATTGGCCGAGTGAGGGAGAGGGTTGATGACGGTGCAGTTGGCGGGGATGGGGTTGATCGCTGGTGCACCGGCGCGTTTGATGTTGTTGATGATTGGCGATGCCATGGCCAGGACAGGGAGAGCAGCCGAAGCGAAGACGGTGGTGAAGAGCATCTTGAGTGAGTGGTTGGTATGGAAGGTTGGTTTGAGAAGTGGCTGGGTGATGAATTCAATCGATCTTGTGAGTGGTAGCTAGGTAGTTGGGTAGATAGGCAATGGCCAGTTTATGCAAGAAAGTCGTTTGCTTACGAAGGTGTAATGATATAGAAATGATGAATGACAGGAAACGACTTTGCGCAGGGTGCCTTTGAGAATTTGTAGTTCCAGATGATCATCCAAGATAAAATAACACGGCAGAAATAGGCACGTCATGTTGCTGCTATTCTCGGCGTTGCGGGTACAAGATGCCGCCCGCGTGCTTGACTAACCCAATATGCGTCAAGATATGCATAAACCAGGGGCTTAGGCCAGGCTTAGGCCGCTTACTTGAGTCCACTTGTCGGCGACCCTGCTTATCATTACTATTGATTTCGCGTTTCTCACTCTGATAGCGCGATGCATGTCGAGAACCATGCTATGTATGGGTGCCTGCTTTCCCGTGGCTGAATCTTGAGATGCTGGATGTGGCTGTATGTTTCGCATTTGCAAGCCATCAACCTGGGAAAAAGAACAGCTGACGGCCTCCACGAATTCAAGGATCCGAGACGATCGCGCTCAATGAAACAAGCTATTGAGAGGTTATGCAGTTCGGCTCTATGCTGTGATGCTCTTTGTTGCAAAAAAGACGTTTTCTTCTGTCTGAGCTCGAAGCGCCTCGTGGCTCTCGCGCGCGGAAACATGGAATGCTGTACGCCTGCCAGAAAGAATTGTGCATCAGTAACACGAGGGTCAGGGATAATGATGCGTTGCACAAATGACTGGCAGAGATACCATGAGCTGCTACAGTAGCAATTGCCAAAGTCAAATCAGCTCAGCCTTCCTTATCCATGACCTTGATTATCGCATCGCGTGTGTGCATGCATCTTACTACGAATTGGCGGTCTGGCTGCAGGACTTCTACCTCAGCGGACACAGACCTTTTGACCGTTTGCACTTTTGGACAATCATGTCTTATGCCCCTCCATGCCTCCGCACCCGTTGGCACGTTGGAGCGTCACTCGATGATAGGCGATGAGAGGGCACAGAGCTTTGTGCATATCTTGGAGGACTCTGCTGCGAGCTTGCGAGTCAACCGAGTGGCCTCACGTCGCGTAAGTCTTTTTTGGGTCTACCAGGCGTGTTGTGATTGTGGCCGGCCAGGAGCTTTCTCTTACAGGCAACAGTCGTAACGAGGGGCAGAATCTAGGCATGAATATAGTATGGAAACTTGATGAGTATTCGTATGAATGAACGAGGTCAAGAAGCGATGACTTCAATCTTCCATCACACGGCATTTCCGGACCGGTTGACCTTCCCCGCGATCAGGACAAACCAAGACGGAAGATAGCATTTCTTTGACACTCCTTCAGTTCCACAAGTCTGGTAGCATTGCTGAGCATAGATATCACAGCTCTAAGTACCCATTTGATACTTCCTTCCCATGCTCTCCAAATATTCAAATACTGTCGTCGCCGTGGTCAATCGAGGAAGTCGGCAGTTACGTGTGTCGTCGGCATTGCGTCAATGGCGGGGAAGTTCACCTCGGGAGCTTTCAACTTTCAGAACGACATCTTCTACAACACAACGTGCACTGTTTGATCGTCCTCTAGAGATCAGGAAACCGCAGCAACAGATCAGATTCAAGTCCAAGATGACCGAATCATCGCAACAACCTCTTGCTGGTCTGTGGAAGCCCACCCATCTCCAGCATCTCTTTTACGGTTCCGGCTGCGTGAAACAACATCTTCTAGAATGTTTGCCCGAAAAGAGTTCGAAGGCCTTCATCATCACGGGAGCTTCTTTGGCCAATAAGACTTCGTTGATCAAGGATGTTGAGTCCATACTTGGTTCACGCCATGCTGGTACTTTCTCCAACATCAAACAGCACGCACCAGTCACTGAGCTGGACAAGGCCACCGAGAAAGTCCTGAATGACTCGAACATTGATACAATCATCAGTATTGGTGGTGGCAGTCCCATTGATAGTGCAAAGGCCATCTCCTACCGCCTGAACGAAAAATCTGGCAGATTCCTCCATCACGTTGCCATTCCCACGACTTTGTCTGCCGCCGAATGCACACCTAATGCCGGGTACACGAATGAAAATGGTCAGAAGACCGGTGTTGCTCATCCCGAATGCGCACCTCATGCAATTCTCTACGACGCCAAGTTTGCGCTCGAGACTCCAGAGAGACTTCTCTCGTCAACAGGGTTGAGAGCCCTCGATCATGCAATGGAACTCATGTACCATCCCACCAGTACTGAGGTTCCATGCCGCCAGATGGCATTGATCGCCGCTCACGACTTGTTCACTTACCTTCCCAAATACAAGAACTCACCCAAAGATGAAGATACCATTACCCGTCTTCAACTTGCTTCATACGCCTCTCTTGGATTCTTGGGTCTGAATGTCAAGGGTGGTCTCGGACTCAGTCACACCCTTGGTTACGCTCTTGGCTCGCCATACAGCATTCCCCACGGTATCACCAGTTGCATGACTCTCGGCCATGTCGTCAAACTCAAGTCGAAAACAGACAAAGCTTCCGCCGCTCAAATCGCTCGTATGTGTCCTTTCGTCGGGGTGCAAAAGGCCGGTGATGATGTGAAGGATGGTGAGGCTGTTGGTCAAGCGATTCTTGACCTTGTTGAGAAATTGGGCCTGAAGTCGAGTTTGAAGGACTATGACGTTGGTGAGGATCAAGCGCCTGTCATTACGAAGACGGCGACTAGAGCTGAGAGCGGGCCCTTGTACGATCAGGTTATGGATCTGGTCAAGGGTCTCTGGTGACTACCTATGTCGAGTGCAAATTTGTAGTCTGTAGCAAAGACATGAATGCTACACATTTGAATACTATAACTAGTGAGAGAATAGTCTAATTGTATATACAATGATCGCTTGTCCTATCAACAATGTCTAGCACTATAGAATGAATGAAACGAATCCCAACTCTGTATCCTCTTTACACAACCATAGCAGCGCCCTCATCCTCCATGGACCTAGGTTTAGGCGCATCCGCCTCCTTGCCCTCCCCCTTCACCTTCATCTCCCCACCGATCTTGCCCTTTCCCTGTTCCTGCTCCAACATGAATCCCGAAAAGAACCCATCCAACTCATCATACCCATCCATACTCCCCACATAACTCAAATACTGATCAGGTCTGATAACAAGCACACAACCTTCCTCCCCACTGACCCCGAACTCTTGATAAATCTGCCCGTGACCCTCGTGATAAGACTCATCGTCCACGAAAATCTTCCAATAGTCCCAACCTTCGGTCTCGTCAAACGGACGGCAAACCTCCGGGAACGAGAAGATTGTCTGCGAGTGACGGGGCGCTGAGTGTACCGTCAACACCTCGATCACGGAATCATATCTCTGACCCTTGGGCGTGAACCTCCTCAGGAAAGAAGACTCGGAAGATAGTTTCTGGCAGAGGGATTCGAGACGGGATTTTTGGTTGGGGTGGGTTTGGATGTCGCCGGGGAAGAGGACGACGCGCCAGCGTCCGTTGGATTTGAGGAGTTCTTGGAAGTGGGAGGGGCGTGCGTCGGATTGGTTTAGGAGTTTGACGCTGGGGATGCGCATGCCTAGGGTGAGGTTTTTGGCTAGGGAAGGGGTGGAGGTCGGGGTGCTTGTTGAGGAGACTTCGGTGCCGTCGCCTTGTTGGGAAGAGTCGCCTTGTTTGGCTACGATCATGCTGGCTCCGTAGTTGACGGCTGTTTGTTGAAGGAAAGTTAGCTTGATTGCCCTCCGGGATGGAAGGAAGAAGGGGATCTAGAGAAGAGAAGAAGCTTCACGTACAAATACCACTGGCAAACATGTTTCCTTTCTGGAAGGCCTCCTTGAACACGTCCATGCTGATACCTTCTTCGTCCATGACATCCTTAGCTGGACGCCCTGAAAACAGTCGGGAGAACTTGTGGTCAAATGCGATAAGATCTTGAGCGACACGACGGCGTTCGGATTGGTAAGTTTTTAGGATTGAACGATCGGTGAGTCCTTTTACGACGTTTGCGACTTTCCAGCCCAGGTTGTATGCTATTGCTGCTTGTTAGTGTGTGTGGGATAGTGAAGTTGACATGGGGTATTCGTACCATCTTGCATACTGACGTTCATGCCTTGACCGGCTTTGGGACTGTCGGCTCATGTTAGCTGGCTGAGGTCCTCATTGAGAACAAACAATCATACCTATGAGTGTGCACAGCATCGCCAGCCAAGAAAATACGTTCCGAAGCGGAAAAGTTGGTTCCCACTCTTTGTCCAATCTGATATGCTGTCCACCAATCCAACTTGCGATAACTAATAGTATAAGGCGCCATGATACGTTGAGCGGATTGCAAGATTACATCTGGGTTGATTTTAGAGCGATCAACACGGCCTCCAGATCCATCACGGTTTGTCGTCGTCAGCTGGATATATAATCTCACAAGCTTGTTCTCTCTGGGAATTACCATCACACTTCCATTGCTGGCTGAATGAATGGCACATCTCATGCGGATATCAGGGAAGTCGGTGATGGGCACAATGTCAAGCACTCCCCAGATGTAATCGGTGGACTCTCCTTCAAGCTTAAAACCCAGCTGGTTCCGAACCCAAGAATGTGCTCCATCTGCTCCGAGCATGTATTTGGCATGAACAATCTCCTCGCTGTTGGCTTTAGCGTTGAGCTCGGCGGCCTTGATCATGTCTTGAGTGTCGTCCGCAGCCAGACTACTACGGAAAAGACCATCCTGGACAGACTGGCCATTTGTTGAGGATCCTCCAGCCTGTTTAGGCGTAGCTTCCTCCTCGGTCAAATGTCTCAAATGCACAGTGATGGGATAAGCATCTGGATCTTCTGCTTTGGACTCGTCGAGGTGAAGTTTTGTGGGCAGCACTCCTCGCTCGACTTCAATATCACTGCAGCCTGCGATCGAGTCGAGGAAGAATCTCTCAATGCGACCTTGATGCAGGACGACTTGTTGGAATCTACTGATGCCGGGAGGTGTGTCTGCGACGCGGTCACTTCTACGGATCACACCGTCTTGGCCGGGATTCCAAAGACACATTTCCAGCATGTGATTTGATTCGGTCCAGGCTCTGTTGCCAAAGTCGAACGAGTCGAAGATTTCCAGAGTACGACATTGTAGTCCATCTGCTTGACCATTGAAGATCTGTGCGAGTCAGTTCCTTGGACATGCATGTATACATGCTGTGAAAATGCGGTATCTCACACACCTTCGTACCACGTTTGTCAACGGTTCTGGCATTAATACCACACTTTGCCATCCACTCTGTCATCATCAAGCCCGCGGGACCGGCTCCGACGATGAGGACGTCGACATTGCTCTCCTTGGTGGTACCATTTCCTTGTACCATGGTTGCGAATAAGTTATTGATTCAGGTGACTTCTGACGATGTCTCGTGTCCGAGTCAAAGTAGGATCCCAATCCTTATCAACAAGAGTTATAATAAGATGGCCTTTGAGTCAAGGGTGCGAGGTTGACAGTGGGCCGGTCAACAGCGACCCCACTTGCTTGTCTGTCCCACACGGCTCTTCCGGCGGCACGACCCCACCACCAAAAAAAATGCAGCATAACACGTGGGACATTCTAGATCTACCTTACCTATGATTTATCATCGGATCGCCAAGAACTTTCTGTTTGCGTGGAGAATCCTGGTTATGGATTTGACTTGCCTTCCTTCTGACATCCAACGTCAGACTCATCTATCTTTACAGGGCAGTTTATACTACATTGATGTACGAACCTACCCCGCATGAACGCCTAGCAACTACACTCGACCGCTTCATTGGTGCGGGGTACTTCTCTCCTTGCAGTATACCAATGAGGTAGACGTTGAAAGTAGACTTTTTCGACATGTACTCTGCCTCGGTATCTTCATGGCTTGAAGGCACTTCGCGTGGTGTTTGTAGTGCCTCCCAGCACTAAGCAGAGTTACTGGTCTCGTATCTGGTCAGCACTAGAGACGACGGTCTCACGTATAAGAGTAGCTCTCACTGCCAGTCATGGAAGGTAAAACAAAAAGTGCTCCGACTCACGCATTCAACCTGGAAGAAAACTCGAAGCTTTTGAATCGCTGCACTGCAATGGCCACCACAAGAGATTATACACAGTCCTGGAAGGATGCAAGTCACATGAGAAGCAGTCTACAACTATAGAACTAACACTTACACAAAAGGCCGAGGCACAAATGGGTAAAAGACATATACTCAAAGGCTCGTCAGAAGAAATTAGAGCCGTGCTCCAGGATCTCATCACAGCGGTTGCACCTTACTACCCACCTCCATCGGATGCCGTCGTCACCAAAGATCATCACATAGGTGATTTGCTTGTCAGAGTCTACACCAAGAAGGACTCTCAATCCAAGTCTTTACCTGTAGGTATCTATGGACACGGCGGAGGCTGGTGCTCAGGATCTGTTGATGGCGAGGATGGCATGTGTCGTTTGATTGTGGAGCATCTGGATACTCTCATGGTTAGCGTTGAGTACAGACTTGCACCGGAACACAAGGCACCAGCACAACTTGAGGATCAGCTGAAAGCTTTCAAATGGGTAAGTCGGACACTGTTGTTGCTAAATTGCTCCCTCCGTAAGCGAGCAAGGCTGACTCCAAATCTTCTAGACGCTGGAAAACGCAGAGTCCTTCGGGGGTGACCCGAAAAGACTTTACACTATAGGTAGTTCAGCCGGCGCCTCCCTATCTCTGGCCGTTGCCCGCAAAGTCGTTCTCCACCAGACCGACTTACCTACAGACTCCGTCAAAGGAATCGTGGCCCTGGTCCCAGCAGCTTTCCATCACACCAACATCCCTGATCAGTACAAGAACGATCACACCTCGTACGAAGACAACAAACTCGATACACCCATCATCGACGGAACTTCCTTGGATGACATGTTCGGCTACGTCGGGCTCGGAGCCAACGACCAAGACTATCTCATCGGTTCCGACCTCGAATCCCACAAGAAGCTTCCGCCCACTTACATCGTGACCTGCGAGTTTGATCCTCTGAGGGACGACGGCAAGATTCTGGAAAAGTCGTTGAACAATCAAGGCGTTCCCGTCAAGCGTGATCATTATGACGGTTTACCACATGCTTTCTGGGCTTTCCCTACCTTGCCTGAGACTCAGTTGTTTGCTGGAAATCTTTTTGCTGGTATCATGTGGGTTATTGGGCAGATGAAGTGAAGTGAGCTTCTTTTGAGTCTTGAGTGACTGACCCCCCCACCTTTTTCTTCTGTCATTACCGTTGTAGCATGTGTTTAGCATTACAGATATCATCTAGCAAGCACAGAAGTGAAATTGAGCTGTACCATATGCTGAGTTTTTGCAATTTCGGAAAAGTGTATGAGGACTTAAGATGATGTTGAATTCTGCTGATCTACTGCTATACTGAATTTCACGTACAATAGATAGTTAGGCTCATGAATTTGAGGCCAGGTAAAACAAAGTATCAAGAACACGATGCACATTGCACAAGCGACGTCCTCAGAGTATTACCTGGGTTGGGTACCAATGGGTCATGAGGACCAACATGTCATCAACGAAAGCATGAGCGTCGCAACACAGACAAAGCACAGGTGAGGTGATAGGCAGAGGGGCATGCTGATAGCATAAACCCTCAGCAAAGTCATTCCTTGACCTCGCATCACAGCACAAGGTCAGCAGCTCTACCTTGCAAGAGTTGTGCATGACCCGTGACACAAGAGTCACAAGGGGAAGGGGAAAGTGGATAATTGGCAATCAAGCATCATCCTCTCCACTTCAAAAGAAACGAAGAGAAATCAGCGACACCTGATGGGGCAGAGAACAGAATGCATTGGAGGCAAGCCAAGCCCAAGCCAAAAAGAGAACCTAGAAGCTAATGCGCCATGTAAACCCCCCTCTTGAACCCCTGTTTGATAGAACTTTTTGTTGTAGGATCGTGGTCGTGACGGCGTCGACGAACCGCTTAGTTGCGGGGAAGACGGTCGTTGAAGCGGCGAGGGCGCTCGGCGACCTGCTGCTGGGCGACGGGGACAACGTTGACGTTGATGGAGTCGAACTGTGATTGAGTATGTTAGCTGTGATGTTGGCGGAAAGAGAGATGAATGAGGAAATCTTACGCCGAGGGACTTGAGGAGGTCCTTGGTGTCCTGGTCGACGTCGAGCATGCCGCTCTCGGAGTTCTGGGTGAAGTCGAGAGCGGAGACCTCGGGGACGTATTGATCCTTGCGCTCACGCTCCTCCTCCTGAAGCTTGAAGGAGATACCGCGGACGGGGCCACGCTGAATACGCTTCATCAAGTGGGTGGTGTAACCGGCAATCTAATGAATATCACACATCAGCCTCTCGTTCACCAGTCTCTCTTGTCGTTCCTCAGAACAAGGAGACAAAGGTGTTCATACCTTGTTGCGGAGACGCTTGGAAGCAATGATGGCAATCTCATCACAGATGCGCTTGTTGGTCTCGAAGTCGAGAGTCAACTTGGGGTAGTAACGCTCAATGATGACCTTGGCGGACTTCTTGACAGTCTTGGTACGAACGCGACCCATTTTGGCGGTATGTGACGGATTAGTTGGCGGAGAGGAGGAGAGGTTGTCGAAGATTGATTTTCGCGGCGCAAGGAATCGAAGGGGGAGGATGAGGATTGTGCTACAGAGAATTTGAAAGTGTCGGCTCGGCTAAGTCTTGGCGGTGGTGGATGCACGGACTGGACTGCTTTTCTTCCCCAGCTTTGTCACTCCCACTTGCCGTTCAACCACTACTTTACAATCACTTGCAAACAGATTTGTTGGTTTTCTAGTATGATAAGATCTGTCGGCTCTGGGGAGAAGATTACCTAGATATCGTCATGATCCCATTGACTGTCTCATGTTCAATGTGCCGCGACACCTCGGATATCCTGTATGACATGACATACTCGTTCACAGTATCAGAGTATCCACATCTTACATGTCAATCGCTACATCATACAGTCTGAGAACCCATGAACAGATTGAATCAAATAAAAAAAAAGAATCTGTTATTTTTACACATTTATACAAGACAAAAAGGCACCTTGACCACTACATTCATTTCTGCTCCCTGCCCTGCTTTCTAGGAAGCAAGTCCTCAATAGCACTGACAGCACTCCTGGCACCTCCATCCCTCCTCTGCTGCCTCTGTTGGCCCCCCCTACTACTACCAATATTCATCCACCTCTCACTATCCTGCGCCCTGGGTAAGTTCTGATTGCTCAGCTGCTGTCCAAACCTGGCATTAGCAGCGAAATTCGGTCTGCGCTGTTGCGTCGCAGGACTATCAAGCACATCACCCAATCTAGTGCTAGTGCCAGAAGCGGCAGAACCGAGTGGTCTCTCGAAAGGCACGACAGGGTTGCCGGTCTTGATGCCAACGGACTCGATAGAAGCTTTCTTGACGAGTAGCTTGACACGTCCCTTTTCGTCGATGGAGGCGGTGCGGGGAACAGTCCACACCTTGTTGCCGCCGTGTTTGGCCAAGTCCAAGTGATCGAGGGGATCTTTTTCGTGTTGAGAGCCATTGGTGTTGGGGTTGAAGCGGACGTTGTTGACGGAGGGATCGCTGGCGGTTACGAAACCGCCTACACCCAAGTCGGCAGAGGCTCTGCCTGATGAGCGGGTCTTCAGGACGCGGGAAAGGATGGGGTCGCGTTCGGCTTGGGGTCCGTACAACGGGTGGTTGTCGATGACGGCGGGGGTGAGGAGGTAGGAAAGACCGGCTGAAGGGTGGGTTGATGGGGGGCCGACTGTGGAGGTTGAGCTGCCGAGACCGAGGTTGTCTGCTAGCAGGGAGGAAGATGAGGAAGAAGGGAGTTTGGCGGCGGTCTTGTGGGGAGGAGAGAAAGCGGGCATGTCGAAGAAAGAGCGGATGAGTTGGGGCAGTTCGTCATTCAGGCTTCGGCATTCGTCGCGCAGCTTCTTGATCCAGTCGTCGAGTTCGTATTCTTTGAGTTTGCTCTCGTGGGCCAGTTCCAAGTCGAGGGTTCTGGGGTCGGCCTCTTGGAGCATGCCCTTGTCACGCATGTCGCGTTCGAGCTGTGCGCGGTTTTGCTTGACCTTGACTTGGGCGAGGAAGTCACGGAATTCGTCCTTGTGTTGGCGGACGGCGTTGAACAGGTATCGTTGGAACTCGTCTTCGCTCATGCCGGAAAGCCAAGGACCCTCACTCTTCCACCTTCCACGGATGTCCTTCAAGGATTGGTTCTGCAGGGCTCGTTGTGTCATGGAGGCATTGTCCTGGTCTCCTTTGCTGATGAGGGTGGTGTTGTCTTGGTCTTCCAAGAAGGCACTGTTGAAGGGTTGGTTCATGCTAGTGACGCTGTTGCGATTGGTGTGGATGGACAGCGGGATGTTCATGTGTTGCCATTTCAGCAGTGATTGCGTGTGATCGGCGGCGGATTCAAAGTCGGTGATGTGCTCAAGAGTGTCGATGGCCTTGACACGGAGATGCGGTGTCTGGGACGGGATGGCTCTGGACGGTAGAGGGCGCTTGAGACCCCAGTCTCCACGAGAACGAGATGAGGCGGGCGTGAAGATGGCCTGGTGTGTTGGATATGGTGCTGTCGCCGTGTCCGAGAAGCGCAATCCGCGAGTGCCCTTGCTGTCCGGTGTGGCCGCCGCGGGGAGAGGTGGCGGCAAGGAGAAGAGGCGCGAAGAGCGCAGCAACTTGCCCGTGGGCGAGTTGATTGCCTTTGACATGGCTGTGCGGTTATTGTTTCTATCTAACACACCATCTAGATACTCAGTTGTCTATCCTCAAGATTTCCCAAATTCCAATCCGCCGCCTCTCCTCCGAGCGCCAAGTCCGCTCTCCGCTGCAAAGTCACGTGTCTGCCTGACCAGCCACCCTGTCCTCATCTCTCCACCTTGAACCATCCTTCCAAAACACTGAAACACTACTTGCGCTTTCTTTGAGAATGACATGATCATTCTATGTTTTCTGCAAGTTTGCTTCGAGCATAGGTACTCGGTATTGCAGGCAAGGTCACATCGACTCTACCAGTGAACTCTCGTTCGAGACTTATATTCGACCTCCACGACTCATTCATTCTTTATCTCGTAAAAATAAATTGAGCATCAGAGTAGGTCACCCACAGAACCGCATCTAGCCCTCTCTTACAAAACCGTCACCCGGATCGGATCCAAACACATACACACCCTCACCAAGCATCCATAGACGTATCTCAAGATTTTCCAATGTTTAAACCCGCACTACACCCGGAGGATCCGGCTCAAAATATCCGCTAATCAATCCACTTCTACCAAGTTTAATCAAACACCATCTCTACATCCATTTACAACTTACCCCCTCTGGTTTCTCTCACCAAACTCTCTGTATACCAACCATGTCGACCAACTACGACGTCAGATCCTTCTACTTCCGACTAATTGCAAGCATCTTCATGTTCTCCTTCGGCCTAGCAACACTCTACACCTGTCAAACACCCATCGACTTGACCGGGAAAAACAACGAAAACAAGACATTACCAATCTTCGATTTCAACTCTACATTCCCACAGCAAACCCAATCACCAAATAGCAGCACGGCACTCATCGCAGAACTCAGATACATCCCGGCCTCCCTGACGTCCCTGGGCAGCTCAACACTCTTCTGGTCCTCCCTGACAATCCTCGCCACCGGCGGCGCTTACCTCTTCATTCAAGTCAAAGAAATCGAAGAGAGGATGAAGTTCGCCTCCAAGGATTATGCAGAGTACAGTCAAAAGTTGTGGGACGCGCCTTTTCGGGAAATCGAAAATAATGTTGGGGTGAAGGATAGATTTATAGCTGGACTGTTCATGGGTTCGGCTGTTTGTTTTGGCATTGTCGCCGGGTTTTTGGGTGTCGTTGACGATTTGACGAGTTCAGAGGTGCCGAAACATCTTCTTTTGGGGATACAAGGTATGGGAGATGCAGGGGTTAATGGGACTGTGAACGTTCCGGTGATTGGAGGATTGAAGGAACATGGGACGTTCAGTCTTCAAGAGTGGACCTGTCAGTGGACGCCGATTCTCCCTGATGGTGACGGGAAAAAGGACTTTGTCAAGTTCTGCAGTAAGAGCGTAAGTCACCATTCTGGTTGTCTAACCCTTTTTTTTCTCTTTTCTCCTTTTCCTCGTCAACTTTGTCACTCCCCCCTCGATTTTCAAAAGAATATCTTGCCCATCAGAAATCGTAAAGATTAAGAGAAAGAGAAAAAAAGAGGCAAGAAGCTTTTTTGACTCGCAAGAAGACTGACTTGTTTTCCCTTTTCATTGTAGACGACATCACGCTACCTCTTCCTGGTCGCCTTGATCTTCTCCTGTCTATCTTTGTACACAGTGATACGGCCGCAGATCCTGGACATTGACTTTGCCAACCACCTCTCACAACTCAAGACATTCCTACCACGTCCTACGAGATGGATCGGAGAGGGGCGCGTCAGGAGATCAGGAGGATGGAATCCCGTACCACTTGAAAGCGAGGACGACAATGGGGAAGACGTGCAAATGCAATCTCCGATTACAAGCTTGTGACGGATCGGAGAGAAGAAGGAGAGCGATAAGAAATATCAATCTCGAGTCCCAGATGACCACAACACGATATAAAAAAATCAAAAAAGGAACCCCTCAATAGTTACCGATCCGTTCTGGAGTAGAAAATCAACAAAGGATGTTCAAGACATCGTACGACCAAGTTCTTGAAAGAGGAAAGAAAGAGAAAGAAAGAAAAAAGAAAAAGAAGAGATCAGTATTTATACAAAGTAAAAACTCGCCAAAAAGCCATTGATAGAAAAAGAAACAACCAACCAAGCCATATATCTAAATACACACACACACACGCACACATTTCCCCTTGCTCTAATCTTGTCTTCTTTAAATACCCTCATACAGCGGGATTGACATCATCGCCCTCGACCTCCTCATCACTCCTGTCCTCCTTCTTGCTACTCCTGCTCTTCTTCTCCTTCAACTCCTTTTTCCAAAGGCTGTTGGCCTTCTCGGCGTCGACGTCCGGGAACACTAGGTCAAAGACTTCGTTGTACCATGCTACCGGTCTACCCTCGATGCCTTCTTTGATGTTCTGTTCGCACGAAAATTAGCATCATGTCTTCAGAGGAAAATGGTGTAAGAGAAAAAAACATACCTCGGGCAACTCCAACCAATCACTCAAATTATCCTTGGGGAAGATGACCATATTCGCTCCAGCCCGCCTGGCAGCAACAGTCTTCTCCCTGAGTCCACCAATTCTCAATACCTTACCCGTGACAGTCAATTCACCAGTCATGGCAACATCCTCTCTCACACCCTTGCCCAGCGCCAAACTGATCAAACTGCATGCCATGGTGATACCAGCAGACGGACCGTCTTTTTGGACAGCACCTTCAGGGCAATGCATATGCAACCTCGCATGCTCAAAGAACTTGTTCTCGGGGAATTGTCTGGCTAAGAAGCCCTTGGCGAACGAGTATGCGATGGAAGTTGACTCTTTCATCACAGCCTTGAGGTTTCCGGTGCGTTCAAAGGATGGGCGTGATGATGATGACAATGCGGATTCGAGGATTGATTCGACGTAGAGTGCTGCTCCGCCCATGGATGTCCATGCTAGACCCATAGTGACTCCCGGTGGCGTGGTTTCGTAGAGACGATCGGCGGTGAAGACTGGTGGGCCAACGTAGTCCTTTAGGTTGTCTTTGTTGATTTTCACGTTGACGTTGTCGGGGACCTTTAATGCTACACGGGGCACTTCGGTGGTTTCCTTTTCGATGGTTTCAGGTGTTTCCTTGACGTCCGTGTCATCCTTCTTGGACTCTTCCACTGCGGCTTTGCCTTCGTCGGTCAGGGCCTTCTCCTCGGATAACACATTCTCTTCGCCGATTTCTTGAATGATTTTGAGGGCGGATTTTCTGTACACCTTCTCGATTTGCTTCTTCAGGTTGCGGACGCCGCTTTCGCGGCAGTATTTGTTAATGAGCTCGGCGATGGCTTCCTTTTCAATCTCGACGTTGACGTTTTCGAGACCGGAGAGGGCTTTGGCTGTGGGTGCGAGGTAGCGTTCGGCAATGGCCATCTTCTCATCGGCAACATAACCACTGAGTTCGATCATTTCCATGCGATCGAGGAGAGGGCGAGGGATGGTGTCAGTCATGTTAGCCGTGCAGACGAAGAGAACCTTGCTCAAGTCGACTGGCACATCCATGTAGTGATCAAGGAAAGAGTTGTTTTGTTCAGGATCCAGCAGTTCGAGAAGGGCTGATGACGGATCACCTTGATGTCCACGACCGATCTTGTCGACTTCATCGATGAGAATCAGAGGGTTCTCGGTCTGACACTTCTTTAGTGCTTGGATGATACGACCAGGCAGGGCACCGACGTAGGTCCTACGGTGACCCTTGATTTCAGCGACATCGGTCAAACCACCGACACTGAAGCGGTAGTATTGTCTGTTGAGTGCTCTGGCAATGGATTTTCCAATACTGGTCTTGCCAACACCGGGAGGACCGACCATACAGAGGATCTTACCCTCGACAGTGCCACGTAGCTTACCAACAGCGATGAATTCTAGAATGCGATCTTTGACATCCTTCAATCCGTGGTGATCCTCATCCAAGACCTTCATGGCGTTCTTGATGCCGAAAGTCTCGGCACTGCGCTTACCCCAAGGAATCTGGGTCAACCAGTCGAGGTAGTTTCTCGTGACGTTAAACTCAGAAGCGGCAGGCTCAAGAGTAGCGAGCTTGTTGACCTCATCATCGAAGACCTTCTTGACGGGATCGGGCATGGCAAGCTTGTTGGCCTTTTCCTTGAAGCCTTCCAACAGCTTGTCCTTGCCGTCGCTCTCCAGGCCCAATTCGCGCTTGATGCCCTTCATCTGTTCCATGAGCCAGTATTCGCGTTGACGCTTCTGGATCTTGCTCTCGACATCCTTGCTAATCTTGCTGCTGAGTTGAGCATTCATGTATTCCTTCTTGATGACCTCGAGAGCCTTGCTGAGTCTTTGCTCAATGTTCAAGCTCTCGAGGACTTGTTGGGCTTCTTCCATCTCGCCACCGGAGACGGCAGCAGCAAAGTCGGCGAGCTTGGCGGGTTCGTCGGCAATGTTGGCGGCGGACTGAGACATGGCGAATGCAGAGACGTGGTCGCGGAAGAGAGTGTTGACACTGCCAATCTCCTTGCAGGTGTTGACAATCTCCGAAACCAGAGCGCGGATGGTGGGCGTACGCTTGTCGACGGGCTCATCGACCAGGTTCTCGACCTTGACGAGACTGACTTGCCATGTCTTGAGGAAGTCGGTGGGCTCGTACTGCGCAACGTTCTTGGCCTGCTCGGGCGTAGCGTCAACGTGAGACTCCTCAAAGCTGGCAATAACGTCGCCCTTGGAGTCGACCTTTTCATCAGACTTCTCTGCAGGCTCGGCCGTTTCGATTGTGGCAGTGCCGGCAGCAGGGGCGGACTCTTCAGTGGCTTCCTTCTTCTTAGGGGGCATCAAATCAGTGAGCTTGATGCGGCGGTGTGGGTAGAGCACAGCCTGCAGCGCCTTCTCGTCACCATGGCCGGCAGGGAAAGCACCAGTGATTTGGCAGAAAGTACCGACATCGTAGACCTCGCTGGGATCATTGATGACATCCGTGTTGGACTCGGAATCCTTGAGCAGGAAAGCACCAACGTAACTCTGGCCACGCTTCATCAGCTCTTGAACGGCAGCAATGACGTTGGGGTCGCGAATGGTAATGGCCTTGTAGAAGCCAGGGAACAAGGGTCGCTGAGCGATAGGAATGGCGAGGACTTGAGGGTATGATTCGGGCACCGAAGGCTTGACAAGACCCTTCTCGCCGCCCTTGCGCCTCTTGCCGCTACCACCGCTTCCACTATCGCCGCCACCTGCTGCTGCTGCTGCTGCTGCTCCGTCGCCTCCAGCGGCAGAAGCTCCCTTGGCGTCGGGGATGGGTGTGGGATCCTTTGCGCGTTGTTCGTCTTTGGCAGGTTCTAACGAGTCCTTGCGCTCGGCCTCATTCTCGTCCTTGACAGCTTCTTCATCCTGGTCTGGCTTCTTGGGAGGCTCTTCTTTCCGACGAGCATGTGAGGTGC
Organism: Dothideomycetes sp. NU30; assembly: GCA_026013035.2. Lineage (NCBI taxonomy): Eukaryota > Fungi > Ascomycota > Dothideomycetes > Dothideomycetes sp. NU30. The sequence goes on from BSBH01000018.1 coordinate 305,947, forward strand.
TGAAAGAGCGTGACGAGGCAAGAGTCGAGTGGCGGAGACTCAGCGGAGTCAGAGGAATGCGTCGAGGAGCAGTGGTCGAGTAGGCACTGGCCGTGGCAACATGGTATCTAGACGTGGCGTACAATCGTTGCGATGACTGCAAGGCCGCTCGCCATGGCCGGTTCAGCATCTTCGGGAAGAGATAGAGGTAGAGGACTTGGGCGTGAGGAGAGAAAATGCACAGAAAGGACAGTGAGACCTCCGACAGCAACCGGGAATCAGAAAAGTAGGTGAAAAGATTGAGTGAGAGCGTCTTGTGTCGGTTGTATTGTATGGGAGGCAAAGCTGCTGCTTTTACTATGGTGTTTTCCAGACGCCCGCTCCTTCCTCTATCGTCATTGATGCTGAGTCCGTCCGACTCGCCGACCTCGCATCAAATAATGCATAAAAGTGAATCCCATCATCATTTATCTCCGAATTATGCAAAATCTCCATCTGCATCTGCCATTCTTTCAATTCGCCTCTGTCCGCATGAATCATCCATCTCTTTTTCCCTTCTCTTTCGAATACTCTTGCTCTTCCCAGCCTCACTTGTAGCTTCACTAACATTACCCTCACAAGTCATCGTCACAGAGAAACAGGCTTGGAAGTTTAACAAATTTTTATTCTTTCCCTGCTCACGACTACAACAGTCATGGCGGCTTACACTACTCGTAACAGAAGAGTCGAGTTTTTTTTTTTTGGCTTACTCGAAACATACCCGGTATCTAAGACCGTGTGCTAAGAAGAGAAGAGAAGAGAAGTTGTTAGCCAACATGTCCTATCCCCATTGACAAGATCATCAATTTCGACCTCTTTCCCGCTATTCCGAATTCATTTTTGTGAAGAAAAAAATGAAAACAACGAACTGAAACGAAACGCTGACGTTGAACATGACGCTGACCGACTCGTGGTATTACAAAAATGACTTTCCTTGGTCACTTCACGCGGCAGTAGCAGGAGGTATCCCACTCTCCTTGGTCTCGGTACCTGCCGTAGAAGATTCGAGCACATTCTCTGATATCGGCGAATCCGATACTGCCGACCCCTGCAACAAGCCTTGACCTGTTGTGGCGTCGACCAGGCTGACTGCCGGAGATATGTCGCGTGTTTCTTTGGCTTTGCTACGCTTGGTGTAATCGCTTAAACTCATCTTCTTCCTGGCAGGACTGGGATGAACCGCCGCTGTTACCGAAGGCGAGAACAAAGGCATGCCTCCAAGACCTGGTGTCATGGATGCAGGTGACTCTGTCACGCCCATTGACGATGAGCTAGACACGGATGGTAGCATGGAGAGATGAATCTCTGGGCGTGGGGCTTTGGTATCAGGAGATGCTGGATGCACTTCGGCTGACCAAGGTGGAGGAGGCGGATCCATGGGCGGATGTGTTGAAATGTCGGCGTTCTGTGTGCCAGGACTTGGGTGATAATTCGAGGACGTGGCTTCGTCATTCGGTGGCGGCGTTGCTCGTGATGTGTCTTCGTCGACATCCTTCATGTCCGAATCTATGGGTCCAAAGGCAGGTGACAGAGGAACCGGTTGAGGTGACATTTCCTCTGTCGTATTCGTGTCATGGTTCTTGATGGACACTGGTGATATTGGGGTTACGTCAGACACGGCGGCATTGGACTTTGGGCTCCGCTCCTTGTCGATATCCATGGCCTCGCCTGATGGACTTTCCGGCCTAGGGGATTGGAGAGGTGTTTCGGATTCTGCCTTGCGCTTGAGGAGATTATTCGAGGCACATCTGCGCAGCAAGCGTTGGGTGACAGAGAGGTATTGTTTGCGTTTCGGGGGAGTAGGCATGGGAGGATGAGGAGGATCGTCATTGTCCATGTCGCATTGGATTGCACAATCGACATAGGTCGGTCGTGGAGCCTTGTCAGCGCCCGAGGTCTTCCTAGCGTCGGGATTGATTGGCTTGGCTGGACGCTTGGTAACTGTCCCACGTCGTGAGGATGAAGGTTCTGATGACTGTTTCGACGATGAAGACATGCCACTTGGCGGTTGTAATGAAGGAGCACCACTATGGCGCTTTTTCTTCGCTCGGCCGCTTTCCTCTTCTTGACGACGGAACATTTCTTCCTCGCGCATCAACTTCTTGCGCTCCCGTTCAGACATTTCGGGGACGACGGCCGAATAGTGGGTATTAGGAGTGATATCACGACTGCCAGAGCCTTGATACGATCCTGTTACAGAACGAGTATCGGTCATGTCGTCTTCTTGGTCCATTTTGCCTACAATCTGGCGGATCTCGCTTCCAGACCTGCTATTGCTGTTGCGAATGGCGTCCTCGGGTGAAATTTGATGGCCAACCTTTTTCTTGCGAGGCTTCCCGGGTTTCGGGGCTGCAGGAGCAGGCTCAAGTGGCTGGGGCTGACCACGTCGATCAAACCGGGCCATCAGGCAACCATTCCCATCGCATGCGCATGGACCACAGTTGGCTAAAACGTTCGACACCCACATGGCGATGGCGTATTTGATGTCTGCAGGCACATCACCGTGCACAACACCTCTCTCGGCATACATGGCCTTGATAGTGTCGTCCGTCTGCCAGGCGACGGTGATCTCTTCGCCTGGGAGGAGATCTTTGGTGGCCATGAAACAGAAGTGGTAGTTTGTGCCGTCGGTGATGATGGTTTGGATTTCTGCATTCGGCTTGCAGCTGCGACGGACGTAGCGGAATATCGTGCCCTCTTGACGGGCGTCAATGAAGATGGGTAGTTGTGGGTGGAAAAAGACAAAGGGTTCTGCATGCCGTAATGATGACCATCGACTGTCAGGGTCGTTGATATACTCGTCCTTGTAGCCGATGTGACCACGAAGCTCTCCGATAAAGGTACGCTTCGAAATGTCCTGTTCGACGGTGAGGCAAGGCCATCGCGGAGGGGTTGGCATGTCTGTGAATCGCGGATCTCCTTCCCAGTGCAGGGCAACCTCAGGACGGCCAGGCATGTCCTCAAACGGGCCATCCCATCGGAGGAAAATGTCATTTTGACCAAGGCCATTTGTGTCTTTTTCGACCGCGACAGGGTCTTTGAGCCATTCGGACAACGAGTTCGTCACAGCAATGTTATTCATGAGGTTCGTCTCGGTCTCGACGTGAGACGACGTCTGCGCATATAATTGACAAAAGTCGTCCGAATACCATGGAATGATGGGTCGCGACGCAGAGTCTGGCGATGCACTACGGGCGTTCCCTATTGTGCCATTGCGCTTGCGACTGGCGGGTGCTTGGTTGACGGATAACGAAGAGCGATGGCTTGTCTTTGGTCGTTTGGCGGGAGGAGGTTGGTCGCGAGGGCTGGTGCTCTTGCGCTCACGGGCTTGCTGTGTCAAGCCGTTGACGGCAGCTGGTGAATCTTTTGTCTTCCTGCGATGACCCTTTGGACCTGGCCGTCTGGAGCCATTTTCGACCGCTTGTCGTCGAATTTGCTTTTCCTGTCTTTCCCTAGCTTGATCAGCGTCGAGATAACGCGGCTCACAATCGACGCAATAGTGTTTTTGATGCTCGCCTGGGCGATCTGACTCGCTGGGGTAGTAGCAGATCATGTGTTGCCAGTTGTTGCACGTCTCGCATTGCACCGAGAAGCCGTCGTCGTGTCGCATTCCGCAAATGCAGATGATTTCGCCGTCATCTTCGTCGACGCCACCATCGATGGGTTGAACGGGTTGACGGCGCGGCACAGAGACTGGTGATGCAAAGGCGTGTGCTGACAGAGTTTGGTGGAGGTGAGGGTGAGGGTGATGGTGCTGCTGACGAGCAGCAGCGGGTGCGTTCGGCGGCGGCGGTATGTCGTTCATAATCCGGCAAGCCTCATGCAGGTAGTCTATATCGTTCGAAAGGTCCGGTCGTGCCTTTGACGCATGACGCTGAAGGCCGGCGGTGTCGAGGCTGCGTCAGGACAGGTTAGTGCACACAAAACCCTCGTCCGGTAACGCGTTGGTCTTCAAGTGTGATGGCGATGGTCTGGTCGACAAGGACCGAAGTGTTCGAGCTACTAGGCAACGTGCAAGAGAAGAGGACAGAAGACGACAGAGTGGTTTGCAGGTTTCGATCGAAGGGGGTGCCGGCTGGGTACAGGTCGCGACAAAGTGGCGGCAAGGAGGTTGACAAAGACTTGAGGGGGCGAAAATGAGACAGCGACAGGAAGAAGCGGAAGATCAAGAACAGCAACGGTATCAGGCGAAGAGAGGCATTGACGGCGAGCGAAGAGAGTGGGTGGATTGAGAGTAGTGAGGGACAAGTGAGTGAAGTGCGGCCCGTTCGGTCGCAACTTCCAGGGAGCGAGCGAGACGAGTTCCCAATTCACGAATTTCACGTGACCCCCTTGCAGTAGCAGCTATGAGAATTGAGTGGTGGCCGACCTGCCATCCAAAAGGAACGTGAAAAACGCTGACTCGCCATGGTCACTTTGACTGCCAAGTCGCGCAAACGCTCTGTTGTATGCCTGGGTGAGGACTGCCATGGCTAGGGCAGGTGCCGTCGCCGTCGTCGTCGCGGTCAAAAATTATCGCAGCAACGAATTTCAGCAGCAGCAGGCAGCAGCAGCATCAAACTGGGAGCAGCGAAAAGCTGAAAGTCTATGCAGTCGCATCATCGTCCAACCCGTCTTTACTCCTGAGGGGTGGTCAATGCTCAGCCAATTATCGAACGATATCGCGACTAGTGCGACGCTAAGGATGATAACAGTACGCCATTGGCATGTCCAGCCAGTCACCTTCTTCTCGCCCTCCACCCCTTCTTTCTCTTGTTAGATTCGTTTGTCTTGTTCAAGATTCTTCTAAACAATGCAACGTGGATGGTTTTCATTCGCAGACATTCGCAGAAGGTCCATAATCATTCCTAGACGCCTTTCTAACATGATAATATCCACCTGGATCCACCGACCTGCGACAAAACTTCCCTTGACAAGAATTCGGTGTGACGACAACTTTACCAGGGCATGTCTCGAGTCCGACGGCTGGTTGCGGCATGTGTTCCGTTGCATCTCGAGTACTGATGAGGCCGAGGGCTCCAACAGTGACAGCATCAGCCTGACGCGGTCTTGCTTGTTCGCTGCTGCACCTTCGTTGTAGGTGCTTCTCAAAATATGCCCGCAGAATTTCATAGATCACGCCTATTCGTGTTTGCATCGTGTTCTGGATTGCCGCACAACTGATTTTCGCTGGATGCTTCTCGGGAATCCTGGCTCTGCTTACGTTGGATTGCCAGCCTTGTTATGCTGTGTAGCTTCGCATCTCGATGATTCGAGAAACTGGCGTACGAAAGACATGACCAAGACTGGATTTTTACCCACTTCCGCGTGCAAGAAACCCCTTGTAGTACATGCGTAGAGTAAGTCATGATGGCGCAGTTTTCATTTGTTCGATACTTTCAACATTTCAAACACAAGACATAAGAACAAACGCTTTTGATATGTCGTATACTATATACAGTTGCGCGACATCCGATCTGGCTGGCCATCCTCTTCGACAATATCGCTAACACGTCCCTGCCACGCCATCAACTCGAGACATGCGCAACAGTCTCTACATGGACAGCCTTGGCTCTGGCCTCCAACGTCTGCTGGATCCTTTGACTCGGCAACCACTTCTCGGCTGGAATGACAAACCAAGATACCACCGCAAAAATTGTCACGATCGCCATGATGACCGGCGCGTAGTTCAGTGTTGCTCCTGTCACAGGAAACTCGTACGGCGAAAAAAGAACGGCGACTACCCATCCATTCCAGAATACCGCGATGAATTGAAATGGCTTTGAGAACTTTCCCAGACTCCATCTCGGCTTCGGGAATGTCTTTGGTGTCAGGCAAAGACGAGCAAAACAGATTAGACCGTAGGCCGCGGCGGAAGGCACGCCGGCTGCAGAGACCAAACTGGTGAAAGCGACGCTGGAAGGTAGAATCGTACATGTGATAATGGCAGATACGACCCAAACGACGATGACAGCATTCTTGGGCTGACCGTTCGAGACTTGTGAGACCCAGCCGGAGAAAGGTAAGACTCCATCACGAGCCACAGCGAAGACTAGGCGGGATGCTGCGAGTACAGCAATGGCCGTGTTCTGGATATCGTCAGCGGGAGTGTACGTCTACATTCGGAATGGTAATTTCACGTACAAACCACAATGCAACAATGCATACAACATTCATCACAACATGACCTCCCTGTCCCAAGACGACCGCGTAAAGAGGCACGAAAGGCTGCGACGATCCAAACTCGAAGAACGTATCTGCGTCCGGCTAGATGAACATCAGCATCAACATGAGCCTCCAGCCATGAATGCAACATAACTTACCACGCAGAATAAAAATAAGATAACAACGACAAATCCACCAATACCACTAACCACGGTACTCCAGAAGATACCTCTCGCAGCAGTCATACTCGCGTTCTTCGTCTCCTCGGCGACGTGTCCAGACGCATCAAATCCAATCAGAATACCAGCAGTAGCCAGATACGACAGACACCAATTCCATCCCGCAGGAGCACCGGTACCATTATAAGTAGTCATGAAAGCATCGTGAGCGGTTCTGAATCCATAAGTTTGTGCCGTGCCGATGGGCAGCCAAATCATATTGAGTAAAAAGTCCAGAAGTACCATGAATGAGGAAGCGTAGAAGATCCAGCGGAACCATTTCGCTGGTTGTTTGCGAGTCAGCTAGAGTTAGTTGTCAGAAGGAGGGAACAGATACTTACGAGAGAGTAGGTTGACAATGCAGGCGACTGCAAGCATGAATTCCGTGCAAATCCATTGCACGGCTCTGTACTTGACATCACTAGCATCAGAAGGAAAATCCACATTAAACACCACAATCTCCTGTTCTTGAATCAGCATAATTCTTCTCCTCTCCCTCGTCCAAACCCACAAGACTTCCGCCTTGACCAAAGGAAATAGAATCAAAACTCACCGACAGCATGTAATTAACAGCCCCCTGGGTATTACTAGCACAAAAAGTAGTCCAAGCAGTGGTACTCCACCACGCGACCACAAACCCAAGAAATCTACCATATCTAGGTCCTCCTGCCTCAGCAGCCCACAGATAGATAGATCCAGCAAGGGGCAACGAAGAGCAGATTTCGGCGATTACGGCAGCGGTCATGAAGGTGAAGACGCAGGTTACTATGTAGGATGTCCAGTAGGCCAGATTACCGCCGCTAGCAATTCCAGTGGAGAACGTGACGCGGACGCCGCCGACGAAGTAGAGTGCGGCTGTTAAGAGGTACGCTGTTTAGCGGGAGGGGAGATTGTAAAGTCAGGCAGGATGGAGAAACATACCGAATGTTGTTGAGAAGTTGTGGAAGAGGTTATAAGTACGATGACTTTTTCATTTAGAATGAGAAAAGAACGAACTTCATATATAGAGAGAAAAAATCTCGAAAACTCACAGGACTGGTTTATATCCCAATGTCTCCTGTAACAAAGTGTATTGTCTTAGTATCACAATTCCTTATGGAAATTCTGTCCATTATGATTGATTGCGTGACTCAACATACCAAGACTTCGGCATCTTCGTCAGATTCGCTCGCGCGTAGACGAGCGACTTCTTCTGCGTATGCCTGGCTCGCGGGATCTTCAGTCATGCCGACCATTGTGATCGTGTTTCTGAAGGATATGTAGGTCGAAGATATACGAGCCAGGGAAAAAAAATTCCCCCAATGACACCTGAGGTGGCGGCTGATGAATCCTCGGCGATATTGTCGGGTTACTAGACTGGGACATGGACATTACGCTCGTTCACACTTGCTATCTTGATATGGCTCAACGAAGTACAAGTATGATTTTTCCGAATGGCCTGACTGTTCACCTTTGATAATTGCCACTTGACAGTCTCGCATTTCGAAAAACAACCATCTGTTGTTGCGAAAGAGAAATTTGTGTAGGTAGTTGAAGTAACCCTGACACTAAACTTCCTGCCTTTTCCTGCCCCTTATTCTTTACATATTTCTCGATTATGTGTTTCATGGTGCCTTTAATCACTTCTGTTGATGCAAGAATGGAACCGGAAGAGCGCAAGGTTGCGTCTAAGGCTCTTGCCCCAAAAATCGTGGACATATCGTCGAAATTTACGATCTGTATTGAGCATTCTAATTTGAGCTTTCGAGGATTTTTCGACGAATACATCAATGCCAATCATGAACACCACATGATAGAAGAGAGTCGCAAGCTTACAAGGTTGAAGATCGTATCAATGTATCGTTAATTCTGTATTTCTAATGTAGAGGGTATCATTTGCTAGCGAAGCATGTCTGCCATGCAATCTATCAACTCAAAACGGCTTCAAATTTGATTGTAGTCCAGCTGACAATCTAGACCTCCTCCTTCTGCATAGCGTGCTCGGAAAGCTTCTCATCTGCATCCTCGACGTGCTGGACAGATCCCTTATGTTCTACATCCTCAACCCTGTTGGCGAAATGGCTTTTGACCTGGCCGCTCTTCCAGGGAGGGATGTTGTCATCAAAGAGGACATCAATCTCCTCAAGCGTCTTGCCATGCGTTTCTGGATAGGTAAAAAAGATGTGAATGGTCATGACGAAGCAGAATACGGCAAAGATAATGTAGGTTTTCCATTGGATGTTGGTGAAAGCGGGAGCCACAAAGTAAGCAAGCGCACTGTGAAGATGTTAGAACAGGTTTTCTGTTTTGTACGCCTCAAAGAACACTGACAAGTTGAAGATCCAGTTGGTTGCTGCGGAAAGACCAACTCCTGTGGCACGGTACTTCAGAGGGAAAACCTCACTTGAGTAGATCCAGCCAGTAGGTGCCCACGTCAGACCATAGATACCGACGAAGATGTACGAAGTGGCAATGATGCCCTTTGCAGCAGTGCTGTCGTCGACTTGCCATGTCAAAATCTTGTTGCCGTCGATGCTGTCAACGCTGTGACCATAGGAAGCCATGAGAGCAGCAATGACAAAGTGACAGATACAGCACAGAGCCGCACCGGTCAGCAAAAGCAGACGACGAGGGATCTTATCAATCTTTGGAAGAACGAAGCCGGTAGTGACCAGGAAGATGACGTATTGGATGATAGAAGAAGTGAGGGTTTGGTCCCCAAGACCGGCCATCTCGAAAACGTAGACAATGTCTGTGGGGGCGGATCAGAGAGGCAAGTCACAGTTCAATTCAGATAGTAACTCACAGTACATAGCAACATTGCCTCCAAGGAGTTGCTGCCACATTTGGACAGTAGTTCCGCACATGGTTCGTCGCCACATTTTCTTACCAAAGAGACCAAGGAATGAAACACCCTTGGACTCTGCAGCAATTTGTGCAGCCTCGCGGACTTCAGCATATTCGGCCTGTACAGTAGGGTTGTTGATGTCGCCCTTGGCATGAAGAAGTGCCAGAGTATCAAGACATTCATCCCAACGTCCCTTCTGGGCCAGCCAACGCGGGGATTCGGGGAAGAAGAACAATGCTCCCAGTAAGATGAGGGCAGGAATTCCCTGAACACCCCATGCGATACGGAACGCAGCTGGGCCCTCGACTCCCTTGGCACAGCCGTAGGCGACCAAGAACATGACTAGGATACCCCATTCGATGGCCCATTGTTGGATACCGACAATTCGTCCACGGATGCGGCCAGGAGCAAGTTCTGCAAGATAGACACAAACTTGAGAAGATGTGATACCAACGGCAAGACCGCTGACGATACGACCAACGATCAGTTGAGCAACGTTCTGTGAACTGCACTGGATGGCAGTACCGACCATCCAGATGCAAGATGCAATCATGAGTGAATAACGACGACCGAGAGCATCGGCAATGAAACCAGCTGCAAGGGCTCCCAGAAAAGATCCTCCAGACATGGAAGCAGTAATGCCTCCTTGGAGGGTAGTATTAGGGGAGTTGAAGTAGTTGAGGTATTGCTCCGAGCCGATCCAGGCGCTCATCGATGAGATGTCGAAACCGAAGAGAGCGCCGCCAATGGTGCCAAAGGCGGCGAGAGCGTAGATGTTAGAAATTTTATACATGACTTCGACAAGGTCCGGCCTGCTGAAGCTCTAGTATGGAACTGAGATTCCAAAGAGGTGTCGACGAGGGCTACACCCCATTTATAAACCCCAGGTCCCCCAGTCTAGGAAACCTTTTGGCAGAACACGAGATCTGGGGCTCCTCACACCTCCATAGTCGTCTCCACTGTGTTAACCGTGTGTAACGGGAGAATATACAGGTGACATCATTCTTAGGTCGACTGAATTTAACCACCGTTGTCCAATTTGTCGGTTGAATTGACCAGCTGTTTCTTGTACTGCCCAAGCGTATGAGGCCACCAAGCACCTATTGATTTCTGCCGGTTTCTGGGGACGCGGCTGGAGAATCCACTTCATCACGTTGATCTTTTCGATGTACGGACATAAAGTCTGAGGGTCCGTGGAGACAAATATTGGATAATTTTCTTGTGGGGCCCTCCCTCAGCACCTTGTTAGCTTTCGCGCCAAGATCTTAGAACTGGTAGATCCCCGAGCAAGATAGGTACGTATTGTTCCGTTCTGTCCGGTCAGTGAGTATCTACGTACATATTTTAGAATACTGTTTGCACATCATACTAGAAGGCTGTTGGCTTTTTGAATAAAGAACGACTTGAGATCATCTGGAAACATAATCGAAGGTTCCTGACTTTCAGGACGTGTAGTTAGTCAGTAGTGACATGCGAGGGTCTATTGTGGCTGCCTCCCGAGCGGTTTGGCCGAGTAATCCGAAGAAACACGCCGCTGACGAACACGACACGTGCTATCATGGTTGTAGTAAACTTGCATCTCGTGTTGTACAGTGTATGGTTGCAACTCATGGCGTTGCATCATCTCTGGATTCATGGTCTCTCTCGTCTCAAAAGGACTTCAGAAGCCTCGAGCCAGGGAGGCATCGAAGGAGTAAGTCCCAGAGATTGGTTCACCGTCCTATTGGGTCAAGAATATGCAGCGGCTGCATGCATCGTATCATGTCTGTGACAAGCACGCACAAGTCTTGAAAAGGATTCAGCTGCATGTGAAGAAGTGGTTCGTTGCATCTCGTGTCACCGTCTCATATTCTCACCTATGACCTGCATGTAGTGAACAGGTAGCCCGACAGCAGCACAAATACATGTGTTCATGCAAAGCAAGGAATTACAGTCTTGAGTGCCGATGCTTTCCGGAAAATTGGGCAATTCTTTGGGTATGAACTATCAATATAATGGATTCGAGACATCTAGCTGGTGCAACACCCGGGCATATCACGAGTCAGCTTGAGTCTAATGTTGCAAAACAATCGGTAGCAGTGATTCATGGTTAGAGCCACCCGCCGACGTCTGTCCTGGTATCCACCATGCTTACATCAGAAACTGGGGTGTAAAGGGCCGAGCAGGACGGAAGCGGACCGCGAGCCGGTCAAAGACTGATATGGAAACAATACTGAGGGCGATGAGGAGAGGTGTTATCTCATGGATATACGGCAACGACTTGTTCATGTTGATGGCTATAGTCTGTCCACCGAGGTTCAGAACAGATAAAACATGAATGTCTCTAGGGAAAATAGGATCTCGATCGATGTTGAGCACGGGAGATGAAATAATTGCGTCTCTGGGATTGATTGATGCTGTGTTGATCATCCGAGGCACACAGGTGGGTGCAGCAAGTAGTAAACATATCCGCGTGCAAGCATGTGACGCTCAACAAGCAACACGTTCCGCCGTGTCGTGGGTCAAGAGAGATATACCGACTAGAAGGATGGAAGCTAAAGGTCTCTTGACGCCTCGTGAAGTGCTTATGTGCGTGCATGTGTAGGCAAGGTATAATGCGAGTTTGCCCCTACCAGGTTTGAGTTGATAGCTTTCGTCAAATCGTACATGTCTGTATTTAATTTTGAGGTTGCTGTCCAGCACACTGTAGGGTGGTCAAGACCTGATCTGTAATGCGGCAATTTCGTTCGCATTCACTGCGGCGACGCCTTGCCCTGAAAGAAGCCACGCGCCTCATAGCAATTAGCGCTCGGTAACTCTTGAATCCTTTGCCCGATGCCCACATGAGTAGATTAACCACATGAGTACCTAGATTAATGATGGCGCACGAGTCCACGGCCGGCCCTTTCTAGCTACGCTGTTAGTACTTTACCTCAATCAATAATTTTATATAGACGTGGGGGTGCAGTACAGTAATCACACAATCCTCACTCACATCGACGCCCGCCGCCGGCACATGAAGCCAAAAGTCTTTCCACTGGGGAGACTTGAAACATAACATCAGAAAGAACGTTGCGTGCGTGTTAGGTCGGTGGCTTCTCATCCGATCTACATACCTACATTTCTTGTTCCGCTCGCACCGCTTCGCACTGCGCATCGCTCCAATTGAAAACTCGTCTCATCTCAAAAGCCCTGGCCTGGCTTGTTGTTGTGCCTAGAATACTTATCTCTCTCCTGATCTTCTGGTGGAACATTCCGTTGGAGAAACACAGCGGCTTGTGTCCACTGTCCAGGTCGTTCAGTTGGTCAGTGCCTCCGACCCAATATCATTGGTGGATGGCCTAGGTGTCTTTATTTGCACCTCATCACATCTCTACTCGGGTCTACTATGCGCGCTTCGTCTCACGGATCTGCTACAGTTAGCTCCGCTGTCACGGAATGAGCGCACACAAACAAGAAAACGTAGGCGCGACTGGGAGCCGTGGTCAGGCGAGCAAATCGGACGCCAACGACAAGTCACAGTCGGCTCGGAAGAGAACAAAGACGGGCTGTCTTACTTGTCGAAAGCGCAGGATCAAATGCGACGAAGGGAAACCTGTTTGCAAGAATTGTCAAAAGTCCAAACGACAATGCGAAGGATATAACACGAGAGTCGTGTTCAAACCAGCTGATTTTACTTACTTGCCTCATGGAGCTGCGACAATAACCTTTGACGCTGGCTATGTAGATGGCCACGGCGAAAACATCCATCACTCAGCATTTCCTCAGCAATCTGGACCGACTCAAAGGTCCATGTCTACAGCGTCTTCTCAACCGCCGTACCAGTACAATGGCTTTGGAGATCCACGAAATCATGGGCAGTCGCCCCCACTTTCAACACCACATCTTGAGTCCCCCGTGCATGGCATGCAAAGTCAAGCAGGTTTCTTCTACAGCCCAGCAGACATGACAAGCACGCCGTTTACTGAATCTCATCCACCATTTCCGCATTTGTCGCCCACGGATCACATGTCTGCAAATTCTTCACCCTTCCAACCAATACCCGGACAGGAAAATTCTTCGTTCCAGGAACCTCTAGGAAATACGTCGTGGCAGTCGTTTGAACAGACTCAGTACAATCCTGTGATGTGGTCGAGCTCTTATGTTGCGAACGGCCCAATGCCGACTGAAATGACGCAACCATGGCAGAGAGGAGCACCCGATGAGATTTCAGCACAATCAACACCATCACATCAGGATCAGGCCAATCATGCATATGTATCAAACGGACAAGGAACGCCTTCTATGAATCAACGGTCAAAGTATGAGAATGGTAACGGAAGAATGCCTAGCAACATGCATTTACAAGCGGAGCTTGGCAGCACCGGCATCTTGGACGAGGCAGCAATCGAATTGCACGACGAAGACTATTACGATGTCGACTCCGAGGACGAAATGTACGATATGGGTACGGGCTTGGATGCACAAACCTTGCACTACCAGGAAGTACCGTATGGTCATTCTACCATGGAAATGAATCAACTCAGCGCTGCCAAATTAGATACACGCTATTTCGACAGCTTCGTGTTCAATGGCGCCCTCGACACGTATAGACCCGAACACGTAGCAAACCCATTGAAGAACGCAGCCACGGCAAGAGTCTTTGCTCATTTCATATCAGAAACAGCGGTAATTCTCACGACCTCACCACGACAGATCTGGAGAATGAATCCAGCAGCGAGCAACAAAGCTAACCAATTGATTCGTAACGACATCTGGACATCATCATTGGCAATGGCAGCGCTTCACCATCAAGGCTTACTACAATCAATGCTTGCAATATCGAGTTTGCAGATTGCCAAGATTCAAGGCGCTTCAGAAACTCCTTCACTGAAACACTACGCATATGCTTTGAAGAGGATTCATAGCTGTGTCGGAAACCCCCAAAAACGACTCTCCGTACCTGTTCTTGCGGCTTCATTATTACTTGGGTACTACGAAGTCATGGCTGCAAACCATGCGAACTGGCAAAGTCATGTTAGAGGAGCTAGGCATCTCGTTGTGGAAACAGACTTTGCTGGAATGACCAAGATGTTCCGACAACTCAAGCTGGAAAAGGCCAGTCAGTCTGCAAATCTGCCAAGGCATCCATCTACAGGCTTGCCACGCCTCAATCTGAACCAACCGCCTCATGACTTATTACTCGATCAGATGCTGGACACTGATGAGAGTACAGTCAGTATGATCTGTGGTATCGGAGTGAACTACGGCAGTTACGGGCACGTTGGCGAAGCAAATGCTCTACCGAATTCTTCGGATCTGGAAAAGTACGACATGCTGAGAGATTTGTACTGGTGGTACTGTAAACAAGACGTCTGGCACAGTCTGATCAGTAGTGATCCGCTCATGTAAGTACGCCTCACTCGAGAAGACGAACACTACTGACTTCCAACAGGATGGACTACAGCCGCTATACAGACTGCCCACCCAGAGCCCCTCTGGGTAGGCCTGATGCTCCATATGGTTCCCTCGATCACTTGATCCTTCTACTAGCACGAATTGCAGAGTTTGCTGTCAAGGACAGGAAGCGTAAACTCAGAGTCGAACGAGCCAATATAGGCTCACCCCAGCAGGCCGATGGAAGGCGCGCTTCGAATGTCTCTTACGGTAGACGCCAGTCTGACTCTCCTCATATGCCGTTCTCCCAAAGACAGTCACATTCGCCAGCAAGTACGACATCTCATTCCTACGACTCAATGGATCTAAGCATAGCCACCGCAAATGCTCTGCAGGAATGGAACAGCATAAGACAAGCGTTAGAGTTCTTCACTTCCAGTCTCGGACCTTATTTCCAACCACTAGATATT
This sequence comes from Dothideomycetes sp. NU30, assembly GCA_026013035.2. NCBI lineage: Eukaryota > Fungi > Ascomycota > Dothideomycetes > Dothideomycetes sp. NU30. Next base: position 320,979 of record BSBH01000018.1, read on the forward strand.
GAGGGTCTTCCAGCAGCCAACACGCCATTCGGACCCGCTCTTGTTTACAGAACATGGGATCTTAGCGTCTTCTGGACAGTTTACCATATGGCCATGATGGCAGCACTACGAAACCATCCGAATATGCCCCCTGCAGCCCACGTAGCCGCCGCCGCAGCAGCGGAACAAACAAAGCCGCACGCCCTTGCCGTGGGTAGGGTCGCAGCTGGTATTGTAACACCACCGGAGAGTCAGCCTTTGGATCCGAAGATGGGCGCCGCGATGATCGATATGATTATACCTCAATTTTTTGCAGGCATTCAATTCATGGAAACAGAGCACCGTAACTGGCTGGTAGAACGTTTGTTCGAAACAACCCGTCGTACAGGCTGGGCCACAGCGAGTATCATCGCTGAAGGATGTCAGTCAGGTTGGATTCGAGCGGCCGAAGCCGGACGCGGACCTCCTCACGTACGTGTACGGAAAGCCACATTCTCCGATTTCAGAATCGGCAGGTACGCTTCCAACGAAGTGGCGAACAATCAAGGCAGGGTCTCGGAATTAGACGCAGAAAACGACCGCAAGTTTGTGAGGACGAAAGCATCGGCTAGAGTGCACTGGGCCATTGGCTTGATGGGAACGGAAGAGGACGTACCGGACGATTCTGACGAACAGGACACTTGAGAGGAGGTCGATCTGTGTCCTTCCGTTCTTTCAATCACAGGCAGGGCCTTGCTTGAACGAAAAGGAAAGGAAGGAAAAAACAAAGCAGTGTACAAAGCTCTTTTTTTGTCTGGTTGCATACTAGATTTACACTTCCCAGATGCATATTCTTATCAATATTTATGAGACGAGACCCCAAATTCCAATCTTCTTGATTCCACTCTTTATCTTCATCGTCTCCGTTGCATCTCATATTCGTTCGCTTTTGGTGAGACCTCACTCCACATCCTTCCCGGATGCATGCGACTCGGCTCACCGGTCCCAATCTTGGACGCCTCAAAGGCGTTCTCCCCCAGAAACTCATCTTGAAAAACACCAGCTAAAGCAATACCATCCTCCTCAAACTTGATCCATTGAGTGACTTGATCAGCTTCGACATGGATTGTGTTGTCACTAGCATCTCTCCCTCTCCATTTATACTGGAAAGTACGATTCTGCGATGACGGCAGTTGCGTTTCCAAAAGATCGAAATCGGATCTGCGATACTGTTTTCCGCTGGGGATGTTGGGGGCCATGAACCTGATGATTCCATTGAAGAGACCGAAGGAAAAGGTTGCCCACATTTGGTAAGTGCCTTCGCGTGATTTTTGTCCTTCTGTCAAGTCTTGATCGTCGTCTTCGTCGACCAGGTTATGTTTATAACCGTCAAAGTCTTGGCTGTTGGTGTTATTGCCGTCATCAGTGTCGTTGTCACTTTGGGGTTGGGTTTTGGTTATGAAAATGTCTAGGGTGAAGTTTTCGATAGGAGCACCGTAGGCATCTTCAATGCCTGGGGATGATACTTTGTATTTGCCGATTGGGTTCAGACGTTTTAGTGATGGAGAGGCAGTAGTGGCTTGAGATTGCTGGTCTACCCAGTTTGCTGTGCGTTCGTTTGGTAGGTCGTCAGAGGAAGGAGCTTGCAAGGTGTACTGTTTGGCATCTTGTTCGACGTTTTCTTGACGTGGTGGTGGTGGTGGTGGTGGTGGTTGCATTTGTGTCATTGGTGCCATCGGAGCCACTGGGGCCATAGGTGCGACTGGTGCTTGGTGAACCGGCTCCGCTGTTCTGGTCCGATGACCCTGTCTGCTCAAATCTTGATGAGAAGCTCCGGTATTTGCTACTTCGACCTTGGTATCTCGCTCATAGATGGTCTTCAACTCATTCGCAATCGTTATGTGCTGGATATCGTGGTAGGACTCCTCATTCGACGAGTCTGGTTGCGGTTCTGGTTCTTGATCATCTCCATACGGTCCTGGTAGCCCGGCGTCAAACTCGACTTCTGGAACCGGAGTCTGTTCTCTTGGTTTCGGATTCTCCAGCTCCTCGTTTCGACGTACAGTGGTTTGTTGAAGTGGATGTGTTGTTGCACTGTAATCCCTAAACCTCGGATCAATCCTATGTTCTGGACTTTCAATTTCCTCCTCGGCTTCCTCGTGCATTTCCTCCTCTCCTTCGTCGCCATCATCACCCTGCTCAGCCAAAGCTTCCTGATATGCCCTCTGACTCTGTCTTTGAATCTCCCTCATTTTACCAGCGACCTCCATTTGGTTCCTCCCAATCGCAATCCAAGAATCCGGAGGTCCCTCCACTTTCGACCTAGCATCAAAATTTTCCACATGTAGATTAAAGCTTTCCGCCTTGGTCGTGAGATCCTTCCTCAATCCAGGTCCAACCTTGAGAGCCAAAACATCTTCATCCTCGGTGACTGGTCCAGCAAAAGTTTCTCTGATCAATCTTGTCGAATTGACCCATGCCTTTGCTTCTGGCGTTTTTGCGGCTTTCCATCTGTCGTCTTCTGCTTTCAACCTGTTTCTTTCTCGTTCTTCTGCTGTTGTAACTTGGCGCTTTCGTCTTGTTCTTTGCACACCCCCACGCCGATAAACCTCTTTTTCTGGTGACGCCATTGGACGTTGTCCTGAGGTCCAATCTAAGTACAGATGACGATATTCTTACAGGTGCAAATTTATTGATATCCCAGTATTTGATGCGTTCCTCCAACACACACACAATCATCCATTTGTTGAAAGATGATCGATAACAGAGAGAAGCACCACCGCACGGTCGAAAAAGTTGCTTCCTTCTCGTTTCGGGGGTCCTAAGCTGCATGTCGCCAAGACACGCTAGACCTAAAACCAGCCTCCAACCAAGGTCTGTGTTCGTTGATCTTGCATCCTTCAGCACGAAAGTCTGATATGCCAATCACTTATATTACCAACCAACAAGGGGCTCGTAATCCTTCACTGCAATCAGCAATGAAGTTGATGGGCACGAATGATCTCACAGTGCTCATGGGAGCCGGGCTAGCATGTGTTACCAAGAGAAATGGCGTGGCCAATTGGAGGATTCCAACATGGTCGTGTATATAGCGTGGTATCACGAATCTTCATGGCAAGTAATATACTGGAAAGTGAGCTCCATATTGATATTCCGTAAATGTTCGTAGGCGCAGCCCCGTCTTCCTGATTACGGGGTCTGCTCATCCTTGAGTACCTGGCTACCTCCCGTTTTTCTTTTCGCATTTGTCCTTTCCCGTGTATACATCAGTGGTACTCTTCTGGCAAGCAGAAGGGGAAAAAATAGAACAATGTCAATACTTTTGTTTTCGACGTTACTGCTCGGTCGAGGCCTTGCTACTGGCTCACCTCGAAGCCTTCAATGGACAGATCAACCTGGTAAGCAATTCATTCACAAAGACTTTGTTAGATACAAAATGCTAATGCTAGACATACAGTCGGCCCCGATGGTACAATTGCCTCCAGAATTGGAAGAAGTTTGTGACAAGTTGTATACCTAACCTGAGTACAGGTCCATGGAACGCTCTGATAGTCCCCGTGGATAACAATCCAGCTCAAAATCTCACACTCCTGCCCTCCTTGACTGAAACTGCACTCTTCATCGACGAAGCCGCATGTTCAAATCAATCCTCGGCATGTCCTATTCCAACACCAGCTCTCTTTTCCGCACTCTCCGAGGATCACAAGGCCTATCTATGGATGGACGGTCCCTCTTTCCCTGCCAGTAACTTTGACAAAACAGTCAGCGAGCCATTGCGTTTGCAGGGTAGCGCATACCGCATGCACGAGAAACTAATACTGCTAGAGCAAGACGGTAGTGGCCATGACGTTTTCGATCAAGCAGCCGTGACGACTCAAGATTTCAGGGCTCATTACCCCGGAAAGGACATTAGTTATACTCTCGCGACTGGATTGTTCTCACTCAATGGTGCTGAGAGGCATATCAATTGGACCAATGCAACCGGTGCCGATGTCTCTCAGTACACGTATCTGCAACAGGCTGTCGTGCAGAATTATACAAAGTCGATTTCTTACGGATTGCATATCGGATCTGTGGATTGTGATGTCCCCCCTAGCTTGGTCATTGGAGGTTACGATCGTTCGCGCTGTCTCAGCGAGCCGGTGAGCAGCAGCAACCAGACTTTCAAACTTCTTGACATCGGACTTGGGACGACTACGGGCACACCACCTTTCAGCTCTTACAACGTCAATGAGACGAGCCCATCCCAATCCCCAAACGAGCCCGTGTGGAAAATGTCAGGCCTCTTGAAAGAGAGTACTGGAATTCAAGTCATGCCCAATCCAGGCGTTCCGTATCTGTACCTTCCGAAAGCGACCTGCGATGCAATCGCATCGCAAATACCTGTAACCTATGATGCGAACCTCGGTCTCTACCTCTGGGACACCTCAAAGGACACTTATCGCCCCATCATAACCTCCCCTTCCTACCTCTCCTTTACCCTCCAAGGCTCCTCCCCAACCCAGAACACCACCATAAACGTGCCATTCGCCCTTTTGAACCTCACCTTAACCCCTCCCCTTGTATCCTCACCAACACCCTATTTCCCCTGCAGTCCCTACACACCCTCAGACACCACGTTCCATCTCGGTCGCGCATTCCTGCAATCCGCCCTCTTGGCCCAAAAATGGAAACCCACAGACGCGTCGAACGAATGGTCCGATGACACAACAACCACGGTATGGTTGTCCCAAGCTCCCGGACCCGAAGTCCCGACCTCGCAACTCGTAACCATAGACCCCTCAGACGAAACCCTGACTCTCGCCTCCAACGGACCTACTTGGAACAGTACTTGGAGCAAAGCACTGGTTCCATGGGTCGGCGGGGGTCTAGTCCAAACACCGATCAATTCTTCTTCGAACAAGGGATTGTCGACCGGAGCGATTGTGGGCATTGTCATTGGTATAGTGGCAGCTATCGCTCTTCTCGCTGCCGGTCTGTTTATTTTCTTGAGGAGGAGGAGGAGGAGGAGGAGGAGGAGGAATGCTGGATCCGAGTTGAACGAAACGAGCGAGAATTCGACGGGACGTGAGACCCAACAGTTGTATCGTGAGGGGAGTCATCTCCAGCATTCACCTTCCGAGGCTGAGGAAAGAGGGTTGAGTGAAGCTGGGTCTACGCCTTTGTACGAGGCTGATGGACAGGCTGAGAAGAACAAGGTTGTCGAGTTGCCGGTGCAAAAGGGACAGGATAGGACGAGGGCTCAGGAGGTTGACGGCAGGGGGTTTGTTGCCGAGTTACCCGGTGAGGACAATGAGAGGAGGTGAATTGAGTTTGGGAAAGTAAGTAGGGAGATGTGAGACGTGTTCGCATGTAAGACAAGAAAGTCAAGAGACATTTCTTTTTTTTCTTTTTACATCTCTGTCGAGTTCTTTTTGTTTCTTTATCTGTTCGAGTTTTTAGATGTATACCACATGTTATGTTTTCATGGTGTCAATTATGCTGTTCCAGTCGACAACGAACGTAGAATCAACCGACATACATCAATCAGCACTGCCATTCTGTTTTACGTGTAAGAAAGACTAAAGAGATAGGATTCCGTGGGAAACTTGCCTTTCTTTCTTACAAGAGAGTTCCTCTGGTCTTAATCCTACGACTCACAGGGAAAGTTGACGATATACAAGATCTGTCGAAAAAAGGTTTCTTATCATCAGATTCACAACCTGAAGCTTGTCTATACACATTTTCATTGGAAAAAACAAAACGCCCAAGGAAAAGAAGAAGAAGAAAAAAAAAAAAGCAAAGAAGTGGGAAAAAAAGAAAGGAATAAAACTCCTGATACCTAATCTTACGCTATCCTAACCCTACCTTTGATTCATTGAAAGCCATTGGAAAATCATGAGACTCTGTGTTTCTTTTCCGTTCTCCCCATTTTTGCCCACAAAACACCCAACACCAAACAATAAAGCTAACAAGAAAATTCCCCCAAGAATAACAGAAACATGAAATAGAAAAGCGAAACTGGGGGGGGGGGGGGGGGGGGGGGGGGGGGGGGGGGGGGCGGGGGGGGGGGGGGGGGGCGGGGGGGGGGGGGGGGGGGGGGGGGGGGCGGGGGGGG